>VWPW01024867.1:17341-45179 GCA_013389825.1 Crypturellus undulatus
GCCCGGGCGGCGCGGGCTGCGGCCGCCCCTGCCGCAGGGCCCCGCGTGTCCCCGCGGCTGGGGGGCTGCCCCCTCCGCCTGAGCAAAGCTGTCACCCGGTGCGAGGGACCTTGTTAATATCAATTAAAGAAGATCACGGGGTTGGCCCATATAAACCGCTGTCCAAAAACGCGCTTGTAATGATGCCTAATGAATTATTATGAGTAATTAAGCCGTAGGCTCGAGGGATTTTGGTCACAGTTTGGCTTTACCACAAAGACAGGAGGCTGCAAGCACCAGATTGCGGCTGTGGCTGCGGGTGGCAGAACCGGGGCGGTGGGAGCTCGGCTGCATTGGGAAGATCCCGCGATCCGTGTGCGGGGAGGCCTCGCGGCTCCCAGAGGAGACGGTGACTTTGAGGCCTGAGACCCGGTTACCATAGGGACAGCGCTGGGAATTTCATCCCGGGGCGCCGTCACGAAGCGACTCCTGCTGAGGAGTCATCTCCGGTTTGAAGCTTTGTGTTCGGAATATTCAGACACCAGAAAGTGTCATTCTCTGCCTACACTGCGTGGATGATGGTTTCCATCGCTATGGGGCTTTCCTTTAGGCTCCTGTGCACTTCTGCTGCTCTCTACAAATTGCCAGGCACGCAGAAGGGTAATGCACAAAACGCATAAATGTAAAAGGTTTAAGAACAAAATTTTCACCAATTTCAATGAAATGGAGGCCACGCTAATGCAAAGTTGTCTTTAAAATTGCCTGAAGTGTGTAATCACAGGCAACATGAATGAAATTTTCATGTTTGATTTCTCACTTTGCTTCTTATGAATCTTATGCTTCAGCATGTTACCCCTCTAGCTAGAGTTACTGCAAGATTATTTTTCATGTGTAGTATCTAAAGACTTAGATTACTGTGCAACGATTTCCTTATCCCCAGGCGAGACCAGAAGTTACGGTGCACTTGGAGCTGCGGCTGTCCTGGGTTTACCTCGTGCTAAGAATACCCACACGGGGCACGAATGTACAGCCTGTTATTGAGCAGCTTTGCAAAGCATTAGTTGCTCTGCTGCAATCTCAAATGGATGTACGAATCAAAAGGAAACTGTGATTTTTAAAGTGCAGAATTGCTGAAATATCAATAGATTTAAAATATTCATTTGTGTAGTAAAATAGTGTCTTTTTGTTTGTTTATGTCCTCCAGGTCTCCCGATTGCTAGGTGCTTTCAAAAACCAAAAACAGGTGACCAGAAGTTTTGGTAGCGCTGTGAGTATAATAGTACCATTCTTTTCTTTAAGAAGTTTCTCAAGAAAGCACCTCAAAAATTGACTTTAAGATCTTTGTATTATTTTTGCATTATCAAAAAATAAGGCCTAAGTAAGTGAGCATATGTGCTCTTAATCCCATGTGGAATTCATATTGGTTAATCACTGTCTTTGGGAATTGCATATTTTTTGCAGAAAAAGTGACAAGCTAAGACAGGCTCCAGCAAAGATAGAAGTAGTATGAAAACTTTCCACAAAATCTGGACGTAAAATGTTTTTTTGGAAACTCATATGGAAATGGGCAAATTAGAATAATTGTTGAGAAGCTTCTGTTTTTTTATTTTATTTTGCAGACTTTCCTGTAAGCACTAGATTTACTTTAAATGCTGCTGCTTTTAGTATACTTTGCATATAAAGACCTGCCTTTTCAAGGCCCTCTTTACCATGTTTTAGTTGCTGAGTGTGTATTTCCTTGTCGATCTTTTACTTCCTTTAGTGGCTCAAATGCCCACAGACCTGTTCCCAGTGAAGATGACCTTGAAAGTGCCGCAGGCAGCTGCAGGGCTCACCTCCACTGCTTGTTCCCTTAGGTGACTCTTAAGTTTGAAGGGAAACAGTGGCTTTTTTATGAAGCTGGTAGGAGTGTTAGCGGAGAAGAGACACTAAACTACATCATGGCTAATATAGTACAGAAGGACTTAGCAGATGGGGCACTTTCATTCTGTTTACACGACATGAAGGTTTCACATTCAGTTCCCTCAAGTTCACCTGCAGTTTTGTGTTCTGAAGCAACTGGAGAGTTCACAGAATCATAGAATGCCTAAGGTTGGAAGGGGCCTCTAGAGGTCATCTAGTCCAACCCCCCTGCACACGCAGGGCCACCTAGAGCACGTGGCACAGGGCTGCATCCAAGCGGGTCTTGAAGATCTCCAGAGAAGGAGACTCCACAACCTCTCTGGGCAGCCTGTTCCAGTGCTCTGAGTTAAGACAGCACAAAGCAAATACTGGGGACATTCACTTAGTTATGTACTTACCATTGCTGCTGAACTTTCCATTCTTTTATCTGAAACTCTATGTCTTTTGGTTTGCACAGAGAAATTATGGTTCTAATTAAATAAAAAATCAGTCACAAAATAGTCCTTAAAATTCTGAATATTGGGCATGGAGAAATTTGGAAATGCTTCTTTAATTCTAATTGGGCTTTGCAAATAATGCTGTATCTGACCTATCTTTTTTATAGGTAATAAAGAGCTCCTAGGGAGATGATGGAAATCTTTAAGCAAAACAAAAAGAGAGAGAATTTACATAGTAATTATCACTTTTTTTTTAAACCAAAATTGAGTACTTTCTTTCCCCTGTTGCCTAGTGGGCCTGAGCTCTGCAGTATGGTTTATCTGTTTGAGGAGAATAAAACTGGGGAATTCTGCAGGCATTATGAGGGAGGGATAACAACATTGTTAAGAATGAGTCTGAGATTTTTAGGAGTCACTTGAGAAGTTTAGATAAACCTGAGACTTAAAGGTAGATTTTTATAAACTTAGCCTTCTCTACCATTGGGTCAGTGTCATTGGAGTTCATTGATAATATTGGTGATATATGCGTAATAGATCCATAACTGGATAATACTCTCTCTCCAGTTTCCAAGAAGTAAACGTGTTATTCAAGGAGAACTATGCAGGAACCCGACTCTCAGGTTACACCCTTGTTTCAGGAATGAGTTCATACTAGGCAGATTCTTAAACTCTCTTAAAACCTTTGCTGCCTCCCTTTGAAAGCAGGCTGGTCCTTCCCGCTTCTGCCCAGTACTGCTGTTCTCTACAGTGAACATTGGAACTGGAACCTTTTTTTTTTTTTTTTTTTTTTCTAGCAGTTGCTTGACTTATTTCTGTAGCAGATGAAAATGATTTCTGCATTTGACTCATCATTCATTAGTTTGTACTACTGCATTTTTTCAACCTAGGTGCAAACAGTAACTTTAATCCCAGGAGATGGTATAGGACCTGAGATTTCTGCTGCTGTCATGAAGATCTTTGATGCTGCTAAAGTGAGTGAAATACATTTTGAATCAATTCACTTTTCAAATGTCTGTTGTCTCTTGGAAATAACATCAACTAGATAGCTGTTACAGGTTGAAGGTAGCAGTGTGTATATGCTATTCTGTATCTGTGATATAAATATCTATGTATGTGACATCTAGTATCCAAGTTTATACTGATATATTGCTCATACTATATACTACTGTGCTATTCAAGTATCTCATGCTTAGTGTTACTCACCAGAGGAAAAATTGCTTAGGAAAGTGTCAGTAAAATTCCTTATGCACCTATTTGTGGGAGGAAAAGCTAGAAATAAAAGTCATGATATTGAAGCTAACTCAGGATAAATGTATTTAGGCTCCTATTCAGTGGGAAGAGAGGAATGTTACGGCTATCCAAGGACCAGGAGGGAAGTGGATGATACCTCCAGATGCCAAAGAATCCATGGATAAAAACAAAATGGGATTAAAAGGTACTTAAGGGTGAATACAAAGACACTAAATACTGTTAGTTTTATTGTGAGCCTGATTTAAGTGTCATCTGTAGCACAATAAAATGCCTAATGATAGGGGCCAGTGTGTCAAATAGTCTTTCTCAGTCTTAAAACAGTCCTTCATTCCAAGGCCATAAGTGTCAAAGGTCTCCTAGGAAGTATGTGAAGGAAGGGCATCTTACTAAACACTAATCTGTGGACCATGTAGAGAAAGCATTTCCAGTACTGCTGATACACAGCAGCTATAATTATGCTCCTAATGAGTAGTATCTTCAAACCTTTTACTACTTTCCATTAAAACCTTCTCTAAAAGCTCCTACGTGGAGTCGGGGTCACAACTAGGCCTTCAAACAGCTGATTAATATCAGTGCACACAGTGTGTCTTCGTGGCACAGAGAAATCCTGTGGTCCTTCAGCACAACGGTTCACGGGGAATTTGGAGTTCTGCAGGAGTCTCACAGAATTTTATCTGTCATTTGAGCTCTAAATGTATGGAGGGGTTTATTTGTTCACTTTTTTACTTTTTCTCTTTTTTGTCTGTTGTCTGGTTGGTTTTGTTTTGCTTTTAGGGCCTTTAAAAACCCCAATTGCTGCAGGGCACCCATCAATGAATCTGCTTCTGCGCAAAACCTTTGACCTTTATGCGAACGTCCGCCCCTGTGTCTCAATTGAAGGCTACAAAACCCCATACACAGACGTAAACATTGTCACAATTCGGGAGAACACGGAGGGCGAATACAGTGGAATTGAGCATGTGGTATGTTACTGGAAACGTCACGTTGCCGGCAGAGCTGCTGTGTTCCCTTAGCAATAACTTGGCCTCTTTAAATTGCCTGGCTCTAAGAGGGTTTTTTTTGGTTAAGTCCTCTAGTAATAAAAAAGTTATTTTCTTGTGAAATGCCTTGTCGAGACTACCCAGCTCACAACTCTGATGTTTTATTGTCCCAAACATTCATACTACTAATTTAAAAGTTAAGCTTACGCTTTTACTAGCAATATAACTACTGTCTTTCAGATCGTTGATGGTGTTGTGCAAAGTATCAAGCTAATCACAGAGGAGGCAAGCAAGCGTATTGCCGAGTTCGCTTTTGAGTATGCCAGAAATAATCAGAGGAGTCATGTTACTGCAGTGCACAAGGCAAATATTATGTATGTTGACACTTCTTTTGAGAAAACAACAAACAGGAATACGTTTTTAATGATAAATAACATCATTAATCTTCCTCCAGTGTGTAACTTACATTCATGCTAGTGGGAGAACTTTAGACAAGGGGGTGAATGAGTCTAGTAGTTTTGTCTGCAAGCTTAAAACAGCCCTGGTTTCAAGACCATAACTCTGAAGGGTCTTCTAGAAAGTATGTGAAAGAAGAGCATCTTAATAAACACTAACCTGGACCATACACAAGAAACATTTCCAGTGCAACTGATAAAGAGTAGTTATGAGAGAATTTTACTCCCAGTGAGTAGTATCCTATTATTTAAAAGAATAAAGGAATTTTAAATGCCTATCTTCTATTATTTATATTTAACAGGAGGGATTACTAATTAAGGGATCGCTAATTAAGTTTCTGTGCTCTAGTATTTGTATTTAATCTGCTGCTGCACGCAGTCATATTTATCTTCAATATTGCTTCCTTTCAATATCCATAATATTCTTTTCCTTATTAAACTGCAGGAGAATGTCTGATGGGCTTTTCTTGAGAAAATGTCGTGAGGCAGCAGAAAACTGTAAAGATATTAAATTTAATGAAATGTACCTGGATACTGTGTGTCTGAACGTGAGTATTTACCAGTTTAAGTTCTTTTAAACATTTTATTTTTTAACTAAATCTTAATAAAAGTATACTTCTTTCTAGATGGTTCAGGATCCATCACAATTCGATGTGCTTGTTATGCCAAATTTGTATGGTGACATCCTCAGGTACGGAGAGTTCTTTTTAACTAACTAAGCGTGTAAAATACTGTTAAGTTTCCAGAGTGTAGCTTATATTCTAGGGAGATGTGTGACTTTTCTGCACCCACATCACTCCAAGAGTGTTCTAAGATCCTCCTTTACTAGCATTTTCAGCTTTGTGTGTACTGTATGATAACTTTTGGCATAGTGGGTTTGTTCTTCCCACTAATTCTTCCTAATTTGAAGGAATTTGGACTTGTGATTCCTAGATTGTTCAGTAAAGAGGGACAGCTATTTGGGCATCACTTTGCACATACTCCTGAAGTTACATATAATACATTTTAAATCTACTTATTATTCTCTGAGCAAAATTTGGCATGTTTTTAGAAGGCCATTACATATGAAAGTAGCTGTGTTGTGTCTCCAGAGGGAGTAAGACTTTGGATAGTTACAGGGAACTTATGTGGGAATTGTTATTAGATTTTGAGATTTCTGAAAGTGTTTTGAGTACCTTTTGTTGTGCTTGGTTTGGTCTCTTTATTCTAGAATTTGGAATTTCCCTTTATCTTTTCTTTATTAAGCTCTTCTTTTCTGCTGGTACTTCCACTAACATGTTTAAAATGTTCTAATGGAGTACAAGTGCCTTACAGTATCTAGTCTTTTCCCAGTATTATCCTTAAACTGGTAAAGTCTTAGTGCAGTAGGTTGATAGATAAAATAAGTTCTTTAAGTTATTGTTGCAATGCGTGTAATAATAAGGATACACATATACTTTAATACCTTGTTGAAGGCCAACTGCATGTGGAATTTTTCCCCAGTGACTTATGTGCTGGACTCATTGGAGGTCTTGGAGTAACACCAAGTGGAAATATTGGTGCTAATGGAGTTGCAATTTTTGAATCGGTAAGTTATGAGGTAAAATAGTAGTAATTATTTTGTCTCGACTGGGGAACCTAAAACTAGTCATAACATGACTGTCATTCAACTAAGTTCTCTGTAAAACCTTCCTTTACTGTGAGGATGCTGAAACTTTACACAGAGTGAGTTGTTAGATTATGTATTACATGTAGATTTTCCATGTGCTTTTACTGACCCTTTGTTTTTCCCCTTTTTGTAAAATAAACACCCTTTGTAATAGAGAATTTGAGAACCACAACTGGGAGATGTTAGGTTTCTGCTTTCTAGTTCTACGGAGGCACATTAAGATGAACTTATTCCTTTGTGAATTGCTCTGCTCTTTTCCATCTCCTTTCAGTGAAGTAAATCCTATTTTAATATGCTTGTGCATGAGAAGTGGCTTAAACATGTTGAATTGCCTAAGGTGTTTCATTCAACATATTGACTTTTATAGAGAGGCTCACTCTTATTTGAAGGTTCATGGAACTGCTCCAGACATTGCTGGAAAGGACCTGGCGAATCCAACTGCTCTTCTTCTGAGTGCTGTAATGATGTTGCGTCACATGGGACTGCACCAACATGCCACAAAAATTGAAACAGCTTGCTTTGATACAATCAAAGACGGAAAGGTAATATAGGGCTGTACAAATACATGCAATGAGTTAGAATCATTCTCTCATAGGGCAAAAAAAAAGAAACTTAAGCCATCAAAACAAGACAGAGATGCTCTTCTGTGCTGGCATGAATTAGGGGCAGTGCCACAGGAGCAGAGACCGAGATTCCTTTCTCCCTGGTAACACCCTGTATCTGACCTGTGGCGGGCTCAGATGTGCCCAGCTCAGTAACAGGGATGCATTCCCCTGTAGCACTCCTTGTGTTTCAGTTACCCTCGTCTCAGATATCCATGGCTTTTGTTAAATCTAAAAGCTAGAACTGTATCTCTGTTTTTCAGGAAGGGAACTGGACATTTAGATAACAGTATTTCACTTGTGAAGTTTATAATATATATAAAATTTATATATTTAAATTTGGATCTTGAAGTGAAGGACACTTACCTGCCTTTTACAGGCATAGTCACCTGTCTCTATAGCATAAGTATATATTCTCTCTATATAATACAGCTGTATGTCTATATATCTTCTATAATCTTCCTGGTCAGTTATTTTCTTTTTCCCTCCTAACCGCTTTGGTACCTTTGGAGACTACAACATAATACTTAAGGGCAAAAGTGTATATAGCATTTATTTTTTCCCCTCAAGATTATATGTAACAGTCCTTGGGCAGTAAGTGTCTCCAGCTTCGAAACCTCAATTGTTTTTTTTGGTTTGTGCCCTGAAGCCTGACCTGATGCTGAAGCATGTTGTTAAAGAGGATCAGCAGGAGCATAAGAAGCTGCTTTATAATTAAAAATAACAAACATGCTTAAATGAAAAGCTGTCTTTTTTTCATAAGTGGTCTGTCTGCAGCTATCATACTGTGTGTAGCAGCCAGTTAAAACAAAACTCTAAACTTACAAGTGAATAAGAGGTGCTCCTGTAAAGTGCCCATTTACTGCTCTGGAAAAGAAATCTTCCATCTGCAGGTCAGTAATTCTACAGAAGATAACACAGTGCAAGTTTTGTGCCGTGGCTACTTGTTCACTAGTTGCTTAAAATTTTATGATTATACGTTCAAGATGAAGAGAATGTTTTTAAATAGAAAACAGCAAACTGCAGTTGAAACAACAATATCTTAAAATAGTAACCTTTTTTGCCTCCTGTGCTTGCAGTTCCTCTCCTCCACTTCCTACCTCCCCTGTGCCATGCAAGAACTGTGTGCATGTGTGTCCTACAGGGGGAAAACTAATGATTTAAATTTACCTCTTAGGACTGCTTCAGTCTTACTGGGTTGGACAAGGAATCTTGTTACCTTTTTTATTACTTATCTTACTGTCCTTATTGCACCAGAATTGTACTTGATCAACAAATTCCTTTAACTGTTAACTAAAACAAGTGAACTTACGTAACTTAACGTGTAACATTTCAAGACCTGTGCCCTTTTTCCATGTAGGTTTCCTTTTAAAAACAGCAGTAACAAAATTCATGATAATTTGGCTGTTACTTGCCTTTGCACTGAGTCTTCATATTAATTTGATCTCCGAAGGACAAGCCTTTTATGAAAACAACTATTTTCAATTAAGTACATACACTTATACACTTATAAGTATACACTTATATGGAACTAAGAAATTTTAAAAATTCAGGCCAAGTTCAGTTTCTTCCTAACTGGAGTGAAGGTAACAGGATGCTGAAATGTTAACACGGTGATAACACAACACTGTTCATGGCCACTTTCTTTGCATACTCCGCTTTTCATAGTTCATATTGATGGAAGCTATAAGGGATAGAGAGAGTCTCAAAACTTGATACGGTCCTTTTTATCCATATTTGGTTCCCATTTAGTACATATCAAATTGCTGAGAGGCAAAAAAGCCACATTAAACACCTCAGTAACCTTGTTCCTTCTTCCTTCAGGTCTTGACAAAAGACTTGGGAGGTAACGCCAAGTGTTCAGAATTCACAGAGGAGATCTGTCGTCGAGTACAGGACAAAGACTAAACTTTGCTTGTGCTACTTGTAATAACTCCTAAAGGAATCGTCGTACAGAGTACACTATATGTAACCTGATGTCCATATACATACAGTTTACCTCTTTCTTCAGAGAGTAAACTTTTTAGTTAGGGCCTCTCCATAAATAAAGATGGCCCAAAGGCTACAAATGATGCTTGTGCCTGCTTTCAGTGGACTTTTCCAAGTGCTTTGTGTTATTTATTTGTTTTGATCTGGTGACTTTTTTTTTTTAATGTCTGGGTGAATTATTTCATTGTAACTGTCTACCATTTTGCTTTTCAATTATAAGTGGATTTTACTTTCCAGGAAGAAAAAATGTGTAAATATAGTAACAGAATTGGTGGATTTTAAAGGCACCTTAATGCTCAAAACCTACTTTATTGGTCTCACTGAAATGTAAAAGATAGGTTTTCAGCCTAATAATAGCACAAAATGATCTTTATAAAAAAAACGGGTATAAAAAATAGCAATTCTGTGTTAAAAGCAATGAAGAAAATTTGAGGTGCTCTGGTGATCCATGAAATAAGCTTTGTTCTCCAAAGACAGAAAGAAAAAATCGACAGATTTAATCTGTATTTAAAAAAAAAAAAAAATGCAAAACAGAACCGAGCTACAGATGAGAAATAATGTTAAATTATTTTTCACAGCTAACTATCCAAGTAAGTCTAGTAGGTTTTCTTCTTTGAAACATACTTTAATTTACTACAGAGTTCTCCTAATGAAGAGTAAATTATAAAAATTTATTTCTGCTATATACTGTGAGGAGGGAAGTATTAACTTGGCAAATTTATACAGAATATTTCATTCAACATTCAGCCTTGACCTGAAATGCTTTTTGTATCATATTTTGCTTTTATGCATAGTCTGTTCAATGTGTCTTACTGTATGGGCTAGGAAATTTAGTCTAGAAACTCTGAATGTAATAGACTAATCCTAAAGGGATTAAGAGAGGTTGAAAGTTGGGCTCTGGTGCCCAGGTTCCAGAAATATTTTTCATCCCTATTCCAGGGAATCTGAGACTTTCTTCTGCTATTGAAGCTTAAGGAGCGCAAAAGGAACTTTTCCCCTCCCCCCCGCCTTTTTTTTTTACTCACATAGTGGTAATCCACTCATCTGGATGACTTGAGATATCCTTCTGTTCATATGTCCCCCGCCAGAAAATACACATTTTAAAATTCCTGGTAATAGCACAGGAGTATAACTGCTGTCAGAACTGGCTTCTTAAAACTTAATTCTATTAACAGATACTACTCCACTTTGTTACAACTTCTACTACAACTGTTGAGGTTAGTTGTTCAAGTAAAATCCCTTTGACTTCATCTAATGTCACTCGATAACGGAAGCATCCCAACCTTGTACAGAGTCTAACAGCACAGGGAAATGAGCTTTTTCCCCTGTGCACTGTGTGCTTGGTTAATAGGGAAACATTTCCTCCTGTGGGATACAAAAGATAGTGGTCTCAAACAGAATTTTAGCTCAATTTGAAAGCATATACTGTTGCTGCTGCTTCCATGTTTCCTTTAGATTATTCTAGTTAAAGAAATTCTGAGTTACATTAACGCACAAAATGGAGAAAAAAAATAAAGACTTTTCAAAGTCCTGGTGCTTCTTTTGCCTTTTGTAATCCTAGGCTGCTGTCTTGTCTGATTCTTTGAGCTTTAAGTTGGGTCATTTTACTCAAGAATAGCAGTGTAGCCTGCTGCTGGGGTTAGCCACTACAGCTCTGCCAATGATCACTTACTAACAGCAGACTCTTCAGACAGCTTTTTTTCTAAGTATGCCCTTTACATAATATGATGCAGTTAATTAAAAAATTTGATAAAGAAAAAATGTACTTGACATGTCACACTTACCACATACTTATGTGAATATTGAAACATAGGAGTTGCAAAAAAGTAACAAGCTTGCATGTTTTCAAACACATTAGAAAAATAAATGCCATAAAGACAATTTTAAAGATTTTTCTGTTCTAAATAGTACTGTATGTTAGAGCTCCTGTATTTGCTACTTTTTTATTTTTCAGTCTCGGGGAGCCATTCCCCAATCTTTCTTGCTTTGTATGTTGTTAGGGGAAAGAGTAATGCTTATTTCAACGTGAATTTCAGAAATGAGCTGCTGCATTCATGAAGTCTCTTTGAAGTCCAGCCACTACAAGCAGAGGTGCATGCTTTTAGGCTCTGAATTTTTAAGAGAAAAAAATTACACATTTGAGGGAGAACAGGCCTGCAGCTCTTTTAATAATAACCTTTGTCACTGTGCAATAGCGTTTTGACAATATTGTTAACTACTGATCCATCAAAATAGAACAAGAGTTACAGGCAGTCTTTTGCAGACAACAACAAAAACACAGTGTAATAGTTTTCCTCTATTTCAATCTAGATGAATTGGTTATAGCCGCTTAAAACATTAAAATGTTTTTAACTTTCTTTATTGAGGACCTAAAGGAAAATCAGCATTAGAAAATAGCTTATATTCTGAGGAAATATATATTCAGCCTGCCTAGCAGGTGAGTATCAGGGCAGTAACTAAATTAACACAGCAGTTCTCAAGTGCATCAGTTCAACAGACTGCAAAATCAAAACAGAAGCACAAATCTTCATTAATGGTATTGATTAGAAGGTAGATTCTTTAACTCATAGATCTTGTTTAATGTTTGGAAGAAATGCTTCTTACTCTTCGTAGAAGGAGTCTACTTCATCTCTGTATTTCTCGAGCACGGCGAGCCGTTTTAACTTCATTGTCGGACCTTAAAAAGTTAGTCACAGTAGCAGAAATCAGAACAAAAGTTCCTACCCCATTAGTGTTTTGAGTCATAATGTCCTTCATAGAATCATAGAATGCCTAAGGGTGGCAGGGACCTCTAGAGGTCATCTAGTCCTACCCACCGCACACGCAGGGTCACCTACAGCACGTGGCACAGGGCTGCATCCAAGCGGATCTTGAAGATCTCCAGAGAAGGAGACTCCACAACCTCTCTGGGCAGCCTGTTCCAGTGCTCTGTCACCCTCACTGTCAAAAAGTTCTTCCTTAAGTTCCCGTGGAACTTTTTATGCCTCAGTTTGTGGCCATTTCCTCTGGTTCTGTCAGTGACCACCAGTGAAAAGAGGCCAGCCCCATCCTCCTCACTGCCTCCCTTGAGGCACTTATAGACACAGATCAGGTCCCCTCTCAGCCTTCTCTTCTCCAGCTCAACTCCTCATAGGGCAGATGTTCCAGGCCCCTGATCATCCTCGTGGCCCTGCGCTGAACTCTCTCCAGCAGCTCCACATCCCTCTTGTACTGGGGGGCCCAGAACTGGACACAGTGCTCCAGATGTGGCCTCACCAGGGCTGAGTAGAGGGGCAGGATCACCTCCCGCGACCTGCTGGAGACGCTCCTCTTAATGCACCCCAGGATCCATTGGCCTTCTTGGCCATGAGGGCACCCTGCTGCCTCGTGGTCAACCTGTCGTCCACCATGACGTCCAGGTCCTTCTCAGCAGAGCTGCTCTCCAGCAGGTCGGTCCCCAGCCTGTACTGGTGTCTGGGGCTATTTCTCCCCAGGTGCAGGACCGTGCACTTGGCCTTGTTGAATTTCATGAGGTTTTTGACCGCCCAGTTGTCCAGTCTGTCCAGGTCCCTCTGGATGGCAGCACAGCCCTCTGGAGTATCCGCTACTCCTCCCAGCTTCGTATCATCTGCAAACTTGCTGAGGGAGCACTCCGTGCCTTCATCCAGGTCGTTGATGAATAAATTGAACAGGACTGGACCGAGGACTGACCTCTGGGGCCTCCGCTCAACACAGTCCTCCAACTAGACTCCGCACCGCTGATCACCACCCTCTGAGCTCTGCCATCCAGCCAATTCCCAATCGACCTCACCGACCACTCATCCAGCCCACACCTCCGGAGCTTGTCCAGGAGGATGTTGTGTCAAAAGCCTTGGTGAAGTCAAGGTAGATGACATCCACCGCTCTCCCCTCATCTATCCAGCCGGTCATCCCATCATAGAAGGCTATCAGATTAGTCAAGCATGATTTCCCTTTGGTGAATCCATGCTGACTAGTCTGGAGCACCTTCTTGTCCTCCACGTGCCTGGAGACAACGGCTAGTATGAGCCGTTCCCAACAGGCACTTTAATACAATCTGTCTGTTACTCTGTAAGGATCTGCTTAAAGTGAGATGGAAAGCGTGAGGTTTCCTCCAAATAAATGTGAGTGTGTGACAGGCAGCTACAGCTAAAACAGGGAGGTGACTGACAACTTCCATTTTGGCTTTAAAAATGATTCAAAAGATGAGGTTTTTTGAAGAACTTTACAATTCTCAGTTTATTCAAAGGATTTGAAAAAGTAACGTGTCTTTTGCTTGGCTTTCTGTTTCACTTTTTTAATTTTTTTTTCAGTATTATGTTAGAAGATATAAAAGCATCAGTGCACAAGCAGTTAACTAGAACTGGTTATTTAATTGCTCAATGTAATCTGAAATTTAATCGTAACTTGTGTTCATGTAGATGAGCCCAGATTTTTACCCTCATACATGCAGAGAAATTTCCTGTTTCTACAGTCCCCGCTACATGCTGCACAACTTGTTCCTTCTCATCCCCGCTGCAGTGCTCATGGCATGGTTTAGTTCAGTCCTGTATCCACACCTCAACATCAATCAGCAAATCTTACCTAGCTCTCCTCCAGAAATGGAAAAATCTCTTGGCAGGACGACCCATTTCTGGATGCAATGGACTCTGTTCGTTGCACTCATGTTGACTTTGTTGATTCCTTCCTGAATGGCCTGGTAAATCGCCTGGTCCCTCGTAGCTACAATTTCCGAGACCATCGTGGCTTTACTGCCCTTCTTCTGGCAGAAGTCTCTAGCTTGCTCAGTAAGGACATCAGTCGGTTCTGATGTGTCTGGATCCAGGACACACTAAAATATGAAAGAAACTGACTCAACAGTCACTCCCTCCTGCACAAAGTGTTTAGTTTCCCTGATCAGGTCTTCTCTAACTAGTAAGGATAAGGAAGGCTCAGCAACAGCATCTGAACATAATGGAAACCTTGACAAGCAGAAACATCGATAACAGGACAGCACTTGCATTAGGGAGCCAAGTGAAAAGAAAACAAAATATTCTGCTTTACATTCAGGTGGCATAAACACATTTAAAACGTGCCAGTGAATTAGGTTATAAAGTCTTTGTATAGACCTTGAACTTCTACTGTAGTCCCAAATTATTCCATGATTATAGGAACATATTTATCACAATATTTAATTGCATTACTGCAGTGTAATGCCAACAGTTTGAGACAGAAGCACTTTTAAAGCTAAGACTTCTCAAATTAATATTTCTATTGTGCTTGTAAATAGGGAACTACTAGTTATGGAGGTAAACAACTGTAAACTAGGGAAATAAATGAAGAGTTTTTCCACTTCATAGGTAAATTCTTATGTTCACTGCCCTAAGTGGAAATATTAAAAAAAAAAAAGATTTTTCAATTGAAANTTTCACTGCCCTAAGTGGAAATATTTTATTAAAAAAAAAAAAAAAGATTTTTCAATTGAAACACACACCACAGCAAAGCTATCGATTATCTGTTCTATAGCTATCCTTCCAGTGCTATATCAAAAAGAAAAAAAAATGCAGGAAACATTCCTGGTCAAAAGTCGATCTATGTAAATTATTTTTCTTTTTCACTCTAGTAGACACAGAAAAATTTATTGGCCCTTCCTGTGGTAACAGCTTCTCCTATGCTCTCCCAGAGTTGTGCAGTGTTCCCACATTCCTAACATAAATTCACATTTAAATAAAAAGTAGGTCTTGTTGCATGCTTATGAGAAACAGCAATACATGTGAGATGTTTAGCAGCATTTTAATCACTTGAAGCTTAGATGATCTCAGGACGTACCTTTCATACATTTTGTTTTTCTAACTCATGTCCTCCTATCTACTTTCAGCCTTTTTGCTAACAGTTCCAAACCTTTCTGCTTTTGCTAGCTGCAGGCATATAATTCTGCTGAAATTATCATTAAAACTGGTGTACCTTTAGGGTCAGCAACATTGACAAAAACTTCTTTTTATCTCCAATCACCATGGCATTACTAACAATTGGAAGTTCTTTTTTGACAGCATCTTCAATTGGAATTGGAGGCACGTTTTCACCTCCAGCTGTAATGATCAAATCTAGGCATAAAAACAGGCTATTAGTTGAATTCAGACAAATTCTGAAGAACAGGTTAGTGCCTGGATAGATGCACTTTTCTTAGTCTCATATGCAGAAAGCGGTTCCCTCTTCAGAGGGAACAAGGCATATTAAGTTATTAAAATTATTCTCCTAAATATAACTCTAACCTTCCTTGAGTATGTGCACTTTTGATTTGCAACACACTTGCTCCCACGTGTGCACAAATTCCACTATAAGAACCCCCGGGTAACCTAACTCCAGCAGCAGTTGAGTTCTGTCTGGAGGCACCGTTGTACAGGCTGGGTGTTTTCTGAGAGTGGGGAGCTGTGCTGAGCTGCTCCAAGGTCATTCCCTCTCCACTTGGGTGTTGGAGCTCACCTAAAAGCTGCTGGGGACCCTGGTTAATTCCTAAAGCCACCAAGAGAGGTCAGACAGACACAAGTCACTAGCGCAGGAAGGCTTCCCACAGGCAGCATGGAAAGAAGGAAGAGCAGAGTGTGAGGAGGGAGAAGTCACCATCTGAGAGAGGAGGGCTGAAAGCAAAGGGGAGCACCACCTGCCCCGTATGAGCAAAGCATGATTTTAAACCAGTTTCTTAATATTTTTGAGTTTTTTAAACAAAAGTAGTGATACCTTATTCCACCACTAAAGGAGCGCACAATTTTATTTGAATGCATACATTGTGAAGTTTAATAAATAATTGAAAATATTGCTTATTTTAATATCACCCTCTAAGGAAATTTCTGGTGCTTCCTTTTGTTCAACTACCAACTTCTCCGTGATCACAAATCATGGTCTTTGCAGCATTCAGGCAGCAACATGCTTCAACAAATGACGTAGAAAATTGGTATTCTAGCCCTCTGGGCAATACTACAACTTCAAACATCAAGGATCAGGTTGGTACCTGATCCCCTTTCAGTGATGGGCTCAAGGAAGGCAGAGGCAAGTAAGGGCAAACTGCACACAACGGATGAGCCCTACTGCTCCCAGCAGCTGCCAAGAGCTGCAGGAACCAGCCTGCCACTCAACCTGCCACTGGGCAACAGGCATCAGCCTCCTTTTTGCTCACTGCATCTCTCCCACTCTCTCTTGTAACAACTTTTTTCCATACCTGGGCAAATATCTTCTGTAAGGGATTTCTTTAGCTACACCCTTGGGCTTTGCAGCTTTTCTGAATCTCAGCTACCAAAGCTACCAACCTGCTACTGCTTTGTGCTTAATACAATGAGCCATAGACCTCGTAAGACTCAAAGAACTAAAGAAGTCTGTCTATCCTGCAATATAGACTAATTCCTGTCAGTTCAGCAATCAGTGAAGATGCGAGTAGAACACAAATGCTATGACAGAATGGGATTGTGAGTTACCAACCACCACACTAAAGAGGAATGAATCAGACAACCAGGAGAGCTGATTTTGATGCGGACTATTAATAGCATCTACCGAAGTCCTGATTCCTGACAGAACGTTATGGTACCCTGTGACAAATTCACTCAGCCACGTCCTCTCCCTAGTGACTCATCCTTTATTCTAGGAAGATATCTACTCAATTTTTAAATCTTCTTAATAACATCTTAACTGCAACCAATCTTGCTTTTGAATAGATAACTTGAAAAAGAGCCTCCAATTAAGCAAGTGACCAATCTTATCTGGGTAGCATTTTCAGAACCAGAGATTGCTTGAGGTTGAACAGGACCTCAGCAAACTGTCTAGCCCAACCGCTCCACTCACGCAGGGTCACCTCGAGCAGGATCCTGTCCAGATGACTTCTAAGTATCTCCAAGGATGGAGATCCCAGCTCTCCAGCCCGTCCAGGTCGCTCTGATCAGCAGCACAGCCCTCTGCTGTATCGACCCCTCGGGCCTGTTCTATATAGCCAGACTTGCTGAGGGTGCACTCTGTCTGTCCCTTCACCCAGTCACTGCTGCATAAACTGAGCAAGCCCGGTCCCAGTATCGACCTGTGGGGGACACCGCTGGCCACTGGCTTCCAAACTTTAAACTACTCACTGTAATAACACCCAGCTTATTTTCCTAGTTTTAACCTTCCTTTCTGCTCACCGATTTCAGGATTAGGCTCTGCAAACACATCACCTAAAGGTATCAGAGGAACCTAGCTCTGACCTACAGGAACAGCTTTTACATAATGGAAGGATTGTCTCTCATTATTGTCTAAACATTTAATGTGTAATTAAGTCAATTTAGTAAGATTCAAAGGGATACTGGACAGTTTTATGGACTACTGAATTTTCAGAAGACATTAATCCTACATTGTTATTTTATATTACAAATTGTTTTTAATAATGAATAAAGGTCTGGATGAAAAGCCTTACTATAGGAATTATATCAGTTCCACCTATTAGAGACTAGAAGGAAACTCTTCCTGAGAACTGGCCCTGCCATGGTTTCCTCATAGGAAAGTTTATTTTAATTTCCTATTAGTTAAATGCTGCTGGCATTAGAGGAAAAGCACTTAATTAGATGGACCATGTCTGACATATGACTAAGCAATGCTGAATAGTTAGCGTGAACGGAGAGCAAGATTGCTGAATACCTTTAATTCTTCCAGTGACATAGAGGAAACCATCCTTGTCCAGTTTTCCTAAATCTCCAGAATGCAGCCACCCATCTTCATCAAAGGCTTCTTTTGTTTTGTCCTCCATATTTAAATAACCCATGAAAACAGTTCTTCCCCAGAAACAGATTTCTCCATTGCCTTCTGTATCTTCATTCACCAATTTTACTCTGCAGCCAGGTACTGGTTTACCACAGCTATAAGGGAACAGGGGGAAAAAAACATAAGGCACACAGAAGTACAAAACACATTACTGATAAAAAGTCCAAAACACCAAATCTCTGAACCTAGCAAAAGAGAAGTTACTACAAATATGTAAAAATAAACCATAAATTCACCTGTGCTGTCTGTAAATATATGGCCCAGATAGGCAGTGTGGGCCTGTGGTCTCACTCATCCCATAGGCCTCATACAAGGTGATGTTCAGACCCAGGAAGAAATTCAGTGTTTCTGTATTGAGAGGAGCAGCACCACAAAAGTGCTTCTGACAGCAAGAAAATCCCAGCGCATTGCGGATTTTTGCAAGCACCAAGTAGTCTGCTAACCTTGTCCAAAACAGCTTCAAATCACTGCCAGATACAAAACACATAAAAAGAAAAGAGATTAAGAATAATATATAAAATTTCCAAATCAAAAGCACATGCAGATGTTCTTCAGAGATGTATTTGCCATTTGTTTTTGGTGTTGACATATGTCAATAGGAACAGGTAACATATTTATCTTCTATTCATTTATTTAAAGGCTTTCCACATTTTTTCTAATGTACTCCAAACACTCTGCTTGAGAGCTGCAAACGTAGAAAGAATCTATAACAATGCATTCTGTAAGACACAGCTTTTGTGTCTTTCCTCTTTCTTCATCAGCTAAATGCATCTCTTTGGGCATGAATATCACTGCAGCTGAGATTTGCAAGACCTATCTGAGAAGCTGAAAGGCCAGACAAGCAAAAGAGTATCAGCATCATGTATCGTTTGAAATCCCACATATAATGTCAAGGAGGGTGGAAGGGGACCTTTAACCTGCCCTGTTTCAGGGCAGCCTAATATGTTAGGTAACTACACTCTCCCTTTTTTCACTGTGTAGGCAGACTCCATTTTACGCATATATATCTGAGAGTCTTTCTCTGATATTAGAGAGTTTCCTACAAGCAGACACTTTCAGCACGATGGAGACCTTGTTCATTACAATACACACCTGCTTGAGCAGTTTAAGTTTCTCTCTAAGCTAACTGACATAGCCCATGAAAGCATTTTCTTCTTCACAAATCCCGACTGAGCAGAAGCATCCTTTAATTTCTCCATGATTTTCTCCCATACTCGGGGAACTCCCATATGAGATGTTGGCTGCACTTCTTTTAGCGTGTTGATCAAGCTGCCCTGTTAAAATCATATGAATTCACATCAAAACATTGCAAAAGATCTATGCTGCTGTTCGGAGTTTTGATGACATAACTTGCATCCTGCAACAACCGCATGTAGAACATCACTAAACGTGTGCAATATAAACAAGATCTGTTGAACCAGGTATCTGTTTCAATCAGGCAGATGCACTAACCTGCTTGCTCTGACACGTGGACATACACACAGGAAAAGAAAAAATAACACAAGTGGTTTATTTTTTTCTGACACCCTGTCTCCAAAATCTGCTCATACTTTTGCAGTAAAGGCATTCTTTTCTGCCTCAAAAGAAGCAGATCTGAATCTGGACAATATATTTTACATTTACATTCAGAGTATTATGAAAACTAACCTCAACTTAGCTGTTTAATTATGCTGGAATAGTTCTAGTTATTCCAGAACTGAGATCCACTCAGGCACTGGTGTAAAAGTCATTTTTCAGCTTTATACAGAGGCAGGTAAGATACCATTTTCTGGCACTCTCTTTTAATAGTCATTTAGAGACATTGGCTATAGAAAGGGAGCAGTTTCCTAAGCAAAAAGAGAAGCAAATGGAATCTAGAGAAGTGAAACATGTATCTAATGGGATTTAGTTTTCCATAATTCTTAAAATAATACAATTTCAATCTTCATCACCTGCACCTCTCATAATCTATTCTTAGGACATTTTCTGAAAGAAAAAAAAAATGTGCAAGCTTGATTAGGTGTAATGTGTCACAGATACCTTTAAAGCATCTGGCTCAGCAAAGTAAACTTGCTCTCCCCACTTGATTCCTGTCCACAGGTCGTATATCTGCGCAGCTATGTGGCTGAGTGGGAGATAACTGACTATAGACTCCTGCTGGACCTCTGCAGGCTGCATATCTCCTGCTTTACTGCAATGTGCTGATGTCCAAGTTATCTATTTAAATAAAGAATAAAACATGTTAGATATTTTTCCCTTTTCACATGAACCAAGTATCCTGACCTGCTACGACAACATGAAGAACTTCACTCACAGAAACTGCTGAAGACATCATGAGTGCTGACAGCATTGCAGGTGCCACCGCTCTGGAGCCACTTACTCAAAAGAAAGATGAACTAATCTAGCAGCAACAGAGATTTGCAGAAAATATAAGGAAATTTAGTCTTTCCTCTGCCTGACGGGCCTATGAACACTACAAACTGTGCATCTCCCCCAGTGCTCCATAAAACTGGCACACTAACAAAGGCAACACTTAACCTAGTAAAGCAGCTATGGGCAAAAGGGACAAGTAGAAGATTTATCAGCCTCTTATGTTGCAGCACTCCTACTGTGCGTGACTTCTATCAAGCTGGCACTTTCCACCAGTGCTTTTTTTAAAAGTATGTTTACCTAAAGATATATATAAAAAATATGCTAAGCAAGGGGAATTTAGCAACAAGTTCATTTTCTTATATTGATCATCACACAACTGAGATAAAAATATGCTAAGCAAGGGGAATATCCTGCTCTTCTGGAAACCACTGGGAGACTCATGGTGGTGGTTCACAAGCAGAAAACAGAGCTCTCCCTTCAAGAGAAGGACTCCACGTATGAATAATGCTAAGGATTTGCTGTTTGACTCTTTTGAGGAATTGGGAGATGTTTCCTTTGAGCTATAGTTCTGTAATGCCATTTTCCTGCTACATATTTCTCACTTGATGCCAGAAACGCTGTAGTAAGATGCTAAGTATCTTCATTATCGGAATAGAACAGGGAGAACTCATACATGCGGTCACATGAGAGAAAAAAAAATTGCACAGAATAAAAGGAAACTTGGCTCTTTCTCAGAAGAACCCATATCTAAACCAAGTTGAGCAGAACACAGAAAGCCTATTATTCGAGATGCAGAGAGGTGCAAGTAGTGCATAACATTTGCTATCACCATATGTTATACTTCCTACCAGTACTTTCCCTTTGTAATAAGTTAACATATTAACAGGAGAGAATGTTTAGTCTAAGGAAATACAGATTTTTCAGAGCAAGATTTTAAGGAGCAGCCTACTGTCAAGAAAAGCCATTCCAAGTTCAGAGGGCAGGACTGTAGAAACACCTACGGGAGAAGGAAACACAGTGAGCAGAATGGGATGTCTTTAAAATGTGGCTGTTGTGCCTGCTTGGCCTCGAAAACCTTGCAGCATGCAGGCAGGTTCACAGCAAATCCGAGTGGATTCATCTATGACCAACTCAGCACTGGGTTTGCACATGGGACAGCAGGAAACATCTTTTGACTAAAGAAGGCAGAAGCACAGTCACAGACAAGGCATGTTTTCCACTGTTGCTCAATATAAAAATAGCCTGCTTGTAATCAGCAGCCAGGAATAGTTTGGCAGCTAACATGGAAATGACACCAGACTCCTTTGAGGTGTAAGAGTATAGAATTTGCAATGTCACATCAGTATTTCTATCTATCAAGTCACCTGTGTTCTGCTTCCAGACACCACTGTGCTCAGCCCGACATTTGGGTAAATTGCTCATCACACTGTGCACGTCAGTAATAGTTGCTGCAGTCTTCTCAGAGGGGAGACAGCAACCCAAGGGCAGCCTTTTCACAGGCTGTCTACATGTTGAGAAAGGCTTCGTATCTCTTCCCACTCCTGCTCAATCTGCTCAAAATCAACTACTTTTGTTAGCAGACCTCCATGGAAGGTGGAGCAGACCACCCTGGAAGTGACTTTGCCTGTCTCCATCAAGAGGAAGTTTTCTATTCACGGCAGTACAGCTTGGGCCGTGAGTGTCAGGACTATGAGATGCACAAAAGTTTTATTGTCCTTCAGTGACAGAGGTAGAAACCAAAGACTGAGAAGTATAATAACGCTCAAGGTGAACAGACAGCTTTCACAGAATTTGCAAAAGCTGTCAGCATGAGGCTGTTTTGATGGTGGCTGGTTGATGCACATGATTTTATCTTTTTAAGATGACCTAACGAGGCTGCCTATGGCAATTTATAGAATTCACGCATCTCTGAAGCAAGACAGTAAATCAAAACACATATTCATAACATAAATGATATTGAAGCTTGCAAAGTGCTACTTGAAATGCAGTTTCACATTATCAGAAATAGTTTACAGCATTTTGAATATTTCTTTTATTTTTGCAACATGAAAGTGCACCATGAAGTATTTTAAGGCTCCAGAATGTACCAGTCACACATCAGAAACACAGGAATAAATATCCTCAGTACTTTTTATTCTAAACAGAAAATATCAAATACATACGTTGTCATGGCTCAGCATGGCTCCTTTTGGCTTCCCAGTTGTTCCAGATGTGTATATTAGCACACAGCATTGATTTGGCTTTTGGGAGTTAATAATGTCATCTAAAGTAGCATCACTTATGTCATTTCCCAACTCCAGAAATTCTTCCATCTGGAACATGTAACCAAAAATACAAGATATCAGATGATTCCTTATAAGTAGGAAATAAAGAGCATCCTACTAGTCTAGAAAATGGACGAAAAGTTAAGCCATGACTTGCTCTGAACATTTTTCCAAGAAAAGTTGCCCACTTGGATCAGCAACACCTTGCCTGTGTAAGGAATGTGTTCAACCTAATGCACAGGTCACTCTGTGTGAATTGCAATCAGGATATACAAAATTATCCTGCCATGAGTCTTCTTGGTGTCTATAAAGGAAATGGTAATACTAGTCGTTATCCAAGGTGGATATTATGGACAAGTTACACAGGTTAGAAATCTATTCTCGTCTCATATTGTTAGAATGATTTTCATCCTTACGCAGAGAAGTTTGTATCTACATTTTTTTTAAATAAAAAATACGCTTGTGACATTCCATGCACAATTTCATATCCACTACATAAAACATGTAGATAACAGCTGTGCAAAAGCATTAGTGTCCAGGTGTACGAACAGCCCAAATTCTTTGCCATTTAACAACAAGCAGAATGCCTGATGCTGGTCTCATCTTCCATTCAAATTTGCCTCACTCTGGAACAAGCTAAACCCTTAACGACGCCAGCCTTCGTGCAGCACAGTTTGGCCCCAGAAGACAGCTAGGCCTGATCCACTACATTTCATTAGTTGCCATTAAGTCCCATTGATTTCACTGTTAATTGAGATAGGGTGTGTGTATATATATAATATATAGTATTATACATATTAAAAATATATATACACAAAGAGTACATTAGTATATATGCTATATATTGTGTATATACACACTCACACATACATAATAATATATATAGCCATATATAATGTGGTATATATAACTTTTTTAATGAAAGAAATGCCACAGAGTCAGTATGACAACTGAAATTAGATGTTTCACCCTGTGTTACAGAACTGTTATGTACTAGCAGTAGCAAGAGGCAGCACCACCATTTCTAGAGGTTTATCTAGGACCACAGAGTAGTAAAAGAGCATGATGCAAAGGACAAGAGAGATAAAAGGAGAGCTGGTGGCCGAGGGTGAATTCTTCAGACCTGTCTGGTCTTAGTGGCATTAGGTTCCCTTTTTCAGGGCACAGCTGTCCTAGGATTCTTTTAATCACTGATCATCACATTTATACATTCTTCTACCAAACCACATCTTTGGGAAGAAGGGCCATACAGAGCACATCCCCATCACAGGTGAGGGATTTGTCACATCCTGCCCTTCCCACAGGATGTGGCTGCACCAATTTCACTGGCTGCTGGAAAGCCTGGAGGTTCACAGGATGTNAAAGGACAAAAAAGATAAAAGGAGAGCTGGTGGCTGAGGATGAATTCTTCGGACCTGTCTGGTCTCAGTGGCATTAGGTTCCCTTTTCAGGGCACAGCTGTCCTAGGATTCTTTTAATCACTGATCATCACATTTATACATTCTTCTACCAAACCACATCTTTGGGAAGAAGGGCCATACAGAGCACATCCCCATCACAGGTGAGGGATTTGTCACATCCTGCCCTTCACACAGGATGTGGCTGCCTCAATTTCACTGGCTGCTGGAAAGCCTGGAGGTTCACGGGATGCAGTTGTCCCCATAGGACTTTCCAGGTCCTCTTACACTCCTAACCCTACTCTCTTTGCAGAGCAGCACGCATTAATCACGGTGCCTCTGTTGCCTAGGCTCTGTTTATATGAACACCACCTGCAACAGATAGTGTTCCCATTCCCCAGGGTGTGGAAGGCACAAACCGACTGTCACACACCACTGAGCTTGCATTTGCCTGCTGGAAAGCGCACTGGGCAGAGACCTAGGGCCTTGCCCCCGCTGCAATTGCTCATTAGCAGTCAATCATGTCTCAGCCGCCAGCTTGCAACCCAAAGCTCTTACCATATGTCATGTGTTTCAGGTGGTTTGTTTTACATGGAAGCTAATGAACAATCACCATTGCCTTTGGTGACTTGATCTCCATTTTTTCCATTAGACAATATAAACTACGGCAACTGTCAGGCATTCTTACGGCTTCCCTTCTCCATGGAGAAAGTCTGTGTGATCTGCCACTCAAACAAGGTGTTTCCAAACATGTATTTCAATAACAGAGAATAAAATTTATATCTTGTGCCACTCTCCCATAGTTCTTAAGTATCTAGGATTCAGTAACTGAATGTTGATCTAGAATTAATTGCTATTACTTACACCTTTTATTAAGAAATAGGTATTGCAAGATCCTCCTGCTACTACAGTTTTACTGTATTGAGATGATTTTTTTATTTTACTGTGTTTTAGTGTATTGAGATGTAAAGACATCAACAGGTACTGTATTGTAACAGTAACTGTTTACTATAAACAACATAGCATTTATGAAATTCCAGAATAGACATGGTTAAAACAAGTGCCGGAATATTTTTGGTACTATTTGTGTAGTAGCAATGATCATCATTTCAGATGATCAAAGCTGGATAATATATTGATTCAATCTGCAAGTCTCAGTGACGATCTGTATGACACCTAAAATAAAATGGTGATTTGGGCATTTATGTTACATAACTATCTTCAATTATACTTTAAAGAGAAGTTGGAAAAATATTTGTTCTAAAAATCTGTTCTAAAGTCCTAATTTTTAAATTAAAGGTTGGACTTAAAACACTCAGAAATTTCTGATCCTGAATTTGCCCCATATTTTACTTTGTTATAACCTTGGGGTACAACAAGCCCTGTGTATGCTAATGTCCTGCTATGTCCTTTGGGCATCAGAAATTATTTTCTTTACGTGTTGACTATCACTAAAAATGCTTGTTACATAATGGTAGTGGACAAGTTGTATTTCTAATGGTTTGAAAGTACATATTCCCACCTTGCAGCTGCAATGCTAATCCTATCAAATAAAAGAAATAATAAGACATGACACAAAGATCAGTGAAGCCAGGTAGCTCAATTTTGAATTTTAAGGGTCAAATATTAAATAAATGGATAAATTAAATGGAAAACAATGCTGAATTTTTTTGGAATGTGCTTGCTGGAAGACAGCTACGTATTCTAAATAGTGGATAATCCACTGTTTTTTTTTTTTTTAAATAGAAGCTCATCAAACAAATACCCTATGAATTATAACACTGTGCTAGCAATCATACCGTATACAAATTGGGACATCTCTCTGGCACGGAGTCCTTATACAGCACAACAGCTTTCAAGTGTGGCAAACGATTCCAGATCTGTTGGATTTTTTAAAAACATTTTTATAATTTATTAGTAATCTCTTAAGGTTTTTTTCTATTAAAGCATCTGTGACTATCAAAATCTGCCAAAATTGGGTTCACAGTCACAAGAAACCTCCCATTTCCCTCCACCCTCAAATATTTTCCCCTAGTTTCACAGTCAACAGGCTGAATCAGAAAATAAATGAGGGGGAAAAACGCACAGTCTACTCCAGAAACTCCATTTTCAGATAAAACTGTAGGAAACACATTCTGGAAAGCAGCCTCCATCAGGGACAACTGGTCCTTGGCCCTGGCTCCCTACGCAGAAGCCCTTGTTGCAAGCCTGTGATCATTCCCTCGAAGAACCACGTTATTCTGCACCACAATCTATTTCATGGCAAGCTTCCTGCTGATGGAGTGCAGTAACCTCACCAGGTTTAAGGGCGCAAGCAGGAAGGACAGCACTTCAGAAAGGAGATTCTGAACTTGGAACACTGACATCCTTAATATTCAGGCGCAAATCCTTTACAAATTTGCATCATCTTAATCACTTCCAGTTAAGTGAACTGTGCTTATCGAAAAAGAACTGGACATTCCATAGGAATGAAATAGTTTTTTGATGTTGTTTTCTTTGGTTTACTTTTAGGGTAACTTTGCAGAGTCTCGGCAGCAGTGAGCCATTTGCTGGCAAGGCTCACAAGTGCCTCACTGTGAGCCTTACAGAACAGAGAGCTGCAAGTCATCAAGCACCTCAAACATCAGATGCCAAATTTCTGCACAAGGAAACCGCACAAAAACTGCCATGAAGAGTTCCATGATGTGGGTAATAAATACAATATTTGGGACTAACAGCATTGAGATAAGGGGAAAAAATTACTTTCACAACTGTTCATCCTACCTGCATTATTTTGTCCAATTGCTTCTGATTTTCCACAACCATGATATTGGTTTTGCTGTCATGAGCAATATAGTGGCAGGCCTCCGGAGAGTTGGTTGTATATATTCCTGTGACAATTCCCCTGTATCAAAAAAAAAATTATATGTGGGTATGTATGTACAATTATATACACACATACATACATAACTCAGTATTCAAAAGAAAGATGCTTAATTAGAGATGAGATGAAAGCTGAAAGCATGAAGATGTGGAATTACACTGCGGCAGAGCGATCATGCTTATTCCAAGCATTCTGATAAAACTATCTCATACATCTACACTAGAGAAATTAATCCCTGAATTTTATTCACTACAAGATCCTGTAGGGTACAATGCAGGATTTTAAAGCACTTGAGGCTACAGAAGGGTTACCTAAAGAAGAGCTAATAACTTAAGTCCTTTTTCATCTAATGTTGATGAAGTTGCACAGAGATAACAATTTGAATTTCACTGGCACAGGAAAAACCTAAGGTGAAATCCAAATTGTGCAACCACATATAGAAGAACAGAAGGCATCAGGCTAGTTAGTATTTTATCTGTCACTTTGTCCACTTCAACATTCCTTGCTGTAGACAGGTATCACTGACATAAAATTAAGACACATCTTCAATGACAACATACTGTAAAGGACAATGTGCTGAGAGACTGTCACAACCAGACTGTAGCTCTACTGGTGAGGACTTGGAGTATTTTGAATACACTGAAAACCACAAGGCTACAGCAGGTTGCTGAGTATGTGGACCAGCTGCAGCGCAGCTTCCAGGATGTAACAGCAATTACTAATTTGCAGCACGTCCAGACTTACCAAGAGGAAGAAATGCCCAGACTCCCATTAAAAAACAAAAAGCAACAAAACAAAAAGCTTACCCAGCAAAAACTGTTCCAACAGCTGAAATGAACCATTCTGGAGAATTAAATCCAAGGATTCCTACGCTGTGGAATCGTTCAAGACCAAGCTTAAAAATAAGAAGCCTAAGGTTATACAATATAGGTATGCTGGAGATAAAGCAGCACAAAATACACACA
>VWPW01024872.1:0-45983 GCA_013389825.1 Crypturellus undulatus
AATAAAATAAAATAAAATAAAAATGTGACTGCTGTAATAGTTCAGGATGAAATTTAAAGATTGCTTTCTCCAAGCTCAGTCTTTCTTCCCTCGGAGACTGCATCAATTGGAGCAGCAGGACACTCCAGCCCCGTAAATAGCCAGGACATTTGGGACGAAAGGAAGCCGATGCAAAATGAATCCCTATGTAATTGGTGACAGGGATGAGTTTACAGTTCGAGGTGTAGCAAAACTTATGCATTTAATGGCTCTCACAAAGGCTGTCCCACACATCCATCGGGACACAAGGCTGTGAGTGGAATGGAGCTCTCTTCTGCTTCCCATGACCTGTGGATGGGCCTCAGATCGGTGCTCCGAGTGCTGGATTTTCAGTGCCAGTGGCATGTGGGATGCACAGCGATGGATTTCCTGCCACAGGTCACCCCAGGCTCATAGCAGGGCTGGGCGAGGAGTCCTGTTCTGCAGGCCCCTTCCTCCCTCTTTGAACATCATTTCTTCTGGAGGGGGAATACGATGTGTCCTCATGGCTGCAGCAGGACGGAGATGCCGGCAGTTTGCTCCATCCCTGCCACCATGTGGCATCAGTGTCCCCGGGGAAACACTCCATCCTTCATGTAATCCCCTGGAGAGAGTCCATGCTCACGCTGGCACCTTCCAGGAGAATGATTGCAGCCTCCTTTCTAGAGAAAAACCTTTAAGTGGGTTTTCCATCTGGTAAACCATCGCTTCAGGAAAACCATAAGGTAGAGCACTTATTAAAAAGAGGATTTTTACTAATGCACCTACTGTGTCTTCATTATGTCAGTGCACCTCTATAAAGAGATTTGTAGAAGAATCCATCCATTCATTCCCCCACATAATTCCTCAATAGCCCATTTGCTTCAAAGATTTTTATCGACTTTTACTACTACATGAATCCTTGGATATTTATTTTTTAGGCCCCAGGGGACCCATTGAAACAGAAATTCATTTTATGAAGTTTTATGACAAAGGTTTCGCTCTGTGTAAAAGCCTCCCATTATTCTCAAACTTCTGTTCACCTCAAAGGACACTTTGTCAGGTTTGCCTCTAAAGCTGGCATTGGGCATGAGACACCTGTGAAATTCTAGCTCTCAGAAATAAATACGAATATACTTACAAATTCATCCCTTGGCAAAGACAGAGGGATGGCCAGATTGGGAGAGAATTTGGTCCCTTCCCAGATGTCTGCAGCTCTGCCCCATGGCCGCTTTGACCGAGCAGGTTCCCTGAGGGGATGTTGGGATGTCCCTGGGTGCTTTTGGCATCCTTTGATCCTGGGCTGAGCGTGGGACCACTGCAAGGAACTGGGTGAATCATTTCAAGCACTGGTGGTTCCAGGTACGAAGTGCAGGTTGGTCAAGGTCTCTGCTCTCTGAGGAGCAAAAATGTGCTCCCAGAGCTGCCTGCAAAACCAGCTCCCTAATGGCCCAAACTATTGAGAAAGAAAGAAAAATAAAAGAACTGCAGAGTCCTAATTCACCTGAAAATTTTCCACGCTCACACAAAAAAGCATTCATTANATCCTTTGACCCTGGGCTGAGCGTGCGGCCGCTGCTCCAGCTCAGTGTAGGAGGATGCGGGAGGGCACAGGGGAGGCAGGTGCAGAGGTCGCCTGGTCTATTCTAATTTAACTGCTTGGTTTAGTCTATCTATCTCAACAAGTTGCACCCTTTCTTTACCCTACTCCTCTGGGCAACAAGGACATATCTCTGTAGGCATCCAAGCTGGGAGAAATGCGCATTTTGCTGCCCTGGCTTTCCAGACTGCTCCCTCCCGGTCTCCGAGGCCCAAATGTCTTCTCCTGGCAGTGCCTGAAGAGCCAAAAGCTGGCGCCTGGGAGTACTGCAATATTCGAACAGTAAGAGCACAGGAAACTTGCAGCACTTGGGAAACTCTTCGCATATAAGCAAGGTCTTCTTTATGAAAAGAACAAAGTCTCTTCTCGTTTTCTTTTTCTGAGGACCAGAAATTTCCAAAAGCACATGAGATGCCATGGGCAACAGGACAGACTGAATGTGGGACATGTTAACACACATCCATTGTCCAAACAGACCTTCAAAGCAGCCCGGCAATCCAAATACATCTGGTTTGTGCAGCTTCACGATGATGGTGACTCCTGTGAGCTGAAGGAGTTGGCTTATCTTGTTGCCCAATAAAAATACAAGCCATTTGGGTGCAATCCTGGCCCTTCTGAGACAGGCTAAGTTGAGGCTGAGCTCAGGCTGAGCTGCCTAGAGCTCCAAAGGGTTTTGAAAGGAGAGAATGTTTGGAGGCGAGGACTGTCTACAGGCCAACAGGGAGGAGGGGTGGAAAAACAAGGACTAGAGGAAGCATGGCCAGGTCCACCCATGTCCATCATGCAAGTGTGACAGGGAAAGCCAGACCATCACCAACTGAAAAATTTGATGCAGCTAAAGGAAGTATTTAAGTGGACTCATTTGCCACGAGATGTCATTGGAATTAGGAGCCGAGTCCATAAAAGGATAGATATTACATGGGCAGTGAGTGTAGCCATCCTGACCTTTTATGAGGGATATAAATGTTGCGCTTCAGGGAACGAGCCAGCTACTGGCAGGTGGAGGGAGAAGAAAAATCTGTGGTTTTCCACCTGCAGATACCTATTGGCAAAAGCATGGCCCATTTTGTTGCTCATTAGCCCACAAGGTACAACAGCAGTGAAACAAAGATCACTGTTAATAATTATCTAAGCCAAACTGAATCGTGTTTTGATCCCACAGAGCAATCCATCTTTTACGATGTGCCACCATAAGAGGTACATCGCTACTGGCAGCCCACCTCACTATGGCCACGGTCACCGGAGGGGCTTCTCCAAAGCTCCATAGCCCCCATTGTCTTGCCCTGGAAACTGGAGCCAACAGTAAAACCCAACAGTTGGCTACAACCGTCCTGAATTATCGTGGGCCTCCCTCTACCCCTCCTTCTCGCCCTCTCCTTCCCTCAGAACTTGGATCTCTCTTTAACCCAAATAGAAAGTTTCTATCACCACTGATTGCATTATCAGCTGCCTGGGAGGATAAAAATAAAAGTTGAAACTCACTTCTTTTAATACAAATAAATAGGTGCCAGATAATGTAATCTAATCATGCAGTGATTGAATTAAGTGGAAGAAGCTGCATTATGCCCACAAAGTGCCTGCCCCGGTGACAGATTGCAGGCGTGAGCCTTGTTTGGCTAAGCAATCCGCACTAGCCGTAAGCCAGGAAACTCAGAGAGCCGTGGGGAGAAGGGTAGAATTTATCAGAAGCTCCAGCAGGGAGATATCAGCCTCACAGAGATCGATGGGCCCTTTGCTATTGACTTCCCGGGAGCTGGCGCTTCGCACTGCGAGTGCCGCTCTGACCTTCCCGTAAAGCAAAGGCTGCTCCAATGCCCACTGAGAGTTTTCTATATACAAAAAAGGAAATTTAAGATCCATGAGGAGCTTATGCAGGAGGGAAGAAAACATGGATTTACGGTTGAGAAAGGTTTCCCGGCAGGTCCCAGAGCTGCGTGTGCTGATGGATGTAGCACAGCCAAAACCCTCCACAGCCCAAGAGCACCTCTAATTATGATGAATTTCCCCGCTGCTGGAGTTAATGCAGTAGATATTGAAATCATTTGTGTTCGTTTGTAGCAAATAATTAGTTTAAAACGTTATCATTCATTTGGGTTATTTGACTTCTCTATTAATTGCATAAATAATAGTTTAAAAGACTGTGTTTGGGCCAGTGCAAGGCATCAATATCATTCCTGAATTTCCTGACAAACATGAAGCCACCTCAGACACTGCCAGCCCAGGGTGGCCACTGGCACCCCGGCAGGCCCCATTCCCACCTCCATCCCGCAGTGCCCAGGTGCTTCCCATGCCAGGGAGGCTGGCGGTGGCTTTGGTCACCCTGGGAGGCCAAGCGCTGCCCCAGACCCCCAGAAAAACTCTCCCGAGGGACCCTCAGCGAGGTGACTCCATCCATCCGAGCTGGGCTCTGCACCCACTTCCCAGGGAGACGTCTCTTTTCCCTCCCAATTCCTCTGCAATTCCTAAGTGGAGTGGCACCGATGTCCTTTGTGCTTCCTCATGCTGTGACGTTTTTGACTGAGGAAGAAGCCGTGTCCCTAGTTGCTGCTCTCCATAGTGCAGGCAAAGAGACCAGGGCAAAGGCCGTGGGGCAGCCAAGTCCTCCACCGTGAGCCCTTCAGTCTCGCTGGATAAATGGAGTTTTAGCCAGGAGATTTGTCACGTGTGAGCAGTAAAATGGCAACAGGGCCATTTTATTTCCTGGTGACATGAGACAGGAGAGCTGTGCTCTTGGATTTGGCAGTATTAATCTTTATTTCAAGGGGGAAATAAATGAACCAACCTAAAAGCAAGAAGGAGGGAAAAATCTTCAGGACAGATTTTTTATTTTTCTTTTTTTTTTATTTATTCCTGGAGGTCTCCAAATGCTCCCGATGTTTCAGGCCAGCTAATAAAACCGGGAAAATGTGCTGAGCATCGTGCCCGAAACCCCCGTTGAGGCGATGCCGGTGGGAGCCACCTCTCCCTGAGGAACTGCTCCGATGGAGCAGGCAGCCAAAAACGTAAAAAGGGAAGTGGACAGTTAGGTTATTCCCTCAAAAGAGTTTACCCAATACTTCCAAAGGGGTCACTTAAAAGCTGCCCATGGGGGGGTTGTTTTTCCCCCTCCTAAAATCGCTGTTTCTGCAAGCAGAGCCAGGGCTCAGGGTCACTGAGTCCTCACCATGGAGGAGGAGCTGAGGCCGGCGGCCAGGTCCATGCTGGTGCTTCAGCAGAGCAGCAAAGGCTGGTGACGGCACCAAACCACCTCTCTTGTGCATGGGAAGAGCAACTGGCTGCACTGGAAAACCCTGCAGCATCTGGGAACATTTGGGCTTTTGGAGAGGCCTCGCTGCTGTGGGAGCACCTGAGGCTTGCAGCGGGCTACGTGGGTCTTGAGACGGGCTTTGCAGGGTCTGCAATGGGCTCTGCAAGGTTTGCAACGGGCTTTGCAAGGCTTGCGATGGGCTTTGTGGGGTTTGCAACGGGGTTTGCAGCAGCCTCCTGCTCCCTTGCTGGTCCCTTTGCTTTACAGGCCTGTCCTCTCGTTTTCCCTCTGCTGCTGCACTGCGTGTGACAAGGTGAACTTAAAAGAATTCAGACTACAGGATGGTTTTTATACGTTTTCCTTCTAATGTGATGCTAATGTAATTCTGAACGAGTTCCTCATTAAAGTTATTAATGATTAGGAGAGCTGGCATGTTGAGTCCAAGCATGCATGACTTTAACTTTCTGACACAGCACCTGGACGGGCAATTTCGTGCCCAAGGAACCAGGATGTGTATCCGGCTCTTCCCCCTCCTGGTCTGACACACTCTATAACCTTGGGAAAGTGGGAGATTTTTTTTTATTCTCCCCTCTTTGTCTCAGGCCCTTCTGTGAAATAGGGATGAGCATTTCCTTTGATGACCTCGCGGCCAGTCCTAGGACGGGAGCAGCAGAGCTGCTGGGGCAAACACCACCTCCCGCTCTGCCCTCGGCCTGCTGGCTGGTCCTGGCAGCCCCGGCTTGTCCGGACCTTGGTGGCCGCTTGGAGGTCACCCTCGCTCCACACGGATGCAACCGGGGGCCGCTGTGTGACAGTGAAATGTCTCAAACTATGGATTTTTCTGCCCCGAAACTCACCCATCCCGTGACTGCAGAGGAATTCACATTTTTTCCCCATCCTGCCGTGAAAGCACTTGTTAAATTCGCTGTTCCTTCCTTAATTACATTAAAGCAATGACCCTTCTATCATTGCTTTACAACGCCATGGCTTAAATCCACTATTAAGGCAGGAGCATAGTAGCTCAGACGTTTTAATTAACACGAGTGATCTCACCTCTGCTCATTGCATCTTTTTACATGTTATTATATCAGGTAATTGTTAAATGACTCAGTGGCTTAGCCAGGCCTCTGCTTTCATTAAAATGTCCTGCTTTTCTGACCCAGCACATTTTGAAGCTTAGTCCTTTTGGATGATTTGAGTTAAATCACCTGCAAGGAACTGGGTGAATCATTTCAAGCACTGGTGGTTCCAGGTACGAAGTGCAGGTTGGTCAAGGTCTCTGCTCTCTGAGGAGCAAAAATGTGCTCCCAGAGCTGCCTGCAAAACCAGCTCCCTAATGGCCCAAACTATTGAGAAAGAAAGAAAAATAAAAGAACTGTAGAGTCCTAATTCACCTGAAAATTTTCCACGCTCACACAAAAAAGCATTCATTAATTTTTAACCTCCCCTTTCTTGTTTCCTTGCTTACTAGAAAAAAAGCTCATAAAGAAATCGGGGGTTCTTTCCCTCAGGTAACACTGCACAAAAGGCCTTGAGACTTTTTTTAAGCCTTTTAGAAATGCTACCCATGTTTCTTTTATATGAAACTTCACTGAAAATCCATGGAAGGGGAAAAAAATAACCCAAACCCCCAGGGATCCTTCCAGGCAATGTTTGGGTGCAGGTGGGCACAAGCACTGTGGGGAGCTTCCCTGGGGGCAGGAAGCCCCACGGTGGCTCTTGGCACACGCTGTGGGGCTGCTGCTGGCTCTGTGCATGGCATCGACCCGCTGGATTTATCTGCGCTGGAGCAAAAAATCTCTTTCCTCCCAGATTTGTGCTTCCTTGTATGCAAACCCACGCATGGACCTGTGGGATTTCTGGGAGATCCAGGGAGTCATTTCAGAGCCCTGTAGAGGCTGGGCCTCATGGGAGGTTCATGAGACAGGTGGGCAATGCAACCTGCCATTAAATTGTGGCCCAGGTGGGTTATGAGGGGACAAGATCCAGTGTCCCCCTTGGCAAGGAGAACTCCAGCTCTTGCCCCCTGGGATTTTGCTGTGGCCCAGCAGGGGCCCAGGGCTGGGCCCTGTCCGTGGGGGACACTCCACCTCCAGCAGCCCCTTCCCCACCAGCATGAGGTCATTATCCTTGGTCACACTTGGGCACCTGATGGTTGTGACGGGCAGTGCCTTGGGGAGCTGCTCAGAGCCCCATTAGCACTCAAGGAGAAGCACCAGAAGGCCCCAATTACCCTGAGCTGCTTCACCTGGAGCCTCCCAGGGCTCGTGCAGCCCCATTTAAACCCAGACCTGAGAAGGGCTCTGGTTTTGGGCTTAGAGCTGTGCTTGTCTCTGGCCTTTGGCTGGACTTCGGACCTGCATTGCCTGCTGTGTTGGGGCTGCCAGTGGGCTGTTTCCAGTGGCTGCCCTGTGCAGGGGACAGTGCCTCTGTGGGACGGTGCCCCTGCTGTGACAGGGCTGCCTTCACCCCTGACTTGTCCTGCTCTCTGAGGGTAAGTGGTGCCTTGGGCAGCTGTGGGCAGAGCTTGTTTACTGTGTTGCTGCATGACCCAGGAAAGAAGGTAGCAAAAGGACTAGATGTTTTATTCTTTTAAGGAGCCGTCTTAATTTTTGTCATGTGCCTGACCTCTGTGTCCATTCTGGGCTGTGGTGTGTTAAGCTTCCTATGGGAAAGGTGTGTTTTCAGCCATGTGAATGGCTAGGACCAGAGCGACTGTGTTATCTTGCTCTAGGAGCAGTATCTGCTGCTGGTGGCTTGGGAGACACCCCCACATCTCCCAAATGTGCTGTCAGATGAGGGGGAAGAAGGACCAGCCCTGGCTGGACACCCTATGGACAGGCCACCTGGTTGTGGGGATCAGTGAGGCTCCCCCATGAGCACGGGCAGGCTCCATGCAGCAGTGCTGAGAGCTGCAGTTAACTGGGTTAATTACATTCATGTTGCTAGGAACACTGTGAATTATGTTAATAGCAGCATCTGGGGAAATTACATCTTCATTAATTGGTCCTGATTGCTTTTTGGCAGATGCGAGATGTTTTTGACTTTAACATGCAGGACAAAATTCATTGTAATCAGCACATGCAGTAAATGCACAAACACTGTGCTATTACCTTGCCTTGCTAATTAACTCTCCTAAGAGCAAGGGGAGCTAAAGGCCTGCGTGGTCATCGTCTTCCGTTCTCTCCTGTGCATAGTCAGGATGGATTTGCTTCCTACAGTTCATTGCTTCTTTACTAAGAGATTTTTCTAAAAGCGTTTTGAAGCTAAGAATGTCAATAATGTGTTTAGTAAGCACAGAAAAGGAGCTGGGAAGTTTTCTGATGACACCTGTCATACTCTAGAGTGGGCCCTATGGCTCTCTGGCCCCAGCTCAGGTGATGAGGTATCTCCTTGGTGGCAGTGAGGTCTGTTCACACGCTTGGAGATGAGCACGAGAGTAAGTGTGTTGCTGAACTGGGGACCCCTGATCCTACTGTGTCCCTGGTGTGGTGCAGATGAGATTCCAGGCTGGGCTGTTCCAGGGGGATGGCCACGAGGTGGGATGCCCGGCTGAGGAACCAGCTGCCAGCATTGGTGGCTAAAGCAGCAGTTGATCCATGCACGGCGCCTCGCATGAATCTTGCCTTTTGGTCAGGGTAGAAGCAAATGAGGAATTAAACTGTATTTTCATGAACTATTGCTTATTGTTTTTAACAATGGCCAAGATCCTAATCTCTTTCGGTAAAAAAGCTGTAAGCTCTGCGAAAATGTATTGCCTCTGCCCTGTGTTTTGCATTACCTCCCTAGGGAAAAGCAGGCTAAAGCTCACTTGAGGCATCGAGCTCCTCATAAGTCATAAGGCTGTTTGTTTGGGGATGGCAATAAGTTGTATTATGGCCCCTGCTTGCTCTGCCTTCTATTTACACAACATCATTTTTCATTTTAATGGTTCTTTTTTCAGGCTGCTTTGTTAGGGCTGCTGCTAATTGGATTGGATTCATGTGCTCTGCCAGGACACAGAACGAGGCCAGTGCTGCTTAAATGAAAATGGTGAATTTTGCTGCTTAGTGTTTTGAATAGACATCCTCCAGGCTGGGGAAAGCAGGAAGGGACACTGTGATGAGAGCAATTTAGCCACAAATTTAACCGTCCATTTAGATTTTTCTGGAAAAGAAAGGCTTGTGGTGGTGGGATACGCTCCGAATAGCTGCAGGGTGTCCCCAGGCCTCTCAGCACTGGGGAGACCAAGAGCCCCTTGGTTTCTGCTCTGCTTCCCAGGCCCACAGGTGCCCACAACTGTGCTGTGTTCCCTGTGCCCTGGACGCAGGGTCCAGCCAACAGTGTCCCAGGATGACCTGGGTCTTTAGATTTCAGTTATCCTGTTCAGAGAAAACTCACCAATTAGTTGGACAAACAAATGTCTAGTGGAGCATCCACTTGGAAAGTCTCCAAAATGCAGCTCTTAGACCTTGTTATATGGAGCAGAGCAGCCATCCCCACTGGTGCCCCTTGTGCCAGGACAGCAGAGCCCACTCTGGGAGCACCGAAGTGTTTAATGGGTTTAACTGTTTAATACACCCAGCTGTGGGACTGGCCACCCTTACCCAAAAAACATGGAAAGGGTAATGTGGAAAAACAAAATCCTCTTTCTCACTCATTCAGACAAAATGGATGATAAAATCAGGTCACACATTTGCAATGGTCTTCTGCTGTAGTATTGACATAGGAACTGTCAGAAAAAGCCACTGAAGTGGAAATTGGCCAATACCATAAACCTAAGTAGTTCATGTCTGTAGGTGAGCGACAGAACAAGAAGGTTAGTAAGAGGTCAGAACACTGATTTGTTACAATGCTTTTTTTTTTTTAAAAGGCAATTAACACTGCCTAAGAATTAACCATTCCTCTTGAATATGCCAAGTTTTGTTTCAGTGTTAGTCAAGTTGGACTTTTAACTATCTTGGCCTATGCCGTTGCTCTTCAACAGGATTACTCTGTAACAAGTAATGCTAGAGCAGAAGCCTTGAAAGATGGAAACAAAATCAAAATATGGGAAATAAATGCCATGAAATAAAAGGTGACCTCTCCTGCTTCTGTAGTACAGGAAGGTATTTGGTGAGAGACTAAAATTCTGAGAAACCTCATTTCAGGGTTTACCCTCTTGTGTGACTGATTTGGGGGTCTGTCATTGCCTAAGACAAGCTATGGAAGCCCAGATCTGAGGGTGGTCATGAATGGTGAGGAGCTCCTGGCCTGCCAAACCCACTGCTAACCTGATTTCAGGCCCTCCATCAGGCACGTGGGACTGACTGGGTGGGCATGGAGGTCACACGCTGGCCCAGGCCACCACCTGGGCCTTGGGTTTGAGCACGGGTTGGACTTCCTCACTAAGCCACATGGTCACAAACCTTTGCCACCACTTGGCTGGAGCAGAGGTGAAGCAGCTGTCCCCAGTGTAACTATCCTCGTGGTGTTGCCAGGCCATGAGCTTCTCGGATGCTGATGTCCCACTGCTGTGAGGGAGCAGGGAGGCCTTTTTGGAGAAAGGGAGGGTGTCTCTTAGTGAGTGCCAAGAGGCAGCTTTCTTGCAGCCTCCTTGTCTTGATGGCTGGATGGCAGTTTCTTGCCCTTTGTCAAACCAAGCTGTCACTGACAAGATCAGAAATTGTTTATTTTAAACACAATGAATATGCAGAAACTTGTCCAAGCTTTTCCATGCAGTTGCCATGAATTTAGAAGCAGAGTCAGAAATTGCAGCATTCAGTACCCTGCAAATGGAGTCAGAGCTATAAATTTTTGTTATTGGTCTGTGGGCCATTTGCCATATGCGACTTCCTAAATTTGTGGTCATTTCTCTCTACCTGTGTGCACTGAATGTTTGACACTGAATTTTATATTGTCTCTGATATGCAAAGTCCTTCTGATGCTTTTGCCCAGCAACATAAACAGGCTGGATCTCTCCTCCAGTCCCTCTTGCTAATGGTTTCTGGCCACTGCCTGGTGCTTAAATCACAAGCAGCACCTGGACAGGCTCTCCCCAGATGGGCTGCATTGGTTTAGAGGAGGGAGGGATGTGTGGGTGAATAGGTGCAGTGCAGCTGGGATAACGGCTTCCCCTGCCTGGCCATGTGTCAAGACAGGTCCTCCTGTACAGAGATGGAGCTGCTGCTACGGGTGGCAATTCTTGCCAAAGGCTTAAAAATATCCACGAGTCTTTTCAAGAACAGTTGTTATAAACAGAGGGAGACAACACTCAGCTGGGTATCTGGGAGGAAGGATGGGGGTATGTTAAAGTTTTCTTCCCAAAGTGGAGATCAGTTAAGCTAGGGCAGCTCGTTTTGCAGGGTGGACGGCAGTGCTGCCAGCTACCTCCTTTTCTGCCTGTTTCCCTCCTCACCTCATTTTTTAAGATTTCCTTTTGTGCTCAGTGTGCTAGAATGAAACATTTACAATCTCTTCTCTGGAGCAAATGCTCCCAGCAGCAGCCTCCCCAGCAGGCCCAGCCCCTGCGGTTGCCTCGAAGGAAAAAAGAAATGTAGCAATAGCACAAAAGTGGGCTGTTGTTCAAGGCTGTTCTCAGATATGCCCATGTATCAAAACAGTGCTGCCTTATTCTACAGATCTGCCCCCCAGGAGCCTGGTGAATCACTAAGTCAGCAGATGCAACTAAAATGTTCTTTAGCTGATTTTTTTTTTTTAATCCTGTTGGCACAGCCGGACACAAAAACATGAAAATAAACTATACCAACAGGCCTGTTGATTAAATTCTCGTATTGTTGTAGTGGTGCAACCCCATCGAGGCTGCTTGGCATATTAACACCTGAGTAAAACATGAAAAATGTGGATTGCTGCTGCACCTGAGGATTCACGCTTTCCCCGCCGGTTCTTTCTTACTGACAATGATACATTGGTGCCATCAGGGTCCGAGCCCAATTAAGAGGGAAGAGAAAGGCATTTGATAAAACTTGAAATTGCACGCATCTGAGCACAGCTGCTGTGGCCCCCCACTAGTAATGTAGAGTTGCTTTTTTCCTCAAAGCAAAGGTCTCCAGCAACCTCATACAATTTTGTTTTTTTTTGTATTTACTCATTCTAAGCCAGAGGAGTGAGAGCCAAATCCTGCGGTTCCCATGCACATGTGGTAACTGGAGTGACTGCTCCCAAAAGGACATTTCAGGATGAAGTTTCTATGCTTGCTAAATGTGAACCTTCAAACCTTTTCAACTTAATCCTGTTCCAAGGATATTTGCATTTTTCAAACAAATATTTCTGTATTTCTGGTCTGTTTGGCTGCTGTTAACAATTCACATATTTGGAGCATTCTGCATCTTCCATCAGGAAGATGCTTGTGAACCTGCAAGCTACCCAAAAGCACAGGGAATGATGCATTAGTGGGTGCAGTACCACTTGGCTGAGGTTAATTTTGTTTGAACTTACCACTTCTAATGTAGTCAAGAGCTTTAGTCTACAGTAAGTTAGTTCATCTTGTCCTCCATTGCCCTCCATGTTGCTGCTTGTCCTACTTGGCCATGTAACCACATCTTAACACTCCCTTGTGACTCTATTGCCCAACACCAAGGTGCTTTTCCAACTTGCGTGGCACTAACCAGCTCTGGCAGCTGAGGCAAGTGCAGGGTTTACTCCTGTCTGCATTTTTTTTTCTGGCTCAGGAGTTCAGTTGCCCATCCTGAGGCCCAGCGGACTCATCTTTTTGCTGGGATAAATCTTCCCTTTGGGCATAACTACTCTGATGTAAACAGCAATCCTTGTGCCTGCAGGGATGAATCAGAACTATTACTCTGAGATACAGACATAGATTAAATACATCTAGCTTCAAGCCTGCTCTCTAACTGACCACAGCTGTGAAGTTAGGTATCTCCTTGCAATACAGCTGGGCCACACTTGTTCCTCATAGTTACTGCTGCTAGTAGGATACCTGGGGACCAAGAACTGGTGGATGTGTCATCTTAGGGTATTTGAGGGATGAGGATGCTGACAGCAGCCTTAGACGGATGTTATGAATTCGTAGTCTCAAGTTAAAGACAAAATCTTCAGGAGGCTTATTTGTAAGCAGCTTTATCCAGGCCTCCTGGTGCCCCAGGGCAGCTGGATGGGCTCCAACCCCTCCAGCTCTGCCCATGTGCTCACGGCCTGAGGACCCGAGTGCTCTTTGGCTTCCAGCTTGAGTCGCGCCTCTGTCTCACTCATGTAAAAGTGTTCATTGAACGGTGGATGATCCAGGGGTGCTCAGCTGTACCATGTCTTAAAGATCCCATCCACAAAATAAAGTGGAATTATGTTATACCTGGATACACTGTTTTGTTTGTCATAAGAGATTTTCAGCACTGCGAAGCAATCCTTTCTCTTCCTATTCCTCATTAACAAGTGATTCTTCTTTCAACATAGCTTAATTCTGCCATTTAACCAGAACAGATCAGGAATGAGTCTGCATTTCCCATGGCGCCCATTGTTTAAAAAATATTTGAAACAAATTTGAACCTTTCAGTTTTTACTGAGCTTAAAAACCTAGCATGAGGCTATTTGATTTCTTTATTTCAGAAATGATACAGCACTTGGCATTAAATTCTTGTTCTCTCCAATAGCAGCTGAGCCACTAAACTGATGACATGTGGATTAACCAAACAGTCCAGCAAATCATTGGTGGAAAGGGCTGTTTGTGAGGCATTTGGACTGCTGTCTGAATCCATTTGATTTGCAGGCGTTTCACAGTCATTACTCATTACCAATTGCTTCCTGGCGCAGTGTAATTTTCCAAAATGTCCTCCTTCATTTCCCTGGATAAGATCTCTATAGTCACTTTCAACTGCTCTTGCACCCATTGAGCTTGTTTCTTGGGATTGTGGTAACACTTGAATAAGATGAGGCCCAAAAGGTATTTCCTGAAACTCTTCTGCCTTAACTGTTGAATGGTCGGCTTCATGGGTTAGTAATTTGCAGCCCTCTGGTTCAGGACCAACTTGCCTTTTCCTCCTCTTGCGTGAGGCACTTGTCACTCTCTCTCCTCCGATGGTGCTGGGAGGTACCTGCTCTGACACACTTGCCTTTCGATGCTTGAAGTATGCAGACACTGCTCTATTCAGGTACTCAAGATTGATGTCATGGGATGTTGCCTCAACCTAAGAAAACACCCAGAATGCATTCAGTTAAAAGGAGCTATGTCTCAACTCAGCACTGTATGATTATCTCTTCTGAATTACCCTTTGGTACCTGAAGGAAAGGAATTTATTATTTTTTTTAGGAGGTAGAAAGACTTGCAAGGAGTTGAGAACTAATTCTATCCTTCCACTGCTACAAGAGCAGGAGAGGACTTACCTCTGTGGGATTCAGCCACACATCTGCATTGCTGGGATTTTCTGCTGATTTTATGGCACACACCAGTGTTCGAGTTATTGCCTCTTCCACACGGGCTTCGTGGTCTGCATCCTGCCTCAAAGAAACAAAGTGTTTAGAGACAGTGGTACCTGCAGAGAGCTGGAAGATCTTGGGGAGAGCTAAATGGATGGCCTTACTTTGAAAGCTGTATTAATTTATTACCAAGTCAGTGAAAGGTTATGGGCTTTTGTAGCTCCTTACTCATGAATATTGCCCCCACATAATAACAGCCCAAGTTTTGGTGCAACTACTCATCTGAATAAGGATTTGCAAAACAGATTCTGGTGTGTATATATAATCTTTTTCCCTAGCAGTGTTCTGTTAATTGAATCTGGTGCTTCAAATTACTATGCAATGTTAGCATTTAATTAATATATGCATTTATAGGGCTAGGAGTAGAAGGATCATGAAAGTAATTAGCAAATTTTATACAGATCTATATATTATGTCTAATTTAAGTACTTAAAATACAAAGGATGTTAACAGCAAGTCAGCGAATACCTGGGGGCTGCAGAGGCACAGAAGTGAGTCCTAGGAAAATTTAGAAGATGTATTATCATGTATCACCATGATACTAAGACACTGGTATACTACTTACATCATCCTGTTAGGCAGCTGGGTGCTAGCTAGTTTAGGGCAGCAAAACAAAACTTTATAGGATTTTTTTTCTCTTTTGCCTTCTCTTTTGCATTTAACTGGGTTCCTTGTATGTGGAAGAAAAGGCTATGTGGAGAGGAGGCAATGAGACTCTAAACAAGACATGATTTAGTTATCTCAATGACAGGTGCCTAGGAGTGGATACATAAATCTGGCCTTGTTTAAGTGCTTGGAAGACAGGTTTTGAAAGAAAGACAACTTGGCCAACAAACAGCCCTGAATTGCCTAACTCTGGCTTTGGGGAACATGTCAAGCAAACCATGTATCTTGCCAGCATGTGTATTTAAGGCAGTAATTCACCCTGGATCTCAGAGAGAAAAAGGGGGAAACTGCTCTTAGCATTTTGTGACTCTGGGTGTTCTGCTCATTAATGGCCTCACATAATAGATCCCCAACACACTAAAAATTCATCATCTGTGTTGCACTCCTGCGGTTCATCTTGGCCTGCTGTGTAACAGGGTCACACTTGCTGCGTGACTGTTAGGAAGCAAGGCGTACTTGGAAGAGCTCACATCCAGCTTAAAACAACTTCTACTCTAAAGTCCTGCCAAAATAATTAATAATTTTATTAGGACTATCAATGTTGGCATAATGAACATCTGTCAATATGAAAGCAGCTGGTAACAGCTGCAAGGGAGAGAACTGCTTGATTTGGTAATGGAAGTAACCTCATTTCTGATATAGTTGCTGTAAGACATTTTTTTATAAATTGTACAACCCAACATATAACAAATGATTCCACCATGATATGCAGGGCTGATATCTGTAAGGAACTTTCACGTGGGTCACAGTGATTACATTTCCCCCTTTCTAAGGCTTATCTTGAATGCTACAATGCAACTGATTTATTTACCATAGTTGTGTTTTCTTTGTTTTGTTTTCCTTTCCCTCCTGTTTGTGGCAGTTTCTTTGATTGCTCACTAGTAATATTTAAGACACATTCTCCTTTCCCAGTGTTATCTACACACAGTTACCTGATACCAATAGGGCCAAACACGATCTTGCTGATATGAGCAAGACCCTTCTGACTGGAAAGGCCACATAGTTACACTTCACCCCTTAACCTCCCTAGGAAGAATGTTACAAACAACACAAAACCCAACTACTTGGGAGTTACCATCTTAGCACAATCCTGCCCTGCTGTTCTAGATGCAGGAGGTTTGAGATACAGCTCAGGGCACAAGTTTATGCTGGGTGAGGATCAAAGTTAAGGAAGGCTTCAATAGCTGGTCTATAATATCGTAGGAGCCTTCTCTGGAACTGTGTGTGTGGTCTGTCTCTTTCTTAGGGATTAGTAAAAGCTCAGTGCAGGTCTGTCATTTCTAAATGTGTAGTCTCACACAGAAGTTTCTTCCATGAGGCACCCAAGAACATCTCTTGACTTTGAAATCTTTGTTTGAGGGGTAAGAACTACCTTTTGTTGCCTGAATAGCAGCTGAAGGGATGAATTCTCCCCCTGCTGCAGGTTTTTGGTCTAATAACGGTGTAAAAATACAACAGCATTTTAGTGAGGTATCTTTCAAAGCTCATTTTAAAGAGCTCTTTTACAAAGCTAGGATTAATGATTAAAATAATATGAATGAAAACCTGGGATATTGAGATGATATCCTTGGAATGTCCCCATGCACACAAAGTAACATGAGCAGGAAAAGTCAAAACTGTAACAGAAAGGAGAATTCAAACACACGGTGTCACCCCATTCCTATCACATTAACCTGACTTATTTAAATTCTGACTTAGCATTCCATGTAAGTGTGTGCTTGAGGTGAAGTTGTTTTGTTAAACCCTATTCAACACAATGCCTACTAGTCCATTGGAAGTCAGACATGAAGAGTTTAATATGTATTTAAATGTTCACTGGAATGAGCTAAAATTAATGACTTTTTTAATTAGATGTACTTTTCTCTCACTTTCTCTTGCCAGAAACATTGAATCTAATGCCAATGTCAAAGCACAGCTGTTTCAGTGGTGGTCAATAAATGAGGCTAGCATGCAAAATGCTCTGGGATCCCTGAGGATAAAAGAACTATGTAAATACAAGCTTAACACCACTGAAACAATTCTGAAGTGGCTCGTGAGGTTATCAGATCTGCGAGAGGATTTTGCATATTCAACTCAGTGGGTTTGCTACTCTTAATATACAGAGATATGGAAGTGCTACATCACCATGACAAAGGCAAATACCAGTTCAATCCAAGAGTTTATGCTGACAGTGACAGGATCAATGGACTCCACATAGTGCCACCAGTGCCTTGGAACAAGCAGGATCTGAAATCAAGAGACATTACATAGAATATGAGTATCTGCACAGCCTCAAGAAGACAGTGACTCCCTTGGGCTGATGGGGTGCAGAGGCAGAATGCAGCAGGGATGGAGGTTGGGGGTGAGAGGTGATCTTTACTTCTCTCTTCTATAGAGCCTTCTCAAACCCAAATGTCCACTCCCTTCCCCGTCATATCAGTAGTATCTAGTATATGAGAAGTGGACACATGATCCAGAACTGCTCATTCCAAACTTTCTCATGCAAAGCAAGGCAAAGTCCTGCCGTATTGAGGATATTGTAGCTGGTGTAGCAGCACAGCAGGGCTTTAGGGAGTCTCATCTAAGCCACGCAGTCTTTTGTAGACTCTTCAGTTGAGCAAACTTCCCAGCTCCTTTAGAAGAACTGCAAGGTGACTTCTTCAAAAAGCCAGTGTTCTAATTCTCACTGGGGATTAGCAACGTGTAGCTGCAATTCTGGTAAATATTTATGCTTTTAGAAGAAGATATCTCAGAAATTATTATGATCTATTTCATATCAGGGCTTTGTAAACTATCAGCATGATAGGTCTGACACAAAATTGATTAATCCATGGCTTTTATGGTCCAAAGACATTAATGTTTTGATTATATAGCACAAACCTTATATTACTGAACATTAGATTATGCTTTTTTTCATAACATGGTGTTAAAGACAGTTTTTGACAGAGAATGAAAATGGTCAGAGATGAGTAAAAATACTTCAGAATGGGGAAAGTAAAATAGTGGCCTGTATCTGGATCACAGCTTGCTTTCCTCTCTTCCTCTCTTCTTGGTAGACACAAATTATTTATAAGAATGACCTGCTAGGGAGATAACCTGACTGAGCAGCAAATGACTGTGGCCCTAATCCCACAAATGCTTACAGGACACCCAGAGCAGGAGTTAATTCTGGACCACTGGACAAAATGCTTATTGCAGATTTCAGTTTAAATCAAAGAGGAAAAGAAAAAAAGCAGCACACCTCTGAAGGTCAAAAACAATTAAACTATTTTAAGTCAGTACAGTATACAAAATAGAGGAGGAATTAACTGGGAGAGGAAAAAATTCAGCTGTTGGTGGTACAATATAGGCCTGCCATTAAACAAACCAAACTCTTGCTTAATTAGATGTGGTTGCAAACATTAAAAGCAATTAGCCATGTTTGGAACTACCAGCAATGAATCACACTGCTTAATGTGATATCTAGTTATCCAGGAAGTTTTTGCAACTTTCAGATGCTCTGTCAAACAAGGCAGAATTTAGCTACAAATCTGAGCATCACCAAGACAGGCTGTTAAACAAGACAGTGAAAAGGCAGAACTGAAAGGCAGAATGATGGAAAACACATGGGTTTGCAGACACACACACACTGGTACAGGGCTCAGGTTTCACCAATCTCAGTATGTGCAACAGATCATTCTGTGAAGGGCCATTACTTATGAAAAAACACTGACAATTATTTATTCCTCACATCTGAGAGGGCATGAAATCCTACACAGGCTGAAGCCAAAACATGGTTTCCATGCTGAACAAGCTTCAGGGTATTGCTTCCAACACAGAAACATTTGCTTTGTTTAATCAGCAGCGTAGCTGCACTGGACTTATCTGTGTGCAAACATATCGCCGACTGAGGAATCGAACGGGTCGAAAAATGAAGGCTCACGTCTTGCGTTGCACTTGTGTTAAAGAAGCCAAGTGCTCCCTTATGATAGGGCACACTGAAGTCTGGAAAAATTTGCTACAGAGTAGGGGGAGGATATTTTCTCATGTAGTTACCTGTTTCCAGCAGCTGGGTGCTTAAGACTCTCATGGGAAGAGTGAGTTTGCAGTGTGCTGGAGTTGTGGATGTAGGTGCTAGGCAATGGGGGTATGGTGAAGAGGGAGCAGGGGAGTGGTGGTATGAAATAAATCCAGGCAAGTGTGTAAATGTTTCAGTAAGAGGGTTGATCTGAAAATAAAAATGGAATTCATGACTGGAACCCAGTGCTCATGCAAAGCAGAGGCAGAAGTGCTTTGGAAGAAGGCATTATGATCAGGAGTAAAATATGTAACCACCCAGCTAGTCCATTTTCCTCAAATTGAAGAGGAGGAACTAGGTTTTTGGAGAAATTGATCTGATTTTACTTGAGGTAATAATTGCAGAAGTTGTGTTATTTCTGTATCTGGTACTGTTTGATGCAATTTATAGAGGAACTACAGAACTGTGACTATAAGAGGCAAAACAGGTACCATAAAAGGGGGGGAAAGCAAGTATCTTTAACAAGCTTATGCTTGTTACAGTAAGGATTTATAGCACAGAAAATTAAAACTAGCTCTTTAGCAAAAGAGCTAAAATTCTAAGGAAGATGAAGAAATGGGAAAAGGCACTTAAAAATACAGATGGCAAGGGAGCAGCTAAACTTAGCTGAACACAAAGTAGTCCTGCAAAGATAAATAGAGTAGGATTAATCTTGAGCCCAGCTTTGCAAGCTAGAAGCAAAAAATATCTGTCAACAACACAGTAAAACAAAACAGACTTCCATATATTTATGAAGATGGGATATAAATTTAACCAAACCTTAAACTACATTTCAATAGGAAATGTAAATCACCATGAAAAAAAAAGTTGCAAGTAGAATTTTACAAGGGAAAAGTGAGGAACAAAAACAGGACAAAATGATTCCAAGCTAAGAGACAGTTCTGTGCTAGCCTGCTTCCTACTCAGTACACTTAGCTGCATGAGTTGGAGGGATCTAAACAGCAACCAGTCAGACAGTTTTAATGTTTAGGCTCATGATGGACAAATATAGCAGAGGAAGTCAACGAGGACAGAAATCCCAGAAAAGATAAAATGAAATCCTAGACTGTAAGAGGAGAAAATGCAAGAGAATAGTTGGGAGAGTAAGTGGAGCAATTCTGAAGACCTGTACAGCACAGAACAAAACAGGTTTCAATTCTCAATGGAAATGATTAACTCGACACAGTGCAAAGGTAGAGCAAAGGTGGAATTGCTTCAAAAAGACAGAGCATTCCCTGAAGAAAAATGTGTCCCAAGAAATTTCTGTTCATTAGAAAAAGATGCTTAGGTAACTGCCCAAGAAAAGGAAGGACAAAAGAATGTGAGTGTGATGGGGGGAGAAAGGTGGTGATGGGGGAAAAATTGCTTGCAAATGTGGCAGTGAAAAAGACAGATGCACAAACAGCTCTGCTGTTAGTGCTCCCTTCTCAGCAAGCCCCGAGCTGAGGTTTGGAGCAGCACGAGGAGCCTCTGGGGTTCCAACACCCCCAACTCATGGCCTGGCCTGGTAGGTCCCCAGCTCCTAGGGAGGATCCTCTCAGCTGGACTACTGCTTTGCTTATGACCTGGTGTCTTCCCCCACTGAAATGTAGAGCCCAGGGTCACTTGAGGCAGAAGTACTCTGAGAAGGTACCCTGAAAAAAAGGGAATTACTGGATTGTTGGGGAAGCAGGAGAAGCTGAAGGAACAGGTGAGAGAGCAGATTCAGGAACCAGCAGGTTTTACCTTTGGTTTGCTGGACCTCCAGGGAAGCGCTTACAGGGCCCTGTGCGCTGCAGACTAAGCTATTTCTTTTAATTTTTTAAATAAACAGTAATATGGTATAAGCTCCACTCCTGCACTTCTCTGCCTCTCCTGGGATAGTGTTGATAGTTTTGGTAACTAGAGGATCAGTCAGACTCTCTGCTGTGTTCATTAGAGTCTTCTCTCTGGATGGTTCAGGGCCAGCTTGGTGGCTTCACACACACAAATCCTCTCTTTCCTCCCCATCTCCCCAAGAAGAGCTGTCAGCCGTATGCTCCACACAATGGCACCAACAAGGCTCGATTTGTTTTCTACTAAAATTATTTCAGCTCTTCAACAAAAGCAGTTTTTCACTGTAGTCCCTGACTTACTAGATGCTTCTTCATATCACTTATATTTCTCTTGATTGAGCCTGACTCTGTTGTGCTGTTCCCCACTTTGAGGCCCATTTGAAATGTTCATCTCCTGCCATCCCTATTAAAAAAAAAAAAAAAAAAAAAAAATTGTACAGAGGTAAACTCCTGCTGACCCCATGAACACTTTTGCTTGCTCAGAACTGGATTAGAAGTCAGATCTGCTTACGCTGTCCTGAGCTCTGGCTGCTGAGCAGCATCCTATAGTGATACTTCCTGCAGTCAGGGCACAAAAAGCAAAAACCTCATTGCTGTACACAGAAACTCAGTGATAGCTGTAGCTGTGGATACATATTTAGAGATAAGTTTCTTTACATGTTTTGAAGGAAGGGAAACAAAATCAAGTGAAGACAAGTTCTAAGCAGAAGCTCCCAGTGAAAAACAGAGACAAGTAACAAAAAATGGTAATTTTTCTGATTATTCTTCCCATACTCTGATAATGCTCTTTAAGGATAAAAGAGCATCTTTCTCAGAGCTGATGGGCCTCTGCTGGGTCAGTGAAGCTTTTCCTCTCATCTCATCTGTCTAGAGTCTCCTTGCAGCTCCTCTGGCACACAGGGTCATGAAGCAGCAGGGCAGGCTGCAGGGCTCTGGTGTCCCCTCCTGCTTAGGGTGCCAAGGGAGAGGTGCACGTCTCACATGAGCTTAGGCCACAACGTGCCTCTGCATTAGGAGGGCAGACAGGTGGGGTCCTCACGTGCCAACCTTCAGACCAGCCGAGATGCACTTTTTACAGTTTTTTTAATCATTGTCTAGTGACACGAAGATGGATTAAGAGAAAGATGGACTGAGAACAGTTACATTAGTGATCAGGAAGGAAGAAGCAGGTGAAAGATGCACTTGAGGAGAAAATGATCAATGATTTTTGAATTTATTCAGCATCTCAATTTTTCACAGCCTTTTCAGGTGAGATTCATCTCACCTATTTTTAATAATCAAAAAGTTAAGCATTCACTTGCATAGGCCCCTTTTTCAGCCTGTGCAAAAGATGGAACAAGATGGGATGAACATTCCTGCAGGACATCAATTGCGTAAGACAGACAGGATGAACTGCACCATAGAGGTGCCAGGTTCTTCCCACTGATGACAGCCAGGACATCTGTCCTGGAAAGGCTTTAAGTTGAGGATGATGGATCCTACCCATTCTTAGCACCTGTCCCAGGAACACAAGAAAAGCTAGAAGTGGAATATGTTAAAAGGGACATATTTTGTCCTGTTTACAGACTTTTAAGTAGCATTTTATATTTGTGAAAACAATCAAGGTATTACTAGAAATACGACAAAATCTACGAACAAAGAGAACAAAATACTAATGCTTTGGGTGAACACTTACTAATTCGGTAAATACAAATTCACCTGCAGTTACCTTCCTCCCCCACACTTGGCACTCAACCTCAACACCATCACATAGGTGATCAGGTCCATACATGTATTTGTTTGAAAAAACTTGAGCTTCTAACTTGCTGAAATTAGCGATGTACAGCTGCAAGTTCTGGACTACTTAACTGCCTATTTAAATAAGCTAGATATCTAAACATTATCATAATTTGCATCCAGAATAGATCACTAGTGTATAACAAAAAGCTGCATTAAGACCTCTGTGGAGCCATGCAGCTGCTGGTCAACTAGAGCACGTGAAAACTTATAAACACCTAGGTGTCATCTAACTCTTTAAATTGGTAACTAAGATTTGTCTCTGAAGAGTCTAGGGAAAGAACATAAAGAATGCACTCAAAGTATGCATTGTGCATTGGTACAATGTTACATGGAAGAATTATGCTTCAAATCCTTAAAGGGTCGTAGAAAATGGTTTGTAGCGAACACAATGAGGCACAGTGACCAGAAGGTGGCATTAGACACATGAAGTTTTTGATATTCAAAGCTGCACTCACCCTACATGCAATTCCTCTCCTGAATACCTAAGAACACCTTTGTCCTTATTTTTAAGCCTGGTACTGTTACTGCATATAATCCAAAACATTCTGCTCCTTCCCTGGGAAAGAGTGGAGATGCTATAAGTTACTGGAGACCAAAGCTGGCTGACAAATCCTTAAGTAATTGTGTTAATTCTACCTGAAAGCCAAAACTGAACTTGTATCAAAGCCGTTATAGGGCTTTGATACAAGGGATCTTCTCCTGTTAACAGAGGAATTCTTAGCTATTCCTTTCCTCTCCATCAAACAGCAGCAGTCCGCTCCNAGCCGTTATTTAGGGATCCTCTCCTGTTAACAGAGGAATTCTTAGCTATTCCTTTCCTCTCCATCAAACAGCAGCAGTCCACAGCCAGCTGCTCCATAAGCTTCTGGATGAGAAGCTGGAAAGCACTGCTGAAAATATGCTGGTAAAATGGATGAAGGCAATACCTCACAGCTCCATCATTGCCTGCATTACTTTCCCCCAGAAATCCAAATAGCATCTCCTGCATGACAATACAGAGAACCTGTATTATTGAGCTGTCTCAAGGTCTTTGTTCCTAGCAAGATTAATTTGTAATTGCAGTAAGCCTAATTAAAATTAAGATCATATTAAAGTTTCAATATCATACTTGATCATTCCAATGCATATTATAAATTGAAATAGTGTTGGGGATCATAGATAATGCAGTGCTGAGTGGATGTGGCATTTTTATCAATAGTAAAAATTTGTTCTTTGTGCTTTAAATTATTAAACATCTTACAAAGTGCAGATGGTAAATTAATTATTTTGCTTTAAGATTATGACTAGAAGTTAATATATTGCAAACAATAGTTGATCACAGATTCCCTTCCAATTGCAATGGTGCAAGCAGAACACACAGTTCCCAGATGACATTCTCTTGTTGGAAACTACTACCCTGATCCAAATCCAGTTTACAGGACTGCTTCCCTCTCCGTCTCCCCCAAATTAGCTGGATTAGCAAAATCTATACTAACTGTCGAGGGAAGCTAGGTTTGTCAACTAGGAATTAGTGAACACTTATACAAGTCACTAAGATGGCAGCTCAGGAGAAAATCTGGCAGGAGAATGGTGAAAAATGGCAATCACATTGTCTTATACTGTTGGAGCAATGCTTATTAGGAGTGTTTTACCAGGATGTGTATGGCTGAGTGAATGGAAGAGGCTAAATCAGACTCTAAATACAGACTATGCTGATTAAAGAAAAGGACATTATTAAAGGCAGCAGAACTTGAATTAACAGTTCTGAGTCCTGCCCACATTCTGCTGCTGACTGCCTGTGTGACTTGAGCCAGGCACTTTTAACTAGATTTTCTCAGGAAAAGAGGGTTATAATATTCTTACATCCTTGTAAAGTAGCATGAAACCTCTGGATAGTATGCACTTTAAATGCAAGTATCATCACTATAAATATTCAGCTATTAAAGCAACAAGTTCCCAGTGTTCCCTGGTGAAGGTTATTCCTCACTATCAAAATATAAATGAGTTCCTTTGCTGGCTCTACATGGTCGTTAATCAAACATATTTTATGCAAACTACAGGTTTCAGAGTAGACAGGTTAGAGTACAGCTCAAGAAAGTTTCTGTCCTTTAAAGCAGATGGCACTGGGAGTGACTGGAATAATTGGTATGGAGTAGGGGGGCTACTGAATTAACTCTCCATATGTTTGTAGTTTTTTATGTAAAAGGCTAGTAAGATAATAATCAGGTTATTAAGAAAGTTTGTGTATCCAGAGAAATGTAGACTGACAGAAATATAGTCAATTTGTTATGATTTCCTAACCCTGAGTAATATAAATCATTTACTAGAAGCTTTAAAGTAACATAAAGCATATATGTGAATGGTACCTGTCCCGGACTGAGCGTAACCACATGGGCTGTTGCATTCTTGAACTCAGGAAAGCGTTTTAGATCAGGATTGGCAATGTTGACTTTGCTGAATATGCTGGATTCCTCATAAGGGATCCTCGTGGGATAAAGGAAACTGGTGTCACCAGGTGGGAAGAGGTGCCATCTTTTCCTGAAAATAGAGGGAAGAAAAAAAATGTATTCAGTGCATGTCAGAGTGAAGAACTAAAGGCAAAAGCAAGTTTTTCAGTAAAACATAAATCTGTGAATCTCCTACGCAGTGAGAACACAGGCAGTACTTACAGACTGCCTACAAAAAAAAGTGTTTTAAGAATATTCCACTTTTAAATTCCATATTAAATAGTCCATTTTTAATTTTTAACTGAAAAAATTAGAGTTTCTCACCAATTATTTTTAAAAGGCAGATTAATTTTTTTAAAAAGCTCTTCCATCTGGTTCTTCCTTTCTCCCTTTTGCAGAGCAATGTGTAGCATTTACAGATGCTCAAGAGACTCATTAAAAGCCTGACACTTGTCCTACAAACCAAGGAAAACAGTTTCATTAGGGACACAATACTACTCTTCAGTGAATAAATAAGTGCAGTATCCATATTTTAAAAGGAGGTGTGTTCGTGTGTGTGGTTTTGATGGTAATAGTAAAGGAGTATGAACTTGATCTTTTATTTCCTATCATCACATGCATTACTCATATTCTTCTACTAGCTACAGAGCTCTCATTCTTAGTAAAACTCACCTTGAGGCTCCCATGCTGCAGTTATGAGAACTGCATAAAATCAGAGATGCTTAGACATAAGCATTTGAAGGAAACCTCATTTTTCTAGGCACTACCGGCTGAAATTGTGGCTTGTGTGAGCAGTTGGCATTGAGAAGGCAATGACCCTTGTGTCAGGTTGTTTTCTGATGTGACCAAAAGAACAGGTATACACACTCCAGTGCAGGGCTAAGTGGAAAGGATGGACTGTGTCTTCTTTCCAAGCAATTATCTCTCTTTTGTTTATATAGATCAGTGCAACAGAGACCCATACACTGAGCAATGGGAAAGTAAAGGCAGGACTTTGCAGCGTGTTTAGGTAACTTGTGCAGCTCACCTCCTCTAGCTAGGTCTTTTCCTTTTGTCTCTTTCTTTGCTTTTTGTCTGCTGCTTCTGGTTGTCAGTTCTAGGTCAGATTTGAAAATGAGAGAAAGGCAGCCACATGGCATAGAAACCAAAGGGGTAGGAATAGCAGGATAGCCAAAACTGCAGAAACTGGTACAGATGAAAGTGCCACAGACCGCTGACATTTCTTGGTAATTATCAAAGATTTACTGGCTGAAAACTCAATAAATAGTTGGCCTGAAATCCAAGCTCTATTGCAATTTTAATATTTGCCCTCCAAACCAGATTCTCAGGAGAATGACTAGGTTAGGAGGCACATGGGTTAATCCTGTAGGCTCATGACAAAGCAATACCCTGAAGCAAAAAATTATTAAGAAGCCTGAGGGATGCAAGGAGGAAATGCAAGATAGCAACTAAGGGCTAAGGAGTGGGCCCTGACTTTCCTGCAAAGGCAAATCTATTTAAGTTCAGCATAAGCTTATTTTCTGTTACAAAGCTGGTCTTGTTTGTGAGTCTCAAAAGGCTCTGCAGCAGCACAGGTTTCACAAGCTTGTATAAGTTTGTGCTCTATTTATAGGTTTTGATCTAAAGAGGGAAACAATTTTTTCTTTTCAGGCCATGAAAAGGCTTTCAGCTTCTTTCTTTAGGAAGAACCAGGATCTGGATCTCTCAGAGGTGGAGGCGTGCTTTGAAAAGGAGGGCAAAATTGCAACATGATTCTAGCACTCTGGCTCAAGTTCAATACCTGAAGGTAGAGATCAACAAAGCAGGGTGGGTGTCAGGTCTGCTGGGTTACTGTTACGTGGATTACACACTCAGTATTTAGGCACATATAAGATATTCAAGGACATAAGCTTCCTGTTTTTCAGTTAGATGTTTGGCTCCTAAATATTTAAGTATCTGGACTTCCAACATGTAATGCTTGCTAATGTGATTTGAAGTCTATGGCACTGGCTGCAGCAATAGATACGATGTTGAGTTGGTTTTCCAGACTGTCTCTGCCGCCCTTTCCACCTGGGAAACTAAAGACTGTTTATAAAAATGAACGGAAACCCCCATGAGAGCTAAACAGAATTACCCTTCTTACAGATAAGATGATGAAAAATTCATTTGCCTCAGGCTTTAAGGCCAGTCAATCTGCTGCAGAGCCCAGCATGGAAGCCAGACTTGCCTGACTTCCAGTCCTGCACTTTAATCACATGGTGGCAACTTTTGTTTTTTAATAAATCACACTAGAGTGACTAACCACATTAAAATCCCACTGGTAAATTATTCCTTCCCTTATAAACTATCAAACCTAAGAAAAATACACAGCACTTCCTTTGTTATGCTAACTCTAATAGAATCAATTTTTAAAAAATGAGACAAATAGAGAATGGAGGGAAAAAAAAAAAGTAGAAAAAGAAACAGTTTGCAATCAGGCAGAAAGAAATACCAACAAAGACACATGCTCTAAAAATGAGTTTGGAGCCTCAGGTGTCCATTTTAACTTTGCTCACAGTTGTCTGCTCCCATCTGATGTTCCCCTTATAAATTAATTCTAGCAGGCTATTAGAAGCTCTTGCGCAGAGAATGCTGTAAAGCTGGAAGTGGGTTATTCCTGTCTTGTTTCTGTTTTTTTTTAACTCTTTATGTTCTAATTCCAACTTCTCAAATTCACAACCATTAGGAAGGTTAGAATATATATATATTAGAATACATATATATAATATATATATTATTGGGCATATATAATGCACAGATTAGGAACAATATTCTTCAAATAGAAGAAAGTACAATTATATGGACGTAATTAAATTATGCCCAAATAAAACTCTAACCTTCCAAATTTCCATTTCCAATAAACAGCTTTGATATTCTTCAGTCATTGATAGCTGAGCAAATTGAAATAATCAGGAATTACAACTGCTATTCAAGAATGCAGAACTAATGCTCTTTCCAGCACTCTATAGCTTTCCTCTGCATAACATAAGTATTTGTTACCTTCCCTGTACTTGTAACACTAAATTGCAGCCGTAAGAGTCCAAGTGGCAGGGAGTGTTTGCTCCTTCAGAACCAATCCACAGCGTGCTCTCTCTTCCACTTCTTCCAGGAAAACCAAAGTCAGACCACTTTATATCCTACAGCAAAGAAAAGGTTATTTATATACGCAGCTAAGCCACTTCTCTGGTTCTCTTGTGTCCTCCTTCCACCTTTTCAGTTGCTCTTTTTCTCCAGCAGTTTTTCCTAGAGGGGGGTTTCTGTTCCCCTTCCTGCAAAGCTCCCCTCTCTAGCAGGACTTCTGCTTTCCCAGCCTGAGTGCACAGTCCCAGGTCTGTCTCCAGTTCCCACCCCAGTCTCGTGTCACTCAAATTACTTGGCCTGTGCTGCAAAAGGGTTGCCAAACACGGTGGCCAACAGGCTTGTTTTTCCTCCTTTTTAAACCCTCTTTTTCTCTACTCTTAACCATCCAACCAAGCTCAGAACTGCTGTGATATAAGGTTTTTTAAAAAAGAGAGAAAGCAAGAAAGAAACGAAAAATTCCCATTCCCCCTTTCAAACCAGTTTCATAACCCACGTGGCAGAGCTGCTCTCATTCCTTCTGAGAGCCCCGTCTCAGCTTTCTCCTTGTATCCTGGAAACACAGACCTCAGCCCACTTCTGGCCCAGCAGCATGTCGGTTTTTGTAAGCCCCACACTGCATAACGGCACATTCTGCTCCTGCCTTTGCCACTGTGTAGGCAGTGAACTTAAAAGCAACTCGGCTGCCTGGGAGCAAAGCGCAGCCTGCGAGCACATCTATTATAATTCCCATCCTGGAGCTTTCCAGTGCATTGATTCTCCCAAAAGCAGCTCCCTGGGGCCAAGAGCTGGCATGAGAGATGGGGAGGTGTTGCTAGGGCAAGCCAGGAGCTCAGCCAGCTTTTGCAGAGCGGCCCTGCGTAGCCTGGATAAAGTTTTCCCACCTTTCTACACCTGCAACCTGCAGAAGCTGGTCACGTGTGTGGTGGAAATAGTCCAAGTGCACCAACCTGAATGACTGATGCCTTCTGGCTGAAGTGCCAGTCTGAGCCTTAGGAAGCCGAGATTCAACTCCTGGCTTATTGATGGTTTTAGGCAAATCATCTCATCTCTGAACTTTATTTTTTTTTTCCATCTTGGAAAGGTGCATAATGATATTTGCTCCACTTCAGTAAATCACTCTTGGGGTCATTCACACCACTGAACTTTGGGAACCTAATTTAAACTTGGCTCCTGCTCCTGTCAAAGCCTTGCTCTATCACCCCTTAGAACGGCCTCTCTCCTTCGACTGTCTAAAAAGAGAAAATAGGTGTCTATTCTCCAACTTAAGTATCTACATGAGCTGCTTGCAAACTCCTAGGTGACTCTCCCTTTTCAAGATCTACAGATGAGATTAGACATTATTATCAGAATGGCTTCACCATGACTCCGTATTAAAGAACCCTCAAAATGAGTGATAGGCTTCCCCAAAATTAGGTATTGCTGAAGATTTTAAATTTCAGAGCTATTGATTTTAAAACTATCATTTGAAACAAAAATGCAGAAGTCTAATATAAACATTTGTCAAAAGCAGCAAGAAATCAAAAAGAAAAAGTTGCTCCTATAGATTTCAGCAGCCATAAAATTTAAAATCCAATACAACTATTTCAGTGATAAAGTTAAGTGTAATATCATCTCTACACTTTAATCTCACACCTAAATAGCTTTTGTATTTTGTTACAATTTAAGTGGAAAGAAAGCACACATAATCAATATGAGATTTAAAAGAACTTTTTGAAAATGCTGCAGTAGTAGTAAATAGAGGAAGCGATTATGGGTAAAATAGTTTTTAACCAATGATCTGAAAAGAAGCTGGTAGGATTACTGAAATCTTGTCACAATGGGCTCCCTTTGTACAATAAAAAAACCATAGTAAGAAAAAATGCGCCAAAAGGTGTTCCAACCATAACAGATGGCACATTACTTGTGAATTATATTTATTTCATTTGCTACTTATAATGAAGTTAATCTCTACCCATATGTCACTTTAAAAGGTCTCATTTCTATTTAAACTTCAGGCATATATCTTGTTTCTGATTTATACTCAAATTCTGTAATGAAATATCAACTGAACAAAAAATGTAAGATGCTAGATACTGCTCGTAGATTAGAATAATGGAATCATTACCTCTAGCCCACACAACTGTAAATGATAAACAGTGCAATCTAAATTTCAAACAACTTCTAAATGGCCCTATTAATCACTATAAATAACAGTTAGTTGGCCTTCTTTTCCCCTTCAAGTCACCTTAGGTAAATCTAAATAAAATCTACAATGAGGGAAAAAAAAAAAGGCGGGGAGAGTTACCATCAAATTTATAAAAGAATAAAGGAGAGTTTCTAATAAATTCTTTTGGCTGATACAAATTGTGTAGCAGTGTTTCCAAATCCATACGAGTCTGGAGCTGAGGCATTTCACTCCCATGCCTGTGAAACTGCCAGATGACATACACCATATTTGCTTGCATAACACTATTGATTTTTTCCTTCCCAGATTTTGCTTTAAAAAAATCCATGGCATAACCATTACGCGCGTCTATTCTAAAATTACAGCACAATCTGTTGCTTGTTATAGGTCAGGGGATGAGGTTGTGGCATAGTTCTTGCACACAAACGCAATTCGTAGAACCTCAATTTTGTACTTCAATAGGTGTAAGGGGGAGAAAAAAGGAGATGAAGGAAAATGTTTGTTTCCTTCAAGGATGCTTTTATTGACTGGACGAAGCAGCAGGCTATTTGGGTCTTTTGTGCTGCTATTATCCTCAGCATCTTATGCCATAAAGCCAGGGAAAACACTGCATTTCAAGGCAGCAAGAAAGCAAGCCAAAGCATGCCTGCAGATTGAGGAAGTCATTCAAAGAGTGGGGGGATTTGCTGGAGCTCTGAGCTTAGTTTAAAGAACATAACCTGGTCCCGCAGTTATGCAGCCTAAGCTGTGGGAACCTAGTCAAGTGCTCAGTGGGCTGCAGAAGGAAGCAGGGAGAAAAGGTATGATGGTCTCTGTGCCTAAACCTTGCTCTCTAACCCCCAGGGAAAAAAAAAGAGAAAAAGGAGAGACAGTCTGAAAAACATTAAGCACTGAAAAGAATATTGACTTTTACTAGTATAAAATAATAAAATACATAAGGAGCATAGAAAATGCTTTCTGTGAAAAAAAAAAAATCAAATGGGCTTATCTGTTCATCCTCCCTGCTATCCTTATGATACAGTATTTGCAGAGAATTCTGCTTCCATCTTCACATTTGAAAGTGTGGAAATGAGTAAGGCTTCCTTTACTATCCCTTCTTCACATCTTAACATAAAATACACCCTTTGTTTAGCTGCCTTAATTTTTGCCTTTTACAATATGCAAGGAGAAGCAGCAGGGATGTAGATGAACAAACACACTGAAATAGTAGTTAGCCTTATGAAGGAATAAAAGTGAAACACACACATGCACACACACAAAACAAAAAACCCACAGCTGCGAAACCCAGCATAAGCATTAGGAAATTTCTATAGATTATGTATTTCCATAGGTTACTTCATACATTAGACTGCTTCCGTGAACAATCACATAAAATAATCCTGCAGACTCAGAATCTTTTCCTGTCACAAACCGTTATTCTAAACATTTTAAGACATTCAGCTGCTGAGGTCATACATATGACTGGGGTTCCCTGACCCTGCTCCCAAAAGCCTCCCTCCAGGCACCGGAGAGTGCTTAGCTAAATGGGGAAGAAGTATGGCTAATTAAAATCATTAGTTCAGTTTTCTCCTGTGCTATTGTTTTTAGGCATGTAAGGAGACCCAGAAGTTTAGACAGCTGCTACTATCTCTCTACTAGACTGAAAGGTAAGAGTTTTTGTTTCTTTTTTCAAATTTTTTAAATAAATAGGGATTGAAGTAGAGATTTTAAAAACTATCATTTGTTGTGATTATATTGGAAAGAGATAACATTAATGGTTTACCTGGAAAACTTCTGCCTTGTCTTCAAATAACTTGGCAATGTATTTGTAGTCAGCATAAGCCCAATATTTGGAGTATTCATAACAACTGAAAGGTCCAGACAGGCAGGAAGGCTGTCCACAACTCCAAGCCAAAAACTCTTGAAGCGTAGCCTCCACGTAGCTACACCTAGTTTCAAATTGTGGAACTAGAGCAACATAAGAAAAGGCAAATGTTACATGAGCGCTGAACACAAAACCAATAAAAATAATACATAGTTTCTCTCTCGAGTTAAATGCAGCATGAAATCTGAAGCGGAATTTAGGCAGCTCATCTCTGGTCTATTAAATGGTTTTCATCACCTAGTTCATAATTAATGTCTGAGATTATTGCTTTTTCATTAAGGTTTAAATGAATGACTGTTGCCTTGAACTTCCTGTGAGCTAAGAGTACACAAATAGTTACTGTTGCTCACGTGCAAACCCTAAAGCACAGTAACTCATTCATACATCCACATTCCCTAAACAACTCAGGCTTTGCTTAGTCTCGCTTCTCAAATGTGAGCTGCAGGTGCGCACACAAGTATTTGCCTGCCCTTCTCCATGGATTACTGTAGATGGACATGAAGCTTTCCTGCTCCCACTGAAAACAATAAATAAATTGGCACTAAAGTAACTAAAAACTAAATTTGGTAAGCAAAATATGGAGTCACACTCATGGCAATGATCCACCTAAAAGCTGTGCCCCTGTTTTTCCACTGGGATTAAAGAGGATAACATGGAGTTCCCTGCCAGCTACAGCAGTGTTTACCAGCAGCATTTCCCTTCTGTCGTGCCTTGCTTGGGCTGGCCGGTGTAGCCTTTCAACTCAAGGTCAGGGCACTCAGAAGCTTACAGGGTAGTTCACAACACAGCATATATTATTTTCTACTAATCACACATCTTCATTTCCCACAATTGCTAATTTTCTGATCTTCAAAGAGATGCATCTATCTTTTTTTAAAACAAAAGTAAAAATATATTACTCACTGTTCTATAACCACTAGCACAGGAAAAAATCCTGCAGCCTACATGAATGATGGTAACAGAGTTGTAATTTAACCTTGTGAAACTTGCACAGAGCTGTTCAAAAATGGGATCCTTTCACTGTTCCACAGTAGCTCTTCCTTCGTTATGCCCTGATTTTGTTATCATAGTAATTCCCATACACTTTCATATATTTTTTCTCATTCCCCTAGGGTGGGAGAAGGGTTTTTAAAAAGCTTTATCACTAGCATTTTGCCATTTTCCACTGTACTAGCCTGGGTAGCAGTTTTTCTTCCCTTATAGTCAAGTCCATTAAAAATGTCAGATAAGCCGCAGCACTCAGCCGTATCCAACCTGGCTCTGTGCAGAGCAGGACTCCCTAACTATGAACGACATACAAGAAATACAAACTACTTGCAGTACCACAAGATGTATGTATCTGATTCCCCCTCTGTGTTGTAGTTCAATGTGCTGCCCTGATATCCAGTCATTAATGCAGTGCACATCATCTTGCTAAAAGAAGAACTGATGGGAAAAATTGATAAAAGATATAAGCATGACTGAAGGTTGCGCAATATGTGAATTATTTTGATGAGAACAAAGAGTGCTCAAGACATTACATATTTTCCAAAATAACTTTGGAGCAAGTATTTTAAAGGCAAGAATATCCTTCCTATCTTACAGTGTATTTCACTCTGTGCTTTACTTCAAAAATTCCAACTATGGAGGGCAAGACTATTTTCTCTGTAACCAGCCCTGGATAGGGTTCTTGGCTTAAACTATGTCTCCTTCAGTACCAAGTGCAGTGTGGATAGTTAGTGAATAATAAATAGTATTAAAAATGGTCTTTGGACAATCTAGAAGAAGGGACTTAGAGTATAACTAGGGTGAAAATGTCAATAGGTAACTGAAAGCAAGAACATTAACCACTTCGTTAGTACTGGATGACTAAAAGCTAAGATGTTTTGAAATTAATATTTTGTAGATTAAGCCACTTAAGTCTAAAGCAAGCCACCAATGCTGTCTGATGACATGGGGTCTGGAGTTTTTCCCATCCAATACCTCAAACTGAAAGCTGAGGGATGGAGGAAGTACTTAATCTTAGAAAAATGTCCTAAAGCTCTAATAAGAATGAAGTTGAGTTGTCTCCTGTATTTCTTGAGATGTAAGCTTAAAAAGAAAACTAAATGTCCATTCACAGCTGCTGGGGAATTAAAAAATTTAAATAATCAATCCAATAAAGAGATAACCATTTAACTTTATACCGGAGCATAGGCACACTCACAAACCACATCCAGCTTCAGTTTCTAACTCAGTTCTCAACTTTATATGACATTTATTCAGTCAGCATTTATACTATATTCTCAACCCTTATATTCAGCACTTGAATGATCATCCTTGCTGGCCCTCTAAATCCAAACCTCAGAGGCCTGAATTCTTCACTTTCTTTAGTGGTAAAACATGTCACTGGGTGCCTCTTGGGCAGCTGTACAAGATACAGTCTATTTTTTTCCAACTGTGTATCTGACAGGATCAGCTTGACATGGCATCTGTATAAAAAAAATTCCCCCAGAGAACTCGTGACATGACAACCTGTTGCCCTCTCCAACTTCTTTACAGAAAAGTCACTGTTTATTCATTTTATTCATTCATTTGCACAACCAGAGAAAATAGCCACAATGAGAAAAGTCTGAGTTTTCTTCATGAATCTATGTGTGCTTCAAAAAGCCACGACATTGGATAGACAGGTAGGATATTGCTGCACTTCTCTACCACAAACGTAACTTCAGATGTTACACCCACTGTTTAGCTCCCTTCAGAAAAATAAATCTTTCAGTTTGGATAGTAGATATTTTCTAGACACGGAATAACCAAAGAAGTAGACATTTCCTGATGAAGAGCACCTTCACTGTTCTTCTAATGGACCCAGGTCCTTTCTCTGGATGTATCTTACCTCTGTCAGTGTTTAATCCTCTGATTTTTCCCCAACAGACGCATTCTGTTTAACTTGCATAGTCAGACATAGTATTATCAAAAACATAAACTCAGGTGCAGAGAAATAATTCACACAAATAAAACAGCTAGCTCCCTTGTTTCCTATGTTTTGTCTGCCAATGATCCTTGCAAATTAACATGCCTCAGGGAGGTCCAAACTAACAGGAGAAGCAAATGCCAAATTAACCAGCTTCCACAGAGGATCTCCTGTCTCCCTTTTTTTTTTTTTTTTTTTTTTTTAAATTAGGGAATTTCAGTTTAGGGGCCATCCCCATAGACTGCAGATGTGGTTATCAAGGAAGATGAGAGGTTGTCAGAGGTTTCAAAATATTTAGGGCTCCTCAAATGAAACAAGTGGCTTAAATTGTTTCAGAAACTGAACCACACAGCAAAATACAACCACAAGCAAGAGAACAGTTTATCTCTTGCAAATGTATCTGAGTCAATGTCAGGTGTGTTTTCAATCTAGTCTTAAGACAATCTGTTGTAAAAATTGGAGGAATATTTAGAGATGGTTACTTTCTCTAACCACATCACTACCTGTACTGTGTCTGGGAAAGTCAGCATGTTAGTCTGTGTGAAAGTCAGTGTTATTTGGATAACATTGGTAAGAAAGAGAAGACTTCATGGAAGAAAAACACTGTTAAACACGCAACAGTGAGGTCAACCATCTTCCAAATGACAGTCGCATATGAAATGTTATTACATTATTTCAGACTCTTTGATGGCTTGGCTAATGGCTTCACTAATATATCCTCACAATACCACATTTTATAGCAGTCCAAGTCTCATTCAGCTACAATATGACCCCTGAAGGCCTTACCCATCTTCCTGAAGACATTTCTAGCTTGCATTAGCATATAATGGTGGTTCCTGGAGACAAACTGATTGCTGCCTAGGGACTGATGCCCTTAGGAAAGCATCAAAATATAGATAGATGCAACTTCAAGATACAAATTCCAATTTAAATGCATTTCTTATTCCTAAAAGTTATTGTTAAATAGTGATTTATATACTAAGTTGGTAGCATCAATCCATCGCTTACCTACATCACACCTCATCAATCCCATCACGAGCATTCCCAGTAGGAACACCCACTCATAAAATGGCCTACTAATTAATGGAGACTGAGATTCAAACTATCCTTTTACCTCTACTGGTAAGCCTTGCATGTTAGAATTCAGGCATGTGTCACACACGAGCAACCCCTACCTCCCTCCCTGTTGGCAGCTGGTACCTTTTACATCTAGTGCCAGAACAGGCTGAAAGCTCTCACGAGAATTGAGGCACTGCCATAAAGACTTGTACCAACTCTACATCTTGGTTATTCCAAGTGTAGGTGATGAGTAAATAACATCTGCTTTCCCAAGGATAGCATACAGATTAATACATGATGGTAAAATGCTTTGAAAACCTAAAATGCCAAGCATTCCCCCTAAAGCAACTTTTGTTTCATCATTTCTCTTGGAAAAAATGAGTGTGACCTAATATTATACTGTTAAGAAAGCAAATTTCATCCAATGTTGTACCTAAGACAACATGATACAATCCTACTACTTCCATAGGAATGGTTAGAACCTCCTCTGGAGTCTCTAATGAAGACATTATGTTCCAAGAAAGAAGTGGTCCACCTGAAAAAAGTAAAAAGAGTACAGAAAGCATAGCTAACCAGGTCCAAACAACTTACATGGAACATTTTTTTAAAAAATGAGTTTTGCCTTAGAGAAGACAAAAAAGAAGACTGAAGGAAGACAAAAATATTTCAGGCAAAATGGGGAAGGCACATGGCAAACTACATTTTGATATGGTGTTGGGAGGGCAAGGCACAAACAAAACAATGAATAACTTCTCAAGTGGCTAACAGATTGCTGTCTTGGAGCATGTCATTCTTACATCTTTCCTCCCTAGCATGAATCTCTGTCTGTTAATCAGCTAATTTTTAAAGCACTCTGGTTTATGGATGTGGAGCTCTGCCCACACAAACATCTGAGTCACATAAAAGACCAGGACCAACCACACACTCTAAAGGAAACTGAGCCTCTTGACTGATTGATTGAATGCAGTGTTATCCTGACTTCCTACTAGGAATACACCCACAAGAAAGAGAAAAGCAAATTACACTGATGGCCAAAACCAACAACCTAAAAACACAGCCCGTGGTGAAAAGTGATACATTAAAGAGTGATCAATGATATAAAGCAGAGGCGGAGGACTGCAGAACCTAACAAAAGAGCTGGGAAACGTAACACCAGTCCACTTCAATCTCACCTAAATCCAGTGTCTTCAGGCCTATCCGAAACTGTATTTTCTTTCCATCCAACACCGCAGAAAGGTATTTCGTATTCCAGTGCAGGGCTGGCCAGTCATCAACCATGTTACAGAAGACTGCAGGTTGCTGTAGAGACATCACTATTTCCTTGGCTTTCTCGGGAGTAAATGGTTTGATATCTGCACCTACATAAAGAAACAAATAGCAGTAGATAGATAATTAATGTTAGATGAAGAGTTCTGCCATCTCCCACAGCATGGAAAACATTAATATCTAAAGCTGCTTTTACTTATGTTTAATATTTTATGTATCACATGTACTATCTGTTTAGTCAAGAAGCTATTGTAAATACAGAAAGAAAATTCCTACACTAAAATAAAATGTAAAGCTGTGTATTAGCACAAAGTATAAAGAAGTAATCATATGCTTAGAATTTCTTCTAGTAGCTTAGGCAAGAAACCACTGTAGTCATATGGTTTAGAATTAGCTTAACAATAAAAAAGATCTTACAGTTAATACCCAGTTAAGGGCATACAAATTTTATGAGTAACACTCCTTTTGTATAGTATTCTTTCCAAGATATGCAGAAAGTTGTCAAAGATGGCAAAAAGCGTTCCTATGCTTTTGAATTTAAGCAAAGAACTGCAGGGAGACCAAAAGCAGCAGATATGTTTAAAGGAGCGTTTTAAAATTCTTTTCACCTACAGAATTTTAGAAAAAGAAATTGTGCCGATCCAAGAACAATGCTAATCCAGATGTCGATTTAGTCCTTTGTTGTTCAGAGATTTGTATGTCCCACTGAAGCTGTCAAACTGGAATGCTGGCAACCTTAAATATACTCAGCACTTTTGCAATAACTTTTCTTCAGGGACATATTGAGAAGTAAAAACCTGTTTTAAAAAAGAAGCAACATAACAGCTTCACAGAGTTGAAGCAGTGGACTCCAAATCATTAAAAATACATTCATTACTCTAACCTCTATGAAAGTCAACTCATCCAGAATTTGTATCCCTATAATGCTATAACATAGCTAATAAATGTTTGGTTCCTATAACTCCTAGGAACTCATTTAAAATAAGCAAACCCACTCGCTCAATTTATGGCTTATGTTCTATCACATGCAGTGGGTTAAACAAATACATGATGAGCAAATTCCCTTTCCTGATAGGTATTAATTTTGCCTCTTGCTCCTCCAGTGCGTGGGTGGGGGTACAGGTAGTGGAGAACCAGCAAGCCCTGCTTGAGATGGGGGTTTAATATGGCCAGCATAACCCAGGTCCAGCCTCTGACTGACCTCGGGAGAAAACCGAATTCTTTTCTCCTTTCACTCCTCCTGATAATTCCACCTTAAAGCTTTAAAAATAAAGCCCTTGGCTCTTTTATATTAATGGTACATAACATTTAAAAATGGTTCTCATTTCTTGACACAGATGACAAGAGGGAGTTTGAGCTCTGGGCTGTTTTTTGACATTTCCTTGTGAAAGAAGAGCAACACTTGACAGGATGGTGTTGCTGTGACACAGGGATGGCCATGACACTTGGCCCGCCGTCTTGCACTCCAGCACATTGCATAACCAGGACATAAGGTGGCCTCTTGGGGACCATATGTCTTACCATATGGTCTTCACTACCGCAGGAAGAAGATGCTATGGGTTTTCAAGAAAAAGGTTAGTGTACCTACAGGGAACAAGTTCAGACAGAGCAGAAGTCCTTGGGCAAGCACAACTGCAAGTGCAGCTACAAGAAAGCATGACAGTAAGTTAAAGTTCAGCATCTTATTTTTTTTCTTTTGCAGTGATGTTGTTCAAAGACTCAAGTCAAGGCTCAGTCCAGATTTGAGCACCCTCACAGAGATTTATAAAAATCCTTCCACCTTGAACCACTGCAACTATAATATTGTGCAGAAGAGGCTTTCACAGTGGGGGAGCTGGCTGGCCTCACACACCTTTCAGATTTCCCACCTCGGTTAAAGGAAGATTATTCCTAGTTAGACTAAGTTTATCACCACATGGCTGTCCTTTTGACTGCTCTATTGTTTTTGCTTTAAGAGCAACATATTTAATAATTTTAAAGGATATAGATCTAAAGAAATGCAAGAAATTGGTAGCACTTTGGGGAACATTTTGCAAAGCCAACTTTTATTGCAAAACATTTAGGTTTATCACGTAACTTTAGTCAACAGCTGGGATGTGCTACAAAAGCAGGAACTTAACTGTGAAGCACAGAAAGACTCACTGAATCCAACTGTTGATTCTGTGTGGCTTTCTAGTGTGGTTTCCACATGCACATTTTGCTTTCGAAAGGTGTGGCTTTAACCACACTGAATATAGCTTGAGAAGCTCAGACTACAGCGGGAGTTTGTAGCAATGCCCAAATCCAGCCCATGTGTTGACTATGCAGCCTTTCCTCTTCTGCATGGTAGCTGCAGTTTTTGGTCAAGTACCACACTTCATTTAAATGTGAAATTTAGAAGCAGTGAAAAATGTCAAGCGGCTCATCTAAGTAAGATGCTGGTCTTTCCTATCCTCAAACAGTATTAAAATTATTGTTTAATCAGTATATACCTTTTCCTAAGATAGATAAAAGAATCACATGCAAATACATATATTTGCTTTTGCTTTTGTTTGAAACATTCTAGATAATATAAAGCTATAGATGAATGAACATTTAGTGTTTCTGTGGGGTTTTTTTTGAAAATACATATGTTGAATCCAGGAGGTTTTGTGCAAAGAATCTTTTAAGTGTCTTGATTCAGAGTTTTATGTATCGCTTGGAGAGAACAGTAAAATGTAATTTACAGTTAAACATATAATTCTCTATAATATTTGTCATACATATCTAAATGCTTGCAAGAGAAAAGGCACACAATAAAAAGAAAATAGCAAATACAACATCAAATAGATACTATGATAAACTGGAGAACTTTGAGCATGGCTAATATAGATTTCTGATAGCACTATATACCATAGGAGTAGTAAAATTCAAAGATATTTCTTGAAAGAGATTTCATCACAAAGCAAACACAAAACTAAACCAAAAAAAAAAAAAAAGGCAGAAAAACCCAAATAATTTAAATTAGTAATCTTTTCCTCAATTATTGTTATTATAGTTTAACAAAGACCTCACAAGCTGGCTTCTTGTTTCTTGGTGTTTTCTAACCTGAAATTGAAGGTAATTAATTTCTATGCAAAATCTGGGATTATATATACAGATGAGGCACTGACATGTGTATATAAAATGTGTACCAAGGAAACAAAATGTGTATGGCACCCGTTCAGCATTAGAGAACAAATTCCTGGGGGAAATCAGGCCCAAAAAAAAAAAAAAAAAAAAAGAGGATGGGGATGCATATCCCATTCAAAAAGAAACTCTATTGGCATTTTCATTTTCTCAGTTGTACTCTCATCCAAAGCGGGGGCAAAATCCTTTTTTTCTTTTTTTTTTTTTTTGGTATCAGGCTCAACAAATGATGTACCTACACAAAATGATGTACCTAGGACAAAAAGCAATGGGAATAATTTGTCCTGTGTTTTGAGACAAATACAAGGCAGGAATAGAATCCAAACAGGACTTAAAAAAATTAACTAAGTTTTGTAAGGTTTGTTACCATGATAAATGCCTAAAAATGGAGATGTTCTTCAGAAAGTTAACACCTTGTAATTACACTGCAGCCTAGTGATCTTACAATTAAAATACTACAACAGTCCAGTCATCCTGATGTGAGATTGTTAGATATAAAGCTCATCCAGATCTCAGTGCTAAGGGCAGGTAAAAGAAGAGTAACACATTTGCTAAGTACCTTCCAGATGACTTTGCACTTCCAAGAGAAATAAATAATTTTATGTTTCTGATTAACATTTTTCTGAATAGCTGAGTGGGTCTTGGCAATAAAGAGCAAGCACAGCAGGCAGTCTGAATAAGAGTGGACTTGATCAAAGTTGTTCAGAAGTTAAATGCACTATCATTATAAGTGATGCACTATAACATACTGCCATTCATTTAAAATAATTTAGCAAATTAGAACAGTTAATTAGTGAGTGATAGTGTTAGCTGGTTTCTGCCAAAATATCCTGCTGCTTAAATATGAGAGTTAATTGAGAGGTATTAAAATTATTTTCTATAAGAAGCAGTATAAGGAAATCCTGATAATATATTGGGTAGAAGCATCAAAAAATTGTTTTATTCTCAATTTTGTAATGTTTCATCATCCTCATTTCTTTAAGTTAAAAGAGAGATTTTGTGTTTTGAATATATTAGTACAGAGCAATCAAGTCCCTCACAGGAAAATCAACTCATTTTAAATATCCAACAACTGAGTGTGGGAAAATGCAGAGTAGGGTGGAGGAAATTCCCCAAAGCAGAAGTGACTAGGGTGGGAGGTCAGACTTAATTATTTTTCAGTACATTAACTCTGTAAATTAAAAAACCAAATTTAAATAATCTGCATGTGATTACAGTGTTTATGCAATATAATCAGTCTACTCTGGGCAGAGTGCATCTAAAAATATCCATAAAGTTTTCAGGATATACTGCAGGAACATCTAAGCACGACTTCTTGACCAGTTATTGTTATTACTATTTCTGACTCTGGTTACATCAGTACTGCATACGCAGCTTAGCCTAGGGGCATCTGAACTACATTTTTATTCTGACTACTGAAGAGTAGTTACTTCTTCCACAGAGCCTCTCCAGATGAATAGCTCATACATTTCTGCATGAGAATATAAGGTAGTGTGCATTAGGGAGTTCTTGAAGCAAACAGACCCTACCTTGTCAGAAAAGAGTTATATTTGCACTTGCTTTCCATCGTTGCTGCAACAGAGTTGAGCATCTTGCATCATAGTTTTTCTTACATTAAGTCGGAGTGACTCAAGAGAAGAACTAAGGTAAGAGCTTAGGCTTTGCCCTCAAACCTCAAATTGTTCTTGTGATAAAAAAAGGAAACGGCTAAGAAGTAGAAAACAGAATATGACACTGCAAGGGATTTCCAGTTCCCTGCTCTAAATGACAGCACACAATCCCACATGTAAATGTACCAAATTCCTTTGTAAATCCCCTAACAAACACCTCCTGTCAAGAAGTCCAGAACTCATGGGCAGCTTTGCTGACTGTGGTCTCTTCTCCCACTCTGTATGGCACCTCTAAAAGCTGTGTTATATCTAGTTCAACTAATTAAACAGACATTCAGTGATCTCCTTCGGTCTCCTCTAGCAGAAGACAAGCTTTCCTTTCCCTTGCTGTCCTTCTGCCATTTGAATCCTCCCTCCTGCAACGGGCAAATCACAAATGGCACAAATGAGAGCAGTGATATTAAACATGGAATCATTATGGTTGGAAAGGACCTAGGAGATCATCGAGTCCAACCGTAAGACCTTCAACATCATGCCTGCTATAGGGAACTTCCAATGAACTCTGTGCACCTCAAGTTCACTCACAAAATTGCTGAAATTATTTTCTTTTGAAGGAAAAGGCCACGGTCTTTGACTAAAATCTTCCCTTAGAATATAGAAGATTTTATTCTACAGGGCAGTAGTTGATCTTTCTTAAGCTAGACTGCTACAAAGCCACATTTGGTCCACATGGTGTGCACATTACACAGCATTTCCTCTGCTGCTGAGGAAATGTAGTAGCAAAGACAGTCCTCTCCATTGCTTCACTCATATGTACTCATATGTCTCCCAAACTGCTTACCAAATGGGAAATATAATACAAAACTGAATATTAAAATAACATTATGACTGAAAGCATGGCACGGCAGAAAATGAATATCTCTACTTCTAAGAAAAAATAATTTGACCATGTTTTAAATAAAGTCCATTTTTATTTTATTCTTTTTTATACCTTGCTAGCAATAAACATGAGGGCATTACTCTTAAACTGATTACTGCACTGTGCAAAATTCCCTAGTAAAGACTGTAACCATCTAGCACTTTGCTGTTGTCCTACCCTGTAAACATAACTGACAAAAACTTTGAAGTGACAGCAACAAAAAAATCTAAATCTTCTAAAGAAAAGCACCCAGTTTTTCCATAAGCATATTGCAGTTAATAGTCAATAATACAACAGAGTCATTTTAAATTTGATCCAGAAGGAGGTTATAAGGGAAGTATACATGACTTTGTTCATTGCTATAAAATATAGAATACACACTATGGTTAATGACAAAGTCCTTTAGAGATATAATTGCCAGGATTAAATGATGCTTTAAATAAGTATTCATGAATGACATAAATTATTAATTTGAAAGAAGTTGGAAAAATTCTCCATATGCACCTCAAAAAAACACCTTTCCAAAAAGCACAATAAATAATGTAAACAATCAGGAAATGAGATCCTGTGATTACCAATATTACTATAGAAATAGGAATATAAGCAAAAAAAAAATAACTGAAAAGGCACAGCCATGTTATGCAGTTGCTTATCTTTCACAACTTTATAATATAAGCTGCAGTTAGTGGTGTCAACATATCTTTATCATCTTCCTTTTAGAGCTTTTCTTTCTCTTTTATTTTTGAAATAACCACCACTTATAAAGTGTCTTTATCTCTAAACACCAATAGCCAAATATCATTTCAACAGAAAGATCAAGGACTCTTTAGGTTCAAATCTCCACTCAGATGTGCAGGGAACTCTAACTGGTTACACTTGCTTTTCTGAAGGTGATCTTTAATTTTCAAGGTAACTATGACAGTGCTGCTGATTTGGAATCTGGAAGTTTCCAGTGCTATGCAAAATATTCCAAAACTCAATATTTATGAATATTAGCATACCTGGCAAAGTCCTTTCACTAAATGAGTTTTGATAGCTTCAAATTCCTCTCAAACATTAATGTCACCGTGTCAAGCACTGACTAATCCAAGGCTAGTGCCAAGAAGCAATAAATGTACTTTTTTTTCCCCCCCAGTCTTTAAATGCACCTTTTACAGACATGTTGTAGTAAGGAATGTAAGAAAACACCCAAATATTAGGAATAAAATGAATTAGGTTAAATTCGCACTTCTTATATCTACCCTTGGTAAGGTAAGCAACCAACTCCTACTTGTCAGACTGGAAGATATGAGTGGAAGCAAGAGAGTAGAGCACTGTATCCAATGCAATGCAATAATTTCTCAGATTCTCAATTCTATCAATGATTGGGGTGTTTTAGCCATCTAGGCTTTGCAGCAGCCTTATGGTTATAACAAACCAGTCAAAACTTTTGGTTTATCTCAGTAAACAAGGCTTAAAACAAGACAGACTAGGCAACAACTAATAAATGCATCAGCCAGGCCTGCCTCAGGGTTGGTAGCAGCAATTGGCAGCAGTAACAGCTTCAACCATATAATTTTTATCCAGCAGCACTCATCTATCAGAGCTTGAGGCTACCCCTTCTCCTTATATGAGGTCCAACTGGTCTTGGGCTGGATAAATGTGCATAAATACAGAGATGTCATGCTTGTGACTGATAACTAGAAGGGCTTCCATGTCACAGTTATGGATCTAGGTGTCTTAAGTTCAGGCAAGTCCTGTCGTGGGCATTCAAGTTCTGCACCAGGAATCAAAATAACCTTTCCACTTGCCTGAATATATCTGCAATTCATCTGATAATATCCAAATCTCCTTAGCTACATGATAGTGAGGTCAAAGCAAGAAATGATTTCCCCACCCCAAATATTAGAAATGTCAATAATGAGAACAGTAGAAATGTCATCACATGGAGAAAAGAGTGAAATTAGCATATTTAGAAAAGTATTATACCCATGAGGGAAATAATGCAATCAGCTAGCTGCAAGATAAAGCTAATTTGGTTTCCAACAGTTTATCAACAATGCACTGCTCCTTTATGTTAACAAATTTAAATGGTACCATATCCCGCAAACAAGAATAATTCACACAGAATATCGCACTGTGTTAATTAAATAGCTGGAACTGAAAAGGTCAGGCCATCACTGAAAGATCTGCACATGGATTCCGAAGCAATGAAAAAAAATTGAGTGATTTAAAGCCATGCTATAAAAATAAATTATTTAAATGATGATTAACTCCTTGGTAAATAAACCTAGTTACCCAGTCTATTCTAAGACTTCTTTTCCATTCCTTTGTTCTCATTTCTCACAGAATTCTTTCTTGCTGACCTACACAAGAGTCAAAATAGCTTTAAAACTGAGGTATGATGAGGTAGCGTGGATAAATTATCTGTGAGCTATTCTGCTTATATTGAAGTTTCCATTTTAATATGTAGGTATTAAGAGGTTTGATAGATTCCTACTGAACACCACAGGAAAACCACCTTTGCTTAATTTCTGTATTGTTTTTGTGCTACTGGAATCATCAAGAAACATCTAGATTGCTGCCGTTAATTTAAAAAAGCTTCTGAAATACTATCTCCCCACTTTGTTTACTTTAGCAAATGACAGCTGGGATCCCCACTCGCACCAAGCTGAAATTGGTCATTTTAGGGAGAGGATGAGGCCTGGCGAAGTGCATGGCCTGCCACAGCGTGGATGTAAACAGGCAATATAAGGACATGAACACAAATTTCCAGCTATTTGAGGGGAGGGAGTTCCTAAGGAGCCCGAGCAGCCCCCAAACCCTTCCAGATCCGCTGTGAGACGGGAACGGAGGGAGGGCAGCGGGGCTGCGGGCAGGCCCGACCCCGACCCTGCTCTCCCGCCCGCGCCGAGCGGGGCCGGGGCCGGGGTAGACATGGCGGCTGGGGGTGCGGGCACCTACCCGTGGCCGGCGGCCGGCGGCCGTCGGGCCC
>VWPW01024872.1:46298-280107 GCA_013389825.1 Crypturellus undulatus
GCCGGCGGTGCCGGTGGTGCCGGTGCGGCGGCTGGCGCCGGCCGCGGGCCGCGTCTACGGGCGGCGCTGGCTGGTGCTGCTGCTCTTCTCGGTGCTGGGCTTCGCGCAGGGCCTCGTGTGGAACACCTGGGGGCCCATCCAGAACTCGGCCCGCCTGGCCTTCGGCTTCAGCGGCTGGGACATCGCCCTGCTCGTCTTCTGGGGGCCCATCGGCTTCGCGCCCTGCTTCTTCTTCATGTGGCTCATGGACAAGAAGGGTGAGCGGGGCCGAGGGCGACGTGGGGGCTTCTGAGGGTACCTGGAGCTTGGGGCTTGGTGGTGGTGGTGGTGTGTTGGCCTTGTGCAGGGTCACAACAGCATGGCTGGAGGTGAGAGGCCCCTACTGCACCATGGCCTCTTCTCCAGCTTCTCCAATCATCCACCTAGGTGGTCTCCACGAGGAAAGATCTTCCTGCTGGTGCCTCTGCCCAGGAATCTGTCCCTGGGACCCTCTGTGTTAGCAGGGCTGGGGTTCCTGCTAAACATTTGAAGGTCGAATGTTCGTTCTGAGGTTGGGGTCAGGTAATGGCAGCGTTAGGAGTGGCAGCCCCGTCTGGGAAAGACATTTGGTCCTCAAAAAACAGGTGGGTAGCAAGTTCTTTCGTTTTTGTTGTGTGCTATGAGGAAGCAGAGATGGCAAACGTGAACCCAGAAGTTGTGCTCAGTCGGGGCTCTTTTTTTTTTTTTTTTCTCCCCTCCCAGAAGACAAATGAAGGAGAATTGTCTAATTTATGTGGGGGTCAGTAGCTTTTTGTGGTGTGTGTCTGGTGACAGTGATCATGCTGGGATGCTGGGAAACCCTCACCAAGGCCTGTTCAATGTGTGAGTGGTCGCCCTGGGGACTGCACCTGTGAGATAAAAGTGCCTGTGTTTGTAGGCTTGAGCCTTTGGGCCTAAATCCACAGAACTGTTTGGCTTTTCTCATTCCTGTTTAAACAGGGCCTCTAAACAGAAGATAGGAGTCTAAATATCCTCATGGATCTTGGTGTTAAGTGCTACTCTTTCAATTTATTTAGGAATTAATAACTCTTCTATGCAGTGTGAAGGAGGGTAAGTGAGGGAAGGCAGGAGGAGTTGTTGTTTAAAAGGCATGTGTTTTGAAGCAGTGCAATTGCTTTTCCTGTAACTGAAGAGACACACCGGGGGAATAAAACCCGTTGGACTGCAAATACGTTCTCCAAATGACTCCATGGTGCCTAGAGAGCCAGGCTGCTTTCAAGCAATTTAGTCTCAAGTCAGCAATTTCTGTCTAGACTGCCCTATAATAGTCCTGGTAATCACCTTAAAATTAAAAAGTAAGCTGTAACTCTGGTGATTTTGTTTTGCACAGTACGGCAATGACTCTGTGTTACAAAGGAAGTAATATTAAATTTGAACCTCTACTTGCAGAACTAAGTCCGTATTTTTGTATATTCATTTTCTATGAAGTTGATTCTGAGTTATGCAACAGGTTCCTCTACAAAAGGGCTTGTCAGTATTACTTTCTAGAAGAAATGTGTTTTGTTTCTGTAATGTGAGTAATGTTGCTCTTGTTGGGTATCCTAATCTCGCACATAGCTTGGTTTGGATGATTCCCCTAGACCTTATGGTCTTCATTAGCAAGTAGTGGATGAGTCTTGTCCCTTTGGTTCCTGTGTTGCAGGAAGAGCCTCCCGCTGCTGCAAGGCGCTCTTGTGGTGCTCGGGTCCACGTGTTTGGAGGCGCGTTGGGGAGATGGATCCGCTCTTTGGAGCGATGTGCCCCAGGAGGAGAGTGACTGGTTCTCTGAAGCTGTCAGTGCGGCTGCGTGCGACCTTGCAAGAGCAGTACATCGTGTGCTCGCACTTTTGTTGAATTTACTCTCTGTACCAAAAAAATAAGGAGAAACTACATGATTTATTCTTTGGTTTCATGCATCAGGCATTGGAGTTAGCTGGTAAGGCATCTGTCAGGGGAAAATAGAAGTGTCTGTGAAGTGTCAGCGGCTCAAACCGGTGAGGTATCAGAAGTGTGACCCTGTAGATGACACGTCAGAACTTGAGATTCTGTTTTAGATAGTCCTGTATTTTACGATTAAATAATGCATATCCAGTTGGTATTGATACATAGCTGTCTGTTTTCAGTTACAGTAGTTCAGATTGAGTTCCTTTCTTTGGTTATTTGATTGTAGCATATAGTTTGAAACATAAATTTGACTCTGTAGCAAACTTTAGTTGTACCGTGTATGTGCTCACTACTTCTTCCAGTGCTTCTTACAGGTGTTTACTTTTTTTTCCTCTTCTTTTAATGAAATACAAGTTGAAAATCTGAAGATTCATGAATAGGCACTTGAATAATCTACTGATCAGGTTGTAAGAAGCATTACTGGGACTGCCTGCTTCAGTTGCGACACAGTTTCTCAGAGGAGGGTGGTGTCCTCTGAGAAGAGAGGATAGGAGTGTTTATTTTTAGTAAATGATGTGCTGAATAAGCTGCAATTAGCTGATCCTTAGTTCCACCTATAAGGGATCCAGGAATCGGAAATTACAGCTTGTTGTTTTCAAACTTGGAATGGTTTCTTTGCTTTTGGTGACCTTTCCCCTCCCGCACTGTCAAATCTATTTCTGAGAATTTTTGCAGAAGCCCCTTTGGAGTTGGCCCAGGTAACGTAGCTGGAGACTGAGAGGAAAAGATTGTCAAGAAAGGATACATCTTTTCCCTTAGGAATGAATCTGTCCCTATTCTTGCTTTCTTCCTTCGACTAAAGGAAGGAGGAAACAACTGTATTTTATTATTATTATTATTATTAATAATATTTATTTATTTTCCCTGAGGAAATGGGGAGTGCTTTCCAAACTCAGTTTACTGGGGTGCTATCAAAAGGACAGTGTCAGCATTCATAACATTTTCTAGTTATGGACAGTGCTATGTATTTTTTGAAACTGAGGTATTAGATTTGAGCAGGTATAATTTGCCATTTTACCTCTTCAAAAACATCTGAAAAGTCTTTTGTGTAAGTAGAGTTATAGGTGCTTTCTATGTGGTGATTGATTTCTTGGTGAAGAAAGGTCAAAGGATGGACTGTACAGTGGAGCTATCTGGTGTATTTTATTTTAGCAATGAAATAAATGAGTCCCATTTTAAAAAGGTAATTATCTTTTAGAGATTCAATAAGACTGAAATTAAATGGCAAACTTCCCCCTGACTTCAGTGAGCCATTGAATGGACCCTTGTTTACATGATTAAAATTAGCTACAATTTGTCATGTGATGTGTCAGTGTTTATGAACGTTTTGTGCCTTCAGTGTTGTGTTTCATGGGAACTGTAAACATACACATAAAGATCTGTTAGCATGTTTATATGTCCAACCCCTACTGAAATAAGTAAAAAAAAAAAAAACCCTTTATTAGTCTGGTCCTCTTGCCTTTTTTTTTTAAAGGTAAAATTCATAGCCCCAATACAAGTTGTAGAAGCAATACAGAGTGTAAGTCTTCATTATGATCCATATAATCAAGATAAGGTAGTGAAGAAAGAAACACTATATGATAATTTACATTAAAATAATTGAGTTGAATAGTGATGTTTTTACATTAGCTTTTGGAGTCTAGCGAGCCCAGTTTTATCGTATATTGAGTTTGAAGAAATTTGACATATAGCTCATAAAAGTGAAATTTAATCTATTTCTTTTTATTGTCTTTTTTTTTGTGAAGTGATATACACTTATGTGGAATGTGTAAACATTCTTAGTCACCTTATTTTACTATAATTAAATTTAACACAGCATTGTTATCCTAGCGATTAAATTACAGTGTAGAGAGAAAAAAAATCACTGATCACATAGCTTTCATTTTTTAGCTGAGATTGACACATCTATTGAAATTATGAATGTTTTTATTTGTCTGAATAGCTATACCTTTCCTGAATAGCAAACTCTTGATTTCATTGCCATCTCTTGACTCATTTAACTTGTCAGAGCCTCATATTCCTTCTCAATAAAACATTCGGTACTTCCCTCTTTCACAAGGGAATTGTGAAGTTAAATCTTTTAATGCAATCTGACAAAATAGTCATGAATATTGAACATGTGAGCACTAAATTGGGCCTTACCAATATAAGAATACCTTAGTTACTGTTCTGTGTATAGAATAAGCTACACCTGCTAGACAAGTAGACTTCTGTAAAACAGATTTCGTAGGTGAAGCTCCAAAATTATCAGTGTGTGCTACAAACTCTGATCTTAATTTCTGGCAATCTTTGGACTATTTAAATTCAAGTCTAAGGTCCCTGGGAGATGAAGAAAAAGACTTGAGCTCATCTTGTTCTCTCCCTATATTAGATATCCATCTAGGAAGTGTTTGTGGAGTGTTTTTGTTTTTTTCTTCAAGTGATGTGAAAGCCAGTACAGAGAGAGAGCAAGAAATAGGAGATTGTTTCAAAAGCTACTGGAGACATAACTGGTAGTGTGAAACCAGCAACTAGGGAAGATTTTTTTCCTTAGGTTTGGTATTTCTGTTTTGCTTGGCCTCTCGCGGTCCTTATCTGTTATTCAGGCTCTTGAGCCTTGTAGTAGAACATATAAATTGATGTATGTTGCTAATAACTTAGAAAAATTGCAGCAGATCTAATTACTGATTAGTTTAGTGCTGATATAGTGTGAAATATTTTCTATGATGGTACTACAGCAGTATACTAACTTTTATTAGAATTATTCATATCACTGTAGTGTCCCAAGTCATCTCACAAGCACATCTCTTTTTTCATTGGCCTTAAAAGTCTTAAGGGGTGTCATCTTGTGGCTAAAAAACCACATGTTTATGTCCTGTTTGTCATGAGCTCAGAAACAGACTTTTCTTAGATGCATTACCGCAAGAGATAGGGCTGATATTTCAAAATAAGCAATTTGGTAGTTCATAGGTCAAGTTTAAGCGTGAATCTCAACTAAAAATTTGTAGGATAAAGTAGGTGTCAGGTTGTAAGGCTGTAACTTGAGAAGATTAAGCTAAAAGGACTTACAGGCTTCACCTATAGAAAGTATATTCAAGTATTACAGGGCTGATGTGTTAGTACAGTCTACAGGAGAGAAATATCTGTGGGAAAACTTACAGAAATGAAAATGTGGGTAGAATGGCAAGGAGCCAGTGAAGAAAAGAGAGTGTTCTGGATCTTAGCTTAAATATCCTCAGATTACAAAGTGTACTTTCATCATGTGACACTGGTTTTACTCAGTAGCATTTATATTAATGGCAAAGGTCTTATTAACTGCAACAGCAGCAGCTTCAGAAGGCTCCTTTGGATTTAATGCAAGGTAAATGTGAACTTAGTGCTTTGATAAAATGAGAAAGATGATGTCCTGACTTATTTGAAATGAAAGCTGTATTTGCGTGGTGAAAAGGCAAGTTATTAATGCATTGCAACCAAATGCAAAGGAATTTTGAGGAAAAATATCTCTTATCCCAGACTGGTTTTTTTCTCATCCTGGGGAAGTATTTTGCGAAGTGCTATGAACAATACATGTTTCTTTGTCTTGTAAATTATACTGATCCACACTTATCAAACTTAGTCAAAGAGACTAATTTTCCTAAACTAACAAATTTTGAAAGAGATGATGTGGAGAATTGCTTTTCCCATGGAGAGGTGAAAGAAGCAATTAAATAGCTGAATATAGGCAAATCCCTCTAGAACAGATATTTGATTGGCTTCAATTAATAACAATCTTACTTTGGTCAGTTAGCATATGTGAGCATTGCTATGCCTTTCCTCTACACCATCAGGATAAAGGAAGACTGAAACAAACTTAGTTTTGGTTGCTTAATTGTCTGTGTTTATATAGTAGCTGCAGTGAAAGTCCATGGAGTATTTGCGTGGCTGGTGGAAGTGAAGACTCATTAGAGCATTGATTGGCCCACCCTCACCAGAGTCAGACTACTGCAAAAGACCACTTGAGATACACAGAGTGATTAGCACCGTGGAGTGGTTTAATTAGGATCTGATGAGTTGTATTAACTTGATGCCACTATGATTCATCCCTGCAGTACTAGCTAGAGTGTTAGCAGCGCTTCCCATGCCTCCTGATGGGCCATGCTGGTGCTTTCCCCTCAGTCGGGGCTGTAGACAGACATCTTCTACTGGAAGTAGCTCTTTCTGTTGAAGGTGGCATCACCCCCGAAAGCTGCTTTGTTCTGTGTTTCCACAGACTTTTCTCTTCACACTGCTACCATTTGAGCAGCTCCCATGTTTTCTTACTTCTCTGCAGCTGTTGCAGTATTGCAAGGACAACTGTTTTCAAAGCCCTGCAGTGAAGAATATCAGGAAGCTGCTCCGAGTTTGAAACAATAGAAAACAAAATCCTAACATCGAGTAGCCCGTGCGAGGATAGAAGTGGCTGTGGACTCTTGCTTTGGTGCCCTGAACATGCATGCACATTGAGCATTGGGTATGTAATTTGCTATACCTTGATGTGGACAAATTGATAAGCAGAGAAACCATTTACCAGCATAAAATATGATTGCTTCTGTTATGCAACTGCCAACACCAGCTGTATTAAAGCATGCAAGTATCCCAGAACTGGCTCAGAACACAGCTCCTGCTAGGAGTATATTAGGCCAACAGCAGCTCTTAGAAGTTAACTACAGAGGTTGCCCTACTATTACTAGGGACAATGTTATCAACATTCTCCCTTTTAAATGCATACATTGTCTAACTCCCCTGCACAACCTCTCTTGCACCAAATTCTACCTAGGCCAAATGCTTTCCCTCCTCACCTGCCTCTTACTGTTGTGGCTTGCATAGCTTGCACTCTGACTTCCTTCTTGCACTTGAGGAGGGGACTGGATTTGAAAAGCTTTGAGAAGAAGGAATCAAGACTAGAGGTGAAAAAAGCTCTTGGATTGATAGGAAGAGGTAGGCAGAGTTAGAAAGATGAGGTAGAGGACAAGTCCTGACCCAGGAGGTATAAATGCAGAAGCGGTGACACTGCGAACCATTCCATCCCTTCTGATCACATTTTTTATTTTTTAATGCATCTCATGTGCACGTGGTTTTCTAGCAGTGCTTTAACTTCAGCACGTTGTTTTGCAGAAGCTTGTGATCAATGCTCCAACTTCCTCAAAAGCTACAAATTAAGCTTTCTCATGCAGATTTGTAGTAGAGAAAGGTTTTGGAATTCTTCCTCTTTCTAAAGCTGGAAATCAGCATGACTCAACGTGAGGGAATGATGTGTCTTGAAAGTGAGATGTCTTCTGCTTTTTAAAACCTTCTGATGGTTTTTGGGAATGAAATATATCAAATACAATTGCATTGAGAAATCTTTTTATTATTATTATTTCATTATTTTTGATGACTGAATGTTTGAGCAAAGCAGAGTTAAGTTTTAATTGTTCAACCACATCGCAAACTTATAAAAAAAAAAATGTAATGACTTTATCCATTTAGGACTATTTTAATCTGAACTGTGGCAGTAGTTCCAGAGGAACTGAAAGGCACTTGCACATATGAAAGTTAAAAGCTGATTCCAGTGACCTTTCCTAAAAGTCACAAGATTTGGATGGGTGGTTCCTTGACAACACTGTTATGGCTGCTCTTCCCTGGCTCGCAGCAAGGATAGTAAAAAGGAGAAGCTTTGTTCTTAGTGTCCCAAAAAAGTGGTTCCACTAGGTGGTATTTAGTGTTGCTGCCAGCCCTTGCTGCATGGCTGCTTCTTGCTACTCTGCTGTGGCAAAGCAGATGCCTCTTTATTTCTTGAAATGAGGAATTTCATGCACCAGTGGGTGGTGTGGGCAAGTACCACTGGGATAATAATGGAGCATCTTCCCCGAGGGATGTGCACACAAGAGATTGTTTTTTTTCCTTTGTCACCACAGGTAAGGATCTGAAGTTGGCTGTATGGTAATTAAGCCTGCTGTGCAATTGGGAGTCCTTGAAATGAGTAGGAAGAGAAATGAAAAATCATTTGTCTCCCCTGTTCAGTACTGAGAGGAGACTGGGTTTCCAGAATTTGCCTGGAAACATAACCGTAAGAATTCTAATTAAGGCTTGTCATCTTGTGCTTCCTTTGGAGTTGTTAATGAGCATCCATGGTTTAGTTTCCAAGCAAGAAAGAAAGTTTAGTCCTCCAACTACATTATCAACTATTTTTATGGGTTAGTCTGGGTGTATGTTTATATCTCTCTCCTATATGTGATCAATTTTGGGGTCAATTACCTTTATGTAATTTTTCATTTTTTAAAGTGGCAAAGATGGATTAAATAATTGGCCCAAATCATGGTCATGATTTACATGTCAGTAAATATCAAGGTCAAGAGTGGAAATCAGATACCTCAAGGAAGAAAAGAACACCTTGTGCAGTTGTGTGTTGTTGTTGTTTTTTGTATGTCTTTTTTTTTTAATTCAGTCTCAGCACTGAGTTGAATCCAGGTGAGGTGAAGATGCCATTTGACCAGTTTCTGTTTCTAAACTTATGGCCTGGACGAAGAAGGTGGAAGGGAAATTGGGGGAAGCGAAGCAGAAATAACCTGCCTAGTTTCATAAGGGGTGTCCTACTGCCCCAGACTCTCTCCTCCTGGAGGTGCTATGTAACAATTAAGAGAGTCTGACTGCACTTGGATTAGCAGCAAATAAAATGGAGATAGTCTGTAGTAAAACATATAACATCAATAAACTGCTGAAATAATTGATCTCCTTTGAAGCTAAGGAGCATGGATTTAAAATAAAAGTTTACTTTTAGCTTAAACTGTAATTAAGTGAAGAGGTTAGAAGTGGTTCTAAAAGAGGCTGATGCCATTCAGCTTGGTGCTTTATGGTTCAGGGAAGAAGTCAGTCTCTGGAATGATAAATAGAATTTACATTTGTGGAAACTTGCACTCCAAATTTTTGGCCTGGATCTTTGCCATTTATTTTTCAATTGTTGGCATTAAACTATTAGGATCCCGCAGTATCCTTAACTGACAAATGGAAGGAAATTTCAATGCTTGTAGAATATATTTTTATATACCTTAAACCTCAGATTAAGCCTCTTCAGTTCTTAAACTTGAGAACAACTTTCTGTATTTACAGTACTAAAATTTGGAGGTGCTGCATAATATCTTATATTTAGAATTTGTACCTAGTCTGACCCTGACAGGATCCCTGTTAAAGAAGCTAATTGTGTAAGATGCCATATAAGAACTTGGATCACTCAGTGCTATACAGCAGAGCTTAGAGGAGTAGGGAGCTGGAGAATTAATCAATGCCTTTCTTGACATCTTCTCTTTAGGGATTATTTATGTGGTTGCTTAATATGCTGGGATAGTGTTAAAAAAGAGAGGGTCGACTGATTGCATTATTGCAGAGCTTGACCTTATTGATGCAAATGAGAGAAAAGCAGCCTATGTCTTCTTGCTGTGATTGTGATATCTGTTGTTCTCCCTTGCACCAGGTACAGTCAAACACCTATATCTAGTGCCAGCTGAAAAATGAGAACTTGATAAAATGTTGTAAAGCAAGGAAAGAGGTATTTATAATAGAATTCAAGAGAGAACTATGTCAATGCATAAATATTTTAGCTCCCTAATGAGGATATAGATAAAGATGAAGCAGTTCAAGATTAGTGGGGTTACTGTGTGTTTTTTTTCATAGTTATCAACTGCTTTACATTGAGCTTTGCTTCTCATGATTATCTGTTCCTTGTGTCTTCCAAATTAGTTTTAGTTGTTAGACAGGCATTTCCCTCCAGATGACAGTCTTCTCCCTGAAATATTTACCAAATTTTGTATTTTGAAACTTCTCCTTTTGATGGAATCTTCTACAAGATTCTCACCCAACCTCATAAGGAATGATGTTCTTAAGTGGCCACCTGAAAACATTGATGCAAGTAAAATGTTTTTTTATGTTTTGAGAATTATCCTGGAAAGGATGCAGGTGGTTAGAAGTACTGGACCTCCTATTTTCAGTTTTGAACGTAGCCTTGCTCTGTTGGTATGAGTGCTAGTAGCAGAAGTAACTTTATCTTCAGGTGAGATCTTCACCCTGGCAACGGTCTTTGTTCCATATTTGACCAGAGCTTCCCTGTGGGTTGGCCCATGTCTTTGGTGATTACAGTTCAGGAATATTGCCTAGTTCTTTCTGATTTTGATTAGAAGTTCCATACTAACTATGGAAGCTCTTTTATTTGAAGATGTTTTATTTGTTCCTCAAGTTTAAATTTCACAAATACAAATATACCAGAAATCTCAAACTTCTTCTGACAGCCTGAATGTTGCCTGCTTACCTGTTCTGTAAGAAATTGTGAACAGCAGTTGCTCCCCTCCAAATGCCATGATTGTTCCTGAAGAGCGTTACCTCTGGTAAATATTTAAAAACTCTCAAAATGTGTTTGTTTTGCCTGAACAGGCCGTTTTAGCTACCAGGTAGAACCTGGAACAACAGGGTCGAGTAGAATCTGTCCTTGCTGCGTGCATCCTGCCCTGAGGAGGTGGAGCTGGGCATCTGTACAGGAACAGGCTGACTTGCACTTAGACAAGAGGGTGAACGTAAGTTTGGGTCTAATTTATTTTGAAGAGGTCCTGTGTGATAGAGCCTCGTTCTTGCTGCATGGTGCCAGAAAGATGCTGTCGCCTGTCTTGTAGAATGTTTAAATGAAGCCAAGAGAAAGATGTTTTATTTTTCAATTAGAAAAACTGCTCAAGTTCTAAACCTTGTAAACAGAAATTCAGATAGTGTTTCGATAGTGTCTCACAGAGCAATGGAAATGGATGGAAAACAATTGGTTTAAGTTTAATTTGAAATCGCTACTAAAAAAGTCAGGGCAATAATAGACATATCAGCATTAGGTAACCAGAGAAAGAGGTGGCCGAGAAAGTTCGGGTCTTAACCCCAACCCGTGATATCCTGACTATCAAAATAAAAGCGATGTAGATATATGGAGATATAAACACACACACATATCCCCGCTACGTATGACCTGTCAGTCTGTTCTCTGTTGCCCACTTTCTCTATTTGGTAATCAGGTTCTGTTACTTCTGGGTGTAGTTGGTGCTATTCTTGAGAATCTGTTTATTTTCCATTGAGCTTCCAAACATGATTTATGCTCCTCTATAATCAAAGGCTTTTGTGGAATCCAAGGGAGACCTGACATACTGATTTTTTTTTTTTTTTCAAGCTTTTTTTTCCCCATATGCTAACAGTGAGATTGGAACTCCATCTCAGCTGTTTAAAGTGGTGAAAAGGGTCTTTTCTTTTGAGAATTATATTGATTGGTTCAACGATCTTTCTTTTGGAAAAAAGAACTGCTGCTTACCATTTTTAAGGAGAAGTAAGGAAGAGTTTGACAAAATGAAAGTGTGACAGACATTTTCTTCACTGTATTTAGTAGTAGAAGAGCAGCTTTTAAAATCATAAGGAGAATAACTGATTTTGTGATAATAAATGGAATGAATATTTGTATAATTTTATTAGAACTACATTTTTAAAAATTCTGGAGCGGTAGATAATGATAAAACTGTGTTGTGCAGCACATTCAAGATTGCCTAATAATGTTAATCTGTTTAATCAAACTTCTATTTGAATATGGCTAAATGTAAAGCTGTATATGAAAAAGGAAGAAAAACGGGCCCTTCTGACAAAATGGAGACTCCAAGAAAGAAATCCTCCCAGTTTAAAAAGGGTACTTGAACAGTGAGAGCTGTGTTTGGATACACAAAAACAATTCCAGGACTGAAAAAAAATCATGAAAGACTTGGAGCTTAGTGCCTAGCTTACTGAAACGAATGGTAAAGGCAATTTATTGTACATTAATTTCGTGGAAAGAAGAGTCCAAGATCCTATGTGTGCGTGTGTGGGGTTTTTTTTTTTTTTTTTTCTTTTGTTTGTTTGTTTTTTTCCTTCAAGGCAAAAGAAAAATCAGGTTTTGAAAGCTGGATTTGTTTTAAATGGGAAGGAAAAGCACAATTTAACAGTAAATTATCGGAATTTCTGTTGAATTTGCTGTGTTCCTTCCTTCCTTGATCATACATCAAGAGAGGATTGTGATACTGTAGTCAGAATGGCATTTTGGTAGTTTAATGCTATTAAAATGTTTGGAGTTCAGTGTCATAAGGGATGCTTCTTGTTTCCAGCCTGCCCTTTAAAAACTGTGCAGATGTGCTGAGCTGGCATCATTTTCTTTTAACTAGAGCATGGTTGTGTTTTTGTATTCCCATGCCCTGCTTTGAATGTCTGCACCTGAAAGAGAGAAAATCCTTCAATATTGCTGTTTTTGAGAGAGATGGAACGTTGACTTCTGTTTGTTGCATTTATGGGCTGCATCCTACAGCCTTTCCTCTCCGCAAAGGGATGGTGAAGTCTCTCTGACAGCGGATTTGTCTTTTACAGTCTCGTTCACATTTTTGTGATGTTTCATCACTGCAGTGAAGGAAGAAATGGTCATACTTCCTAAAGGATGTACCAATAATTATTTCCTTTGTAAACATCATCGGTTTTTTGAATGATAAACTGATAATGTATAATAAGCTGGAATGAGAAGTTAATTCTAGTTTTATTAAACTAGGCGTAGCAAATCAGTTACTGATTTACCAAGTAAATCAGTTAATACAATACCCGCATATTGTATTACTGCCTCTAGTACAATATGGGGAGGCAAAGCATCTTTTCCCATACCATAAAAAGTGCCTATAAAGGAAGGAGAAGCTGCAGAGGTCGAGCACCACAGCTCTGTGTTGGATATTCCCGCTTGCTGTGGCTGCAGTGAGGCAGGAGGAGCGGGCCAGGCTGGCAGGAGGGCAGCCGAGCTCGTGCTGCCGTGTGTGTTGCTGGACCCGCTGCTTCCCCAGCAGAGAGAAGGAAGCTGCAATGGGCCACGTAGTCACCTCCCAAGGGCCACAGCCAGCTGGCACAGGTGACATCAAAGATTTCCTGGTGCACCTTGACCTTGACTGAACTTAAAATCCGTGTGTTGCAGGAGAGTTTTGAGGGTTATGGGTTCAGAATTGTATTGAATACCCAGGAGTGGCAGAAGTTTGGGGATGTGTGTTTTAAAAGAAAATTAAAAAAAAAAAAAAAAAAAGCAATTGCACTGTGGGCTGCTGAAGTTGCAAAGGAAACTGTGTTATTAGGTTAGACATTAGGAAGAATTTTTACATTCGAAAGAGTAGTCAAGCATTGGAACAGGCTGCTCAGGGAAGTGGTGGAGTCACCGTCCTGGCAGTGTTGAAGAAATGTGTAGATGAGGCAATTAGGGACATGGTTTAACAGGCAGGTTGAAGGGTTTATCGTTAGACTTGATCTTGAAGGACTCTTCCAACCATAATGATTCTATGATTATCTTCAGGAGGAATTACACTGTTAAACAATATTGATTATTGGCTTCATAAATGATATTTAATGTCTTTTTTATCACTAGCTCAGAATTTCTGCTGCTGACTTGGACTTCTCTATTTCCCTTGGTGCTGTTTGCCCACTGAGGACGCGGCCACAGTTTCTATAGTGAACCTGAGGGATGTCCCCAAAATCTCCAGCAAGTGCAAGCTGGGCATGAGCAGCCAGCAAGAAAGGCTCTGAAGAAGGGAACAGGAAACTTCCTGCATTGGCAGAAAATCCATTTCAATTACCCCTTTTCCATCTGCTAGCCAGAAAACTCTGATGAGAGGGTAAAAAAATGGAAAATGTCTGGGAGTTTTGATATATGAATATAGTGCCTCCCTCCTGATCAGTTGCTGGTTGTTTTTAAAACTAGCAAAGTTGATGTGACCTGTTCAAAATCTTGGCTGTGCGAATTGCTTTTAAAATAGAGAAATAACTTCTTGCTAAGACATCACGTGCTTTTTTGGACTGGGTTGATAACTTTTGTTTATTGGGCTCATGATGCGTAACACAACTCAAAATATGTTTTTGTGTAATATAAGACTTTTAATTCCTTTTAGCATCCACTGCAAAGTTCAAAGCAAAAATATTTGAATAGCTATAAAATAATTATTAAAGACATACTGATTTTCAGCAATGATAAAAAGGAAGATAGATTCAGAAAGTTGCAAAGTAAAGAAAAGGGGCTGTGCTTAGAGGGTAGAAATAAGTCATGGAATTTACAAGGAAAATGATATCTAATGTGTTTCCAATTTGCTGTCATGGATTTTAACATGCTGATTTAACCAAAGGAATTTTTAGGTGCCTTGGCCTTTTGTTTTTCCTTAACATGGAAACGAAAATCATCTGTGCAATCAAAACACTTAAAAGTGGCACTGTAAGGTGTGTGGCCTTCAAGATGAAGGCTTCAAAGAATGTTTAGAAAGATGGAAAATAGTAGCTTGATTGTGAGATTCTCACTGATTATTTTAAAATAATGACTTACCTTACCTGACTTGTAGGATTGACGTTAAAGATAAGCCTAGAAATAGGCCTGGAGGAAAGTCATTTGTTCTTTTACTGAATTGTGAGTTTTGATTTAAATGTGCATAAACTTTCATTAAAACTTTGTATTGATTTAAAAATAAAAATTCAAATGGGAATTTATGACCTGGAAATGTCTCTCAAGTGTCCTGTGATGGTTAAATATAAATGTTCCTGTAGTACTAATTAGTTCTGTATCCTGGGTTTGCATCTGGGCTGTCTCTTATGTCATGTGTCCAGGAATTTCCACATTGTCTCTGCTTTTCCTTGTATCTCCTAAAAGGCAGAACATGACATGTTTTCTGAAACATAATTTAGAGAGTGCCTGGTCTACGTGAAGAGTAAGAAGATGAGGACATAGTTTACAGCTTCCTGGAAACACTGCAGCAGTACTTACAAATGGAAGACTTCAGATATTCCAGTTGAGACTTGTGTTTGACTTTCTACCAATAAAAACGCTAATTGTATATGAATTCTCACTGTATAAGATTAATGAAATAATCATTTCAAGGGGAAAAAGGGTATAAGCAACATCACCTATGCAATCCCAATACAAATTATTACCCCCTCCCCCCCTTCAAAACATTATTTTAACATTTTGTGAGGTATTTGGGCAATACAGGTCAAAGCATGCTGTAAAAACTCGCACAGTTGCACAGAAAACGAACAACAAAAACAGGTTTTTGAGGCACGTGATGAACATGTGAGTTAGGGCTGTTTGAACAGGGACACTTGAAAATCCAGTTTAACAGCAATGTGTGGTGGTGAAGTACAGGACTGATGAGCAAGCCTGAGCAGAACGTCTGGCTTGTGTGGATTAACTCAGCCTGTTGTCTAAGTGTGGTTTTGGGGTAGTTACTGTGTTTTGGATAATTACTGGAGTTTCATGTAAATGTAAGAGATACCTCTTTGTATCTCTTGTTTAATTGTTTTATTCTGCTAAGAATTTGGAAGCCTTTTATTTTCAATATTTGTTGTTGTGAATTTCTTTCTATTTTTAAGAGAGGCAGATGATAGCAGTGCTTTTTAATTGTTATATATTTGATTAACTTGTTCTGTAAGACTCTGGAAGTTAAGCCCCTCAGTTGTGACTGTTCTCTGTCCATCTCTTGGAGATGGAAACATCTTGGCAAGTAAACTGCTGGCAAATGGAATTATAGCACTGAAATAAGGCTGTTTCTGATTTAAGTGCTTCTTGGTCTAGAACTACAGTATGAGGAAAAAGCATTTTCATGGAATTGGTCAACTGCAGTTTTTTTCTAATGTATTGTGTTTATAGTATCTGACAACTTGAGCTGAGTGCAGCAAAAATGTGGTTTAATTGCAAGGTCTACAAAAAATATGTGCATTTTTTTTTCTACTGAATAAATAGCTACTTCTTCAAGATGAACTGTGTGTCAGCAATACAAAAGAAAATGGTAACAGTTCTGTACGTGCACTGATGAAGTGGTTGGAAAATAAAACATACAGGTCCAGCTCTTTGGCTCTAACCAGAATTCATGTCGCGCATCAGAGGATATTCCCTGGCACTTATGATTCTAAAGGAAATACCGTACCATTTATGATGCTTCTATCATCACTTTTCATTTCAAAGAGTCTCTCTGAGCTTTTGGGTACAATCCTGTGGAGCAGTATGCCAAGTGTAAGCCTTTGTATTCCTGAAGTGGAAGGCACAGAAGATAACACAGGTTCTCACTATATACTTGTAATTCATGTCAGTACTGAAGTGTTTTTGATTAGAGATGGAGAATTGTGTGACACTGCATGTAAATGTATATATTTAGACTATGGATTTTGCTTTATTGCTGACTTAACGTTTAAAATACTGCTGTTTTTTCATCTTAGGTCTGAGAGTAACTGTGTTATTAACATCATCTCTGATGGTATTGGGAGCTGGCCTAAGATGTGTTCCAGTTTCAGACCTAGAAATAAGGAAGAAGTAAGTGGATAAGTTATTTTTACTATACATATTTTATCCTTACTGTATGTGTGATCTTCTGCTGCAAAATAATGTCCATATATTTTTGTGTGTATGAAGCTGACTCACAAAACACTTTCTGCTTGCAAGTGGATTTAAATGCTGCTTTGTTTTTTTTATTATTTTTTAAATTCTCCTTCTGTATATAGATTCTGTAGATCTGAAAGGTCTTTGCAAACTTGAGTTAATCAAGCCTCCACCCCATCATGCATAACTAAAATTAATATGTTTTGCAAACAAGGAAACAGAGATTTAGAGAAGCTCAGAACTGGCACAGGATCACACAGGGAACCATTTCACAAAATCCCCAAATATGTAATTTGTATGCAAATGTTAAATAATTAGCTCATGTTTTTCATATTCTCTATATGAGATTGTACAGTGAGACAGATGAATTTACACAAAATGATGCTTTTCATATGGTCTATTCCAGTCCACATTCCAAAGTAGTTCTGTACCCTCTTTGTGGTAGAAACAGGCATCTTTTGCACATGCACCACTTAGACTGGCAATAAAAACTAGACTCCTTAAAAAAAAACTCAGTTCAAACAATCTAATTGTCCAGTCAGCATATGCTGAACTTATAGGAGTACTCAGTAAGTACAGGAGTCGGTCAGAGAATGTGAATTAGTTGCTGTTTACACACCTTTATTTTTGTCTCTTAACACCAACAGGAGGGAGAAATACGAGATTTTTATTGCATGTTTCTATTCTTTCAAAATCAATAGCAGTATTAATTTCTCACTAGTTGTCCTTCTGTAATTTGTACACGTTAACAAAAATATTATTTTGAAATATTTTTCTGCATTTTTTTTGAGAGGATTTTTTTTTTTTTCCTCCAGAAAAGAGGTTGTCTATTTCATGCCTAGCTTACTGTTTTGGTAGCAGGAACAGTCATTTTGCTGTGGATTGAAGGTACTTATTGGCTTTGAATTCTTCAGTAGAAGATAACAGTGAAAAAGGTGTTAATTTTCCCCTTGAAGTCTAGTCAGCTTCCAGATAGTATTTATATTACTTCAAGTCTTCAAATTCNTTTTTTTTTTTTTTTTTTTTTTTTTTTTAAATCTTCCTTGGGATGGCTTCTACTGAAAATCACCTTGGAAACCTTTAAGATAAGAAAGAAAATATTTGATGTCAAATGTGATGACTAGCTTAATGAACTATATGCAGCGTGGAGAATGAGGCTAATGTAATTTCAGTTCTGGGAGGCTAAGTGATTACTTAAGAAAGCCCAAGAGGCCCCAGCTGTTAGTTGCCAACAGTGTTGCCCATTTCCAAACATTGTTGAAGAACAGGGAGGTTGAATTGACCATATTATTACTACCATTCATAATGATCCTTTCTATTTAAGGTGAAAACCTACCACTAAAGTGTCCTCATTTTATGCCCTGTTAAAGGATGCTTAATATCAACTGTTACTTCTGACTAATCTTAGGTTAAATGTGTGTGTGTGTGTGTGTGTATGTATTTAATGGTACAGGTGGTTTAACTGCAGTGAACTGTGGTGTTTTATGCAGCCTTTCTGATTTAACCTGATTTATACTAAAAGACCTGTGCTTCCCTAGACTCTACTAAGGTGAGAATTAAGACTGCAAAAACAAAGAAGAAATTCTCAAATAAGAATTTTAGCTGAGAGGTATGATTTGGGGAGTGAGGAGGAGTTTCCATGTAGTCTGATTGCCTTTAAAGAAGAACTTCCAGTATAACTGCAGTCAGGAGACCTGGGAGAAACAAATGCTTAAAGAGAAACATTCAAATAATACCTTCTTTAACTGCAGAAAGAAAGGCTAAGGGGTGTATAAAATCTGATATGTATGAAATATGATGATGATACCTTTTATTGAAAACCATAGAGGCAAAAAAGGCACTCGAGTAAAATTCTGATGGAAAAGGTTACTTATTTATTCGTGCCGTGATAAGGTATACTATCTGCAGCTCAAATTGATAAAATTGTTAACTTTGCTCTAAAAATAACCAAGAGATTTTCAAGAACAGCTCTACCTCAGGAAATAGTTTGGTCTTTTACATGGTTTGATTAAAAGAAAAAATCTGCAGTAGTTAAGTATAACTGTGTTAAGGAGAGGTATGATTTTTAGTGAAGATTTCTTGAGACATTGTAAATAGCTGCTTGTACTGTGCAGGGTTATACCAGGTAACCTGCATTGTTTGAGGGCTAGAACTACGTGCCAGTTTGTGCCAGTCTTTTGGAGCATCTTTCCAAATAAAGTATTTTCGAGAAAAGTACTATTACTTTATGCATTAGAAACAGCCGAAAGAGCCCTAAACTCTTAAGTATATCCCAAATCTGTATGTGCATTAATATGACCATTTGAACATGAATCAGTCAGTCAAATGGAGAAGATCACACACAAGCTAATTTTCAACCAGTTCAGAAACTGGCATAACTGGAATTCCTTCAGATGCTTTTGCATGTTTTGTAATGAATTATAGTCTGTAGTAATATATTGAAAATTTCCATGGGAGATTTTCTAAGTGTTAAGATATGTAGAATTAAAAAAAACTGTTCATGGTGTTTGTAAGTTGGAGTTTCTTCTGCTTTGGGCGGGGAGGGGGAGCTCAAATAAGCTCTCGTAACTTAACATTAAAGATAGATACTAAGGTCCATTGTGCATCAGAGCAATCACAAAGCTGAGGAAATCACTGTTAAGACTGACATTTAGTCCTCTTTGCTCTATATTCTTTATATCACACGCAGACCAGTAATATCCAAATGCACTCTTAGCGTCTGTTCTGGTCTTTTTCAACTCTATTATGTAGCTGTTGACTATTTTCAGTTCCTCCAGCCATGTGTTAAACCCCAACCTTAACCCTGATTTCATTTCATTGAATACTCACTTAGGAGTGTACAGCGAGTATAAAGAATTCAAAGAACATGCCTTTCTAAATGTTCTGAAAGCCTCTGTGCACCTCATTGGCCCCACCTAGCTTTTAAATTCATAGTTAATGTAAAACATATAGAACATAAGACTATCAAATTATATGATTTCTGGGCTTGTGCCTTCTTTTCTTTTTTGGATATTACAAGAACATGGCAATGAACTGGTCAATGCTTTATGCATATGGAAAATGGTAACAGCAGAGCAAACATATCGTGATCCTTCCCCAGAATGCACTCTTAGCCTTATGCTCTTTGTGATCGAGATATTTGTGATTAGAGGTACCATCTTCGTATTTACTATCTCTTGTTGGGTTTAAACTGACTGCAAAGATCTATAAAACTTCTAGGCTCTACAACACCAGGGAGTTTTCTCTGCTCAAAGCTTTGTTGAGTGAAGAACCAAATCCTTTTGTTTCTTGTAAATCTGTCACCTGCGAATTTAATTTCATGCGCGCTGCCTGGAGGAGACAGTAAGCAATCTATTAATGTTCTCCAAGTCGCTCAAGGTTTTATACAGCTCTGTCATTTCCCTGGTGTGGGGTCTTTCCAGGCTTCTGGTCATTCTTCATATAGAAACCCTTTCCTACCTCAGTTGTGTTTGATGCCATTTGTGGCCTTTTTCGATTTCTGCACTTTTTAGGCTGTAGGGAGCTGACTATACACATTATTCATAATGCAAGTGCTCCATAGGTTTATACTGCAGCATAATATAATCTCACTATTTTTTATTTCTTTTCCTTTTGACTACAACTGAGCACTGATTTAATATTTAATAACTGTTATAATGCTTTATATTCTGAATATTAACAGTACTTAGGAGGCTGACTTTTTATGAACAAAATTAGACACTCCTCCCATACTACTTCACATTTGTATTGTATTCCATGTAGGTGTAGTTTCACAGGACAACATAGGACTCTCATATGGTTGTAAAATAGCCGATCTAGTCAAAAGGCTGTACTAGATCTACCAGTAACTTGTACTAAGAAGGAAAGAAGTGATGAAATTAGTCCATAGCCACAAGTCTGTGGAATTTCAGTCTGATCACATGATGCAAGACTTCTTAAAATGTTCCAAAGACAGGGTAATTAAAGACATGGAAGTAAGCGATGTAACCTAATTTGTCATTTGTCATTGAATATAGTAATTTCTCAATTTATTAGGACCTCATATACTGTGGGTTGGTAAGGTTTGGCCTTTACTTGAGATTTCACAATGGAGAAGTAGTTATTAACGTGAGGACCTTCACTCATGCTAGCAAGGAGTACTCTTTGGCAGAAATTTTCATTTAATACATTTGCTGCAAAGTTAGAGTGTGATGATGGAAGCTGGAGCAGTTTTCCCTGAAGTTTTTTTGTACACAGTCTGTTATGGGGAGACTCTGGTAGTTTCTGTGTGGGGCTTTTTCTTTCATAATACTGCTTCTAAGGATTTTTAATTTTTTGGCCTGCTCCTATGTTGACATTAGCATTTTCCTGTATCTTGTTTGCTTATATTCTCTTACTGTCTCTTTAGTCCATTTTGTTTCTATTAGCTAGTTGCAATGCAATTTATATTAAATATTCTAGCATTATTGCTTATATTATAGTTGGACATATTCTTTAATAGTTCCACATGTCCCTTTTCATCCCTGAAGACTTAAAGGATATCTGCCATTTGTGGTTGTGACATAAAATATGATGACCTGGATTTGTGTCGTTATTTGTGTTTTCTGGTTCCAGAAGGACCATAAGCCACCATGAGATGCATGAAAAATGCAAAAGGGAGCCTCAGAGGTAATTCCAGTTTAAGAAAAAGGAAATATTAGAGCAGTTATACTCCCTGGCCACACTGAATGCACGTATGATCGAGAGAATACCCCAAACCAGTACTGCTGTGAAGAACAGCGATTAAAATGTTCAGAGAATGAAAAGAGTTGCTTAATAGAAGATGGTAGGAGAGCCTAGATAAAAATAAATAAATAAATAGACAGGATGATGCATGTTGTACACTCTAACTCTCTGGGGACGGAAAAATGAAAAAGCTATTTAATCCAAAGCATGGCTCTGAAAGTAAAAAAGATGAATAAACTTACCCACTTTTATGATATAGTTCAGTAAGTGTACGAAGAAAATCTCAAGACGTGGCCCTTGCTGGGTGCTAATATCATCTGCTGGTGCTGGGGGAAAGCTGAGCCTGGTTAGTGCCCAGTTTGGCAAATGAATAATAGCAATAGAAGAGGTTGTTGGTAGGTGAGAAGAGAGACGAGTCATTCACAGGTAAATTCTCATGGGGAATGCTTAGTCTCTAAAGCCTATGGCTTAGTTTGTTTTTTATCTATATCAGATTAAACTGTCTGATTTTTTTTTTTTTTAAACCTGTGCTCCAAAATTGCTGTTTTAGGAGAGAGATTTCTGTAAGCTGTTCCTAAATGGTGATGACTTTTGTTCTGCTCTCCAACACAGTAGTGGGTTCAGTGGGTGGTTAAGTGTCCTTCTGGCTACGCAGCGGTGCTGCTTGTCATTGCACAAGTTGTGTGTCCTGGGATACAAGGGCAGACCCTAATCAGAGCTTCCATTTAGCTGGCAGCCACTTCAGCTTCTCCTTCAGCTGAAACAACTTTCCCTGCCACAGGAGGCAGCTTGACAATTTGGTGACAACTGCTCTTTCCTCTTGCTCTTGTGCAGGCTTTCTGCTCTGGCAGTCACAGTGTCATCCGCTGTGCCCAGGGATGGTGCTAACTGCTGCCTTAGCAGACCCGTTGAAACAGCCAATTACAGAGGCTAAAAATCTGTAAAAAATTTTGGAGTGGTTAATTCAATAGATATTTTAAAGGACCTCTGAAATCCCACAAAGGGCTTGGTGTTGCGGTAATATTAATGGACAATATTTCTCCAAGGCCTCTGCTATGATAAACTTATTTTGTAAAGAAAGATAATTTACATCTTTTGTGGGGTTTTCAGCGCCTGCTCTGGTAAGAGCGGTATTTCTCAGGTGTAGAAAGCATTTAATTTTTTTTAAATCATCTTGAGCTCTTTGGCATAGTCATGTCTTGTGACTCTTATTCTGTTTGGTAATTTCTCTTATTTAAAAAGAAAAATACTAATTGAATAGATATCAAAGTTGCTGCATTGTAATCAAAATATCCTCTCTCTCTTTCACTGATCCCATGTTAAGCTGTATGGGAGCACTAATCTGGATTTTATTCATCCCTTATTATTCCTTAATTTGTTGCATCTCCCATATTTCACTATTTTACAAAAAAAAAAAAAACAGCCCTATTTTGTATGCATCCTGTATTAAATAATTTCTTTAAAATTCTCCTGCCAGGGCAGTCCTGACAGATGGCTGCAGGGCATTCCCGTAGCAATTCCTTGAGAATGGGCTTCAATATGTTTTGCCTCATTAGTCCATAATGCAATCGTTTGTTTTGTGCGCAGCAATTCTGTTTGTTTGGGGTCTGTTCACGTTTGATGAATTAGTGCTGCTTTAAACGTGTCCTCTTTTAATAATGGGGTTGTGAAATGAGTGGGTTTTTAAAAAGAAGAAAAAACGAAAGCCCTTAATGCCCAAAGGGCTTTCAATTTATATGCTCTCATCTTTCAAACTTGGCTTAAAGCTTTAATTGCAAAACGCTGTCAACACCTGATGGCTGCGATGACGGCGCAGTGGAGGGACTTGGTCACCGCGATGCCGGGAGCCCCAGCACTGTCCCTTTCCCTGCCAGTTGGTGTGACAGGCGTCAGCGCCTTGCCCCAAAGTTGCCATTGCTTCCCTTGCAAATCTTTGTTCCTCTCTCAGCAGGCTCTCGGTAACTGTGTTTATCAATTACCTTAACATTAAAATTGAAACTCGCTGCTCTACAGCATATTGTGGGCTTGTTTGCTGTTTTCTTGAAGTGTGAGAGAAGGGATGTGAGGACTCAATAACTGTGAAAGATGCCAGGGTCTGATGCCAGGTATTTCAAACTCTGCTCTGTCAGTAATATGATTTTGAGGACGCTGCGGTAGTAAGTACAGGGGTTGAAATAGGAGATGAGCTCCTGATGAAAATGGCAGACAGTTCGTTCATGGAAGTTTTTGCTTTTTTGTTTTTACTTCACTGCTGGAGATAATGTGCCATGCAGTGACTCAGGCTTTCTGCTTGTAATAATTTTTCTCACTGATGGAGAAAAACAGCTTTAAATTATTCTACATATCAGTGGTTGCATGCATCAAAAACAAGCTAAAAATGCTAATGGCCTAAATCCATGAATATCCAGAAACCATAAAGCTTTTGTAGTCTAAATATATCATTTAATGAAAATATTGAAAGGAAGTGCATTTCCATGAAATTCATCTTTCAGAAAGTTATTTTTAATAGATGAATTCATTGCTTTTTCCAGTGATATATTACTTCTCAGTCCTCTTCCAGACATAGATCCTTCTTGAACTGTCTTTGGGTTATGAGCGGGATAGGATTTAGTACTAGGTGCTCCCATGGCTATGATCTCCTATAAATTATGAATTAGATCTTAATTTGGCCTTTGCTTTAGAAGGTATATTAAAATGTTTGACTTGTAGTAAATAGTTCTTTTGTTGTAATTACTTTTGAGTCAATTTCTATAACTTGATTGCTTCTTAACAAAACTGGTACCGGTTCCCTCCAAGATGCAATCCATTTTCTAACGTATTAGGTGGTTAAGCCCATGTGTTTTCATATTCCTTTTTCTGGGTGAGCAAGTTGCATCATGCAGCAGTTGAGACACCCTGAAGTAAGAGATATTTGTTTGCCTTGTTGCCATGTAGATATTTGTTTGCCTTGTTGCCATGAAAGTCCTTCAGTGCAAAGCCCCCTTTTGTTTGTTTCCAATGGTTCCCACTGCTTGCTAGTCATTATATGAAGTGGCTTGTTTTACAGATTAACATGACTTGAACATCTAGTTTTTGACAAAACATTTCACTTGTCAAAAGCACGTGAGGGAAAAATCAAGCCATCCATTTCTGTAAGAATGTGAACTGCTTTATTCAAAATCCCTTTCCAAGGTAATTGTAAGGAACAACAGATAATATACTATTTTTTTTGCAGTGTAGGATGCCTACCACAGTGCTGTCTTCTTGTAGCAGTAGACAAGCACTGTTGGTGGCTTCCTTGCTTCTCACGCTTTGCCAAACAGCAGCAGAATTGAATTGCCAATTATTTTCTTTGCATCTCTGTAGAAGTCCAGATAATGACTAAGCTGTCAGTTCTCATGGCAGCTCATAGAAGCAGCGTGGTAAAAGGAGAAAAAAATAAAAGGATGGGGGGAAAAACACCTCAGACACCAACCAAAGGGCCCTTCTCCACAAGGTTTTGGATGAGGTCTTCTCCCTTCAGGGACCCAAACAGACCTAATTTCCCAGTTGACCTGAAGCCCATCAGAGCCTGGCAGGGAAGATTTATGTTCAGAGAGTTAGAGCTGCACATTGGGGCTGACTGCTTCACTCTTCCAGTGTTTTACCTGACAAAGAAAAGGTGAAAATGCTGTCTCCACTCTGCAAATTAGTGTTAAAATACTCATGTGAATTCTCCATTCCTCGCCTTTCCTAAGAAGGCTCAATTAACAGAGCTTAACAGCATTTTGGAGACTTTTTTAAAGCATTGTGTTAAAATCAGTTGTGTTAAAGGTCACTTCTTGGGTGAATCCTTATTTCTTCCACTATTGCCTTTGTTTTGCCACCTGAGAAAGGGAAGTAATGAGTCTTTTTTTTTTTTTTAAAAGGCTCTTAATCCTAGGCATACACAGACATACTGTGCTAGAAATACTAAACGTCTGCTCTTTTTACATAGAGAAAGTGTTTATGTAACACACAGCTTTTGAATAGCTCGACAAATCCAAATCCTTTATGGGACTGTGACCATGCATGAAAAGTTTCAACCCATACAGGAAGAAAAAGATAAGTAAAGCAGACTGTAAATGGAAGCTCTTTCCAATCTTAACTGTCGAATGTTATCATCAATCACTAAAGCCTTTTCCTGTATAATCTCTCTCTCTCTCTCTCTAATACCCAGTTCATTCAGTGATATTGTAATTTCAGCATTTATAGCTTTACATCCTTTTTTTTGGGTTGCTTGTTACGATATTGCGAATGTAGCAGCAGGGAGTGAATAAAGCAGGCATAACCTGGTTGCTGCATGTAAAATATTCTCCGGGGAAGTGATGAAAACCCTATAATTGAAGTTATTTAAAACTTGACAAAAATTTGAAAAAGAGGAGGTGATGTAGTGCAACAAGACTTTTCTTTCTCTAATTTCTATTACTGTATATGAATTACAGAACCATTCCCCCACTCTTTTTTTTTTTTTTTTTTTTTTGCCACATCACAGGCCAGTTTAGGAACATGATCTTTTACGTAAGAGTGTNACAGGCCAGGAACATGATCTTTTACGTAAGAGTGTTCATTTTTAACATAAAACTCTATACTTGTGTGTGTATTTCTGTGTGTGTGGGTGTGTGTGTGCGCATATATATATATGTATATATACATATATATATATAAATTGTAAGGTATCCATTGCCATGATGCTATGACACATCATATTTAGAATTAACATTTAGTGCCAGTCCCCCAAATCATGCTATTTTTTGTAGAGAGCTTAAATATTCAGATACAAGTTACAAATCTGTCAGAACATACAGAAATCCATAAACCCAGGGTTCAGGATTACAAAAAAAAAATTTCTTGAAATGAGTCTCTGACCTCCCTCATGAGATAGTAAAAAATATGATATGCTTTGTAGCTGTTCACTTGCTCACTTCTGAGTTAAGTTAGATAACAATCAATTATTTTGTAAATCGGGATGAATTTTTGATGTCATATTCCCAAGTTTGTGTTTTTTCATGATTGTGATTAAAAGTCTTCCATTCTGTGACATTTATATATGAAAACAGAATGGAGATGAATAAAGAACAGATAAAAATCTCGCTGTTAGTGTAAAAGGTATTTAAATTTTTTCTGTCTGGGTTTCGTCCTGTGCTAAAGCTGTTGCACAGTCTTTTGTGTTCTCTGAAAAGAAAAAAAAATCTTGTACAAAATCAAGCTGCAATTGCAGGGGGTGAAAAATACAGTTGCTCTTTCTTCTCGTTCCTCCATTTGGGTGGTAGAAGCAAGAAGATGGGGAAATAACAGGACCAGTGCTAGGCTGTTAGACTGCAGTCTCGTTCCGTGGAGAGGAGATGTGGTGACAAACAGCAGAAGGCCCCGGTGACGCTGTGTTCCTATTTCTCTGTCAGCTGTAGCGGCTGCTGCATGTCTCCCAGAGTAGCACATTACTAAACACACTGAACCACGTTTTGAATATCTCTTCCCTGTCCCTCTAGGGAGATGATTTAAGGATATGGAGAGGAGCAAGACAAATAATCTTTTTCTCAGGAGAAAGTAGCTTAATTCAAGCCAACACTTGAACAGGATATAAAATAAGGTTTAGACTACAATCATATGCAAAGGCGTTTGAGGCAGTCTCTATACCAGTGGCAATTTATTCTGGAAATAGTATTTATTAAGCCAGGTAAGTTAGATTTGGAAGACTAAGCTGTAGGAAGGCAGGAGGTGCTCTGCCCTGCATGATAATGTCAAGTTTGATAGATGCCAGAAATGCAGATAAAAAGGCAAAGCCGTCAGAACAAACAGTGTGCCAGACTGGTGAGGGCAGGAAAGAAAGCAGATGGGAGCATCGACAGGAAAGTCCTACACAGAGGCAGAAATAAAGCTTTTTTTTCTAAATTCATTACTTTTCTATCTTGAGTTAGGCTTTCAAGTAAAAGTTCTGAATTAAAATCCTGTTTTTTCCCCCTTTGGATCTGCACGGTAAAATTAACAGTACCGAGGTCACTTACAGAGCTTTATTGAATGGTGGCATTTAATTAGAAATAATCCACACCTGGAGTGTAGCTACATGAAAGTCGTGTGTATAAATTCCACTATTTATTTATTTATTTTAAAAGAACAGTGTTATTATAGTGGTGTAAATGAACAGAGGTGTTAATAATCCTTAGCCAAAGAGACTATTTTGTGGTAACAGTTTTCCTAACTTTCACAATTTAAGTATTAAATTCACTCTGGGGCAAAAAGACCTATTATAAATATTTATATGTGCAGATTTTTAACTTGCCACTGAAATGCAGCCATTTCGGGGGATGGAGAGTATTTCTGCAGATACCTTGAAACAGTCTAGGGTAAGTAGGAGAATAATTTATTATAGTGAGATAAGTAGAATGAAAATACCAAAGTACACAAAGATACCTTAGTTTTTCCATAGTACAGTGGATTGGAGAATAACCCTGAGTTCACTCTTTAGTGATTAGTTCACACTTTGCAGCTTCAAATTAAAAATACTGGAGCATGGTTTTGATAATGATTTTTATTTATTTAGACCTAGTCTATTTTATTTTATTGGAGGTCCCAGTTTAATGAGCAGTGACAAGAGTTGACTGTGCTTAACTTCTGGTGTCCATCTTAAGCACCTTGTGAACACGTAGTAGTGAAATCTATCTTTGCCATGGAAACTTTAGCAAAAGAGTATTTTCCTTTTTTTAAGAGTGGAGACTACATTCTTTCTGGTTAAGAAAGCATCTCCTGATTATATATGATAGATTTTTCTTTTAAAAATGTCTATTTTTTACAAATTTGCTTAAAAATTAGTTTCTGATCACTTGGGAATTAGTAGCATATATTGTTGCAAGCTAGCTTGTTAATTTGATAAACAGTCTGTCAGATTTTCTCTTGCATACCTTTTCCTTCGTGTGCTTTAAAAAAAAAAAAAAAAAAAAAACCAACCTCCTGCCATTCTGTGTATTATTTAGCTGTTTGTGGCTTTAAACATTGCCCATGTGCGAGCTTATGTTTTCCCATGTGCAGACCGTAGCTTTTTATGTCTGACATCTCCAGTTTTGTAGCCATAACACTACGCTACACTTAAAAAAACCACGTGTCCACGCTACACTTAAAAAAGTAAAGAGTTCTTCTCCCTCCCTTATCCATTTTAAAATAGCATCTGCCACTATTTTATTGCACGATGGATGATCTACTCTGGAGAGGTACAATATTTTGGTTGACTTGCTAGCTGTTCTTTTCAGACATGAGGTTTCTGTATAAATGCCAAAATGCTTTTGCCTTTCAAGGCTGATCACTTTTGCAAAAGTCAAAGTGGAAGAGTTCTGGCTGGATTCCACGTTCAGAAGAGCCTTCAGGAAGTGCCTCTTGCATGTGCTCGTTGTGCTAATATTAAGCAAAAGCTGGTAGACTCCAGTGCTTGGAGCTAGTATTTCAGCTTTGTCACCAGTATTATCTGTTAAATCCCAGTGAGTGTGAAAAATGAGGAAAAAGAGACTTTCTTCTGCTCTTGCACCAGTGTGTTGAGCATGAGCAGATTGCAGATGGCACTGAGGCCCATGGACCCCTCGCCAGCCGCTGCCTCAGCCATCGGGACATGGAGCACGACTCAGCGTGTGAATAAAAATAAATAATGCAGTGAAAAAAAACACGCAGTGTTTGGCTGAAGTGTTTCTGTTTCGGAGCTGACATAACGAATTTAAATCTGCCTTTGTTATGCAGGCGTAGAAGGGATCAGGTTTCGGGTGTTTGTATTTTTAGAGCTTTCCTGCCACTAAAGCCTTCTGTCCTTCTATATCGTGTCATGATACCCTTTCCTGCAAAGAGAGTCCCTTTAGTTCCTTCTTGCTTTCCTTCTCTGAGCAGAACATTGGCTTCTCCATTTCTGGGAGGGAATGAGAGTGAGGCTCTCTAAACTGGTCTAACTGGTCCTCCTTTAGTGAAGAGAATATTTATTTATTTATTTACTCTGGACTCTGGTGCATTTGTGCAGTTAGTCTATCTCAAGCAGTGCCTATCTTTCCCATTATTTTATAAATAAATAAAAATAATCATCTAAATGGCTTTGCTTTCTGTTCTGTGTTGCAGACTGATTCACGGCGGACAGCTGCTAAATGGGTTGGCAGGGCCGACGGTGATGAACGCGGCGCCGTTCCTGTCCACGACGTGGTTTTCTCCGGATGAACGTGCCACGGCGACAGCCATCGCGTCCCTGCTCAGTTACCTGGGTGCCGCCGGCGCCTTCCTGGTGGGACCTCTCGTCGTTCCTTCTCCTAATGGATCATTGCATCAGCTCGGGTCAGGGAGCAACACGGAGCACATCAAGGACCGCATTGAGGCTGTACTGTATGCAGGTGTGATTTAAAATAATAATAACATTTTAAAACACGTGTTTACTTGAGTGGCGTTACTGACGCGTTTGTTGGTACTTGTGAACCGTTGCCCTCTAGTGGCTGGTCTGCCAAGAAAACAACTTGAATGCAAAATTGGATGGAAAATAGTAGGACATTTCATCACTTTGTTATTCAGAAGAGTTAAATTGTGTTCCCTCTTGTGCAGGTAAGAGTTTAAAATGTCCTTTTGCACAGAATGGCTCTAAATAGAATCATTCAGTTGTTTTAATTGACCAATCTTGGGAGAAACATCTTCTAGGATAACTTCTAAAGTGCCATTTCCTGAATTTTCATAATAAACGTGCCCATTCTAGGTTATTTTTTTTTCCTTTCTGTGCATTTTTGTGGGGATGGGAAATGAGGATGGAAATCCAATAGTCTTGCAACATTAAATTCTTTTCAGCATTAAATCAGCCTGCATTTAGGATTTATATATGCCTTTCAAATGCGATTAGATGATTAGTATTTCGGAATCTGACGCTGGAATTAAAACTCAATAGACTTCCTGTTTTAATAAAATTCACATAATTCTTATGAGCAATTGTAGTGAAGCAACTGAGCAATTTTAGTGAAGTGACAACAGTGTGGAGGAAAAAAATCCTGGTGTAAAATTTACCTGAAAACTTTTCCTTGCTTTCTTTTTTTTTTTTTTTTTTCTTGCAATGGCTTCTCTAGCTCTTTGTGTTACTTAAAAATAAATTAGCCATGCTCAGCAGCAACCTTTGAAGAAAGAGAGTTGCCTAACTGGTTTAAGAGTCTGTGGGATGGTTCTTAGTGGATATAAATTTCTATAGCATTAAGAAAAATTGAACTTTACCATGTCATGTCAGTGTCATATTTGGCATTGTGGAGGTTTTTTTTTTTTTTCTCTCTTAATTCTAGCCTGTGAAATTCAGCCAGGAGTTATCCTTAAGCATTCCAGAAGACTTAAAGTATATATATATACAGTGTAGTTTATATTCAGGTTTATGGGGATTCAGTTGGCTTTTTGTGACCATTTCTTCCTAGTCATTATTTTTATGGAAACTTCATCAAGTTAATACTTTTATTGGGTGAGGGCTGCTTTGCCTTACTTCAAAGAAAGCATAGTGGAAGTTGGATGAGTATTTAAGCAGGTATTTGACTTTCTTTTTGAGTAATCTACCTTTTTACTGGACTTAAATATAGTAAAACAAAGAAATGTGCTTTTGTTTAGGCCTTTTTTCAGAGATGTGGTGTTAGGCCCTGAAGACTTCATAGCATGACAAAATGGTCAGCGTGAGAGAAGGAAAAGTGAAGGCAAGTTAGTGTCCTGAGGAGCAAAAATCCAATATTTAGAAAAGGACATTAACCGAAGTGCTTTAGCTTCAGGAACTACAACTTCTTTCAGGCAATGGCAAGGAGCTCATGTTTGAGTATTTATTGGACTGCAGAGAATTAAAGCCATGGTGGCAAAAATTGCAAAAGGTGTACAGTTTATTGGAACCGTCACAAGAGGAGGTTGCCTACCATGCTTTATGGGGCTTGTCTGTCTCACCTCAGTCCTCTTTCCTGGGGATCTCCAGTAGCAACTTCTCCAGCATCTTCCTCTCGCACTCTTATGCAGGTGGGATGCAGAGGTAGAAAAAAATCTGCCTTGGGAGAATTAAGGGGCAGTTTTCAGCTCTGTTCACTTACAGACCACAAAACACTTGGATGGGTATGATAGGGTATCACATATGCTGTTCATCATGTGTGGAATATGGACCTCAAATTGGCTTCAGAGAATCTAGTAAAGGTATTATACAGTTTGTTAAACTAGTTGAGCCCAAGTGTCCTTATTATCTTTTTCTTAGTGAGTGCAGTCAGGATTGGCATGTCCTTTTGTTTAAAATGCTCCAGAGAAGATGGTGGCACAGGATAAGCACTCTGCGTTCTCACATGTGCTTTGGTTATGATGGAACTTGTTGCTGTTTTATGAGATAATATTAGCTAAATAGCTTCCAAAAGTTAGCGCTGTCTTCTAAAATATTGTATAATATGAATTATTAATTTGAGATCAGTAGTGTGCCATGAGTATGTCAATTTTACAAGAACTTAACCTCAGATGTGATTATGAAGCAATTGCTTATAAACCCATTCTGAAATTGCTCTGATACTTCCTGTCTCGTCTGTGTTTTAATAAATTGCTGCTCTTTTATCTGAAATGTGGACTAAGAGCTCAGCTGAATTACCACAACTTCTTTCTGTGTCTCTACACGTTCTGGTTCACATCTGGAATAGCAGAGAGGTAGCAAATCAGGATTGAGTTGTATTAGCTGAGCTGCATAAGTAAGCTTGAATTATTCTGGACTTTAGCCAGAGCTCTGAGACATGTGTTTTCCTAAACATTAATGTAAAATCATTATTTGTTAAGTATATGTGTGTATATATATACACTTCTATGTAGAATTTCCCCTTGCAGTTCAGGGCAGGCTTAAGGTGGGGTCACTTTGCTTGCTAGTTTTGTGGGGTTATGGTTAATTTGGAGGGTGTCTTTGGTTATGTTTTTAGTCTTATGCTTATGTGTTATATCTTATGTGTTTTTGTGTCATAGTCTTATATGTTATATTATGTTTTAGTCTTACTTTTTCTGTTTTTAGCCTTTCAAAAGGAAAAATAACTTGCATCAAGCTCTACCTTGCCTACTTAGGGCTTACTCAAGCAGCAGGATGCCTGCTTCCTAGGTAAGGCACAGGCATCTCTCCTTCTTGATGTTCACAGGTCATTGTGGTTTGGAGCCCAGATTTTTTTCCATGAAGCGTTTCAGATTCACTCCTTGGCAGAAGGTTCACACTGCTATATCTCAGGGTAGCATATTCACACCTTGGTTGACGCTGACTTGCCCAGTTCCAAGTGTTTTGCTGCATCTGTTCAGCATCATTGAGAAATGGACAGTCAGTTCCCATGTAAGAGCTCTTGTGTGACTGCAGCGTCCTCAGTCATAGTACTTAGTTCTTACATTTTATCTTTTACCAGGACTACCTTTCACTCTTAGTCTACACTCTAAAATTTATCATGCAATTATATTCATCCTTATCTGGTGTGGTACAGTAAATGATGGTGATGTCAAAAGTGTGCACTTTTCCTGAAAATGCAACATCTGAGGAATCGGATATGATTGGGGGTACCGAGGCTAGTGACACACAGGTATGATGCACAAAGCTAAGGTGGCACTGAAGACGTCTATCCCTTAATAGAGGGAACAGTTTGGGTTTTAGATAGGTTTCAAAGAGAAGTCTGCTCTGTGTTTGTGAGGGCAGTTTTTTGCAGGGCAAATACAAAGTACAACATTGAAGTATTAGAGTTGCAAGAAGATGCTATAAGGACTGCATGCTAAATTTCATAATTAAAAATTTTTGCAATTTGCCTGAGAGGTCAAGGTTATATAAAGTACTACTGTGACTTAAATCTACTCTTTACCTTCCTCACAAAAAACAGAACTTGTGTCACTGCAGTATAATAAAGGTTGAGCACCTCAGATGTTTGTGTGCTCGTCTGTTCTTGTTGGCTGTACCCATCTGCAGTTCTGAAATCTTTCTTTCAAGTTGCAATTAAAGTGTGTGTGCGCATATACTTGCCTGTGCCTGTAAGCCTGTATGTACATTAAATTGCAGAAGGGGCTAAAAAGCAATAAATAGTTGTTAAAAAGCTTTTGGCAAGCTTTGCTTCCCTGTCCAATGCCACTTTACAGTGAAGGATCTTCTCACCTATTTCTTAGATCTGGCTTTGGCTAGCTCTTTTTTTCACTGCTCCTGTTCTTGAAAACAATGATGTTTGAGATGGAAATTAATTTGTTTCTGGAGCACAGAGCATTTGTTATGAGAAGAAGGTCTAGTTAAAGTGCCCTTGACCCTCAAAACCTGTAATTAGATTGCAGGTAGGAAAGAGATACCAGATAGTTCAAAGTGAGTTCAAAGAGAGGCATTGTCATGTTCCCAGTAAGTCCTTGAAAGAAATTTAATGTAGACATTCTTTTTTCCATATAGAAGATTCCATTCAGATATTTTTACCAAATAGGAAAAAAAAATTTCTTTTCCCCATTGACCACTGGTCCATTCAGACTCTGAGTATTACTTTTTACTGTCCTGAATTTATTTTCTTTAGGTTTAACAGAAGAGCTGGCAGAGTGCCACATTCATATTGATTTATTTAAAAAAAAAAAAAAAAAAAGAAAATTAAAGCAGCTGAGTATTCAGCTCTGCTGGAATTTATTTGTGGTGTTGGTGAGCACTTCATTGCAATAAGATCACAAGTTCTTTTTAAGATAACACATTTCAGCTATACGTTTTTGTCTCCAGCAATAAAGAATCTTGTTTTCAAAGAGGATAGGAAAAATATTTGGATTGAGGACTGTGGAGAACACCACATATGTTTTAAAGTCCTGTAAAACAAATTAGACCAACTGTGACTTGAGTTGTTTTCCCTCGGAATGTTTGATCACAGGACTGGGTGAGGGTTTTCCATGAGGTACTCATCGCTTTGCAGCTTGACATCCAAATTTCTGCTGTGATTTTTTTTTGAGAATCTAGAATACCTGCTGCTCAACAAGAGCATCTGGAAATGGCTGTATTTTTTTCATTTTCTCTCCCTCCTACCTGTATTCTCTCTTTTCTTAGGACATGGCTCCTTCTGCAGTTTTCTCTCCATGTTCTACTGCCATGCAATACTGCTTGTGCTCAAAATGCTGCCTTGGTTGACCTTTTATTTACCTTCATCGTCTTGCTCACTGCATAATTGCAATTCCAAATTGCAATTCCATGCCCTGAGGCTTCCCCAGTCCCATCTGTTCAAAATCTCCAGCATGTGGTTACCTGCATCTTATTACTTCAATCACACGCAATGCAACCATATATTCATATTGCAATTCGCTCTAAAACTGCAAATGGACTCACTCAGATTTGTCTTACAGACCACATCCATCCCTATCCCCTCTTCCTGACAGCTCTCCTTTTGCATCACTTATTCCCTCAACTGTTAATATCTGAGCTTTTACTCCACAGCTCCTGCCATTGGAAGGGTCTGCCAATATTTCTCCATCTCACTGATTCTCCATCCTAATTTGAAATCTTTCCTGCGGAGGCAAAAAAAAAATTACTCCTTCAAGTTAGAGATCTGGTGTTGGAAGCAGTAAAGCACTTGGGGCAGAGTTCGCGTACTGCAGACTAGCTGATGATACTGTGCTGGAAGAAGTCTTTTGATTCTAACATCCGTTCTCTGTTTTGTTTTTCTTTGCCCTCTTGTTTAGAATTTGGAATGGTTTCCTTGATATTTTCCGCAGCGTTGGCCTACTTCCCCTCACGCCCTCCGTTCCCTCCCAGCGTGGCTGCAGCCAGTCAACGGCTTAGCTACAGGAGAAGTTTTTGTAGACTCTTAAGGTAGGTTCTCTTCGGGTTTCCACTTCAAAGCAGCTCAGCACCTAAGTAAACAAAAACAAGTGTGCTTTAATCTTCTCGTAGAACAAACAAGTTAGTTTGCAGTGCTTTTAAACAAAATCAAATCAAATATTAATGCAGGCACATAAAAGGATACTAACTGCTAAAAAGCATAGACATTAAGTATTCAAGCATTGAGTATATCACAAGCTTTCATGCTAGAGTCCTTCAGCATCAACACTGCTGTAATCATCCTGTTAGCACAGCTTTTCTTATACAACACTTCTGTTACATCAGCTCATACAAGATTGTTAAAAGTGTGCATAGGTGTGAGAGATGTTGTTAACGCTGGGCATAACTAGCTAATAAGCTGCTTTCTTCGGTGCTCATTATATTGAAATGAATTTGGGTTCTACCTGTCAGTCAAAGGCATATTCAGTTGCTGTCATTCAGCAGTGGGAGATGGGAATGAGATATCTGAAACCATTATGTGACCCAAATCTCATTCATTGTATGTTAAAACGTGGAGTGGGGATAGGAGTGACCACATGTGGTTTTGGATAAGTACTCCAATTAGTTTTCTTCAAAGCTGTTGATGTTTTAAAGTAAAATGGCATTTCTACTTTGCATGTTTTTTGTTTTTCTATCCACTTAGATCATAAGGTCTTTTGATCAGATGGAGTCTCTTTCCAGCATTTGTAGTCCAACCCTCTGCCCTGGACTGCACAGATAGACTTCCCAGGGCATAAGAGAACTGCTGTCATGATGCAGAGTCTGGTTGACTTCACTGATAGCTTCAAACTGTTGCTACAATTGTTCTTCTGTAATTTAGTAATGGGAGCTAAATCTATGTAAAATGGGTGTACTTAAAACTTGATAGAATAAGTGCAGAGCTTTATGCATTTAGTTATTACAGACCTGTTGTGTGCTGTACTTCATAAAGTGTGCTTAGGATCTGAAAAAGTAGCTTCATGTAGATTTTCTGGTGTTTTTGAAGCATTTTGTTTCAGTTCTGGGAACTAAATATTTCTCTGTAATTCAGAAGTGTGAGAGAAAATGCTTATTCATGTATGTTCATGAGCCTGGAGCAGGCATGGTTGGGAAAAGGTGTGAATGCAGCTGGCTGGTTTAGTCTGCAATGTGACCTACTCAGGATATTAAAAAAAAAATAGCTATCCCCATAAGGGCATTTAATGCACGCAGTAATGCTGTAACACACCTGAGCTGGTGTGTGGTGAGGCCCTGCCTGAGGGCTGTATTGTAAAAATGTTGCTGTCAAATAAAAACCCAAATGACGCCTGACTGCTGGTGAAATACAAAATTTCATTTGACAGTTCTCCGTTTGGGAGCTTTGCAACTAATAGATTGCTTGTTTAAAGTACTGTGAACACTGGATCTCAGGTACTGGTGAAGTTAGGAGATAAATGGTAAATCTGACTTATCATTCCCAATTGACAAAACTTAAGAAAAGAAACAGGACAGTTAAATCGTGAGCACAATTTACAGTGTTTGCAAGATCCAAGAGGGTTTTGAAATGCAGTTGGGTGGATCATTTTTCCCCCTTCCCTCTGGTCTTACGCATTCTTTCATGCTAGCCCTTATCAAAGACAGTTCTTCATTTCTCAGCACATGGAACAATCAACAGTTCATCATTAAAATCACTTATCTTGGGGAGCCTTTCAGCAACAATCCATCAAACAAGGGTGTTTCATAAAAGAAAATGGTATCTGCTCTGCTTCAACAGAAATCTGTCATCTGGTTCATTAGACTTGTAAGATCTTCTGCTTGCCTAATCTAGATTTCATAATTCTTGGCACAAAGAGTCTTTTTCTGACATAGCAGTGAAGACTAGGTAATCAACCGATAAGTACAAGAAATCATGACTTATTGAAGCCTTAACCTCTGGTTTGAAAATTGGGTGCATATATTTAGAATGTTATGTGAGCTGGTGGGCTGACTTTACCCAACTACACACCAAAAAAATATAGGATTTTCATCACTTCTCTTTTCTCATTTCAGGTTCCAGTTTCTCATTTCAGGTTCCAGTTTTATTTCTTCAAAATAAAGCTATGTAGCACAACTTCACCATTAAAGTCATTGACTTTTTTCCAATTTGCTACCAAAGAAGTCTTATCATATCCTTGCAACTGGCACAACTCCTTGTACCTTCAGGTCATTGAGCAGACTTCTCCATTTCAAAGCCAGCTTGCTGTTCTCGAGAGCTTGATGAATGTTGAAGAAATGTGTAGATGAGGCACTTAGGGACATGGTTTAGCATAGAGGGTGTTGAAGGGTTTACGGTTGGACTCGATGATCTTGAAGGTCTTTTCCAACCATAATGACTCTATGATTCTATGACCAGCTGCTTGCAGAGTTGTATTCTCCATCTTCCTAGGGCCAAAAGGAAACCTTAGTGCGCTCTTCTCTTTTTAGGTTGCTGTCTGTAATATCTATCCTCCATATGATGTTTTTCTGGGGCTTGTTTAGGAACATTGTTCTTTTCCCTGACTTGAAGGATTCCTGCTTCTCGCAGATTATACAGTGTCTCTGATCTCTGGTTATCTCCTGGTATCAACTCTCTTCACTTGCAATGGGAGATGACAGATTAGTCGTGGTTTGGGAGCTAAGCCCAATTCTTTTAACAGTCTATCACACTCTGCGACAAGTGTAATTTGAATTTCCATTAGAAAAAGTACTATGCCCTTTCTCAGTTTCTTGAGTAAAGTAAACATGTTTTTTTTCTCCCATTTCAGAGTATGTCACTGATTTACATGGGGGGGAAAATCTAATACAAGCAAATAGTTGATGAGTAATTTTAAAATTTCACATTATAAAAACTTGTAGTGATGTTACTTTGAAGTAATTAGATGCTTTTCACCAATTGCATGTATTTTATGTTTTTCAAGGGACTATGTAAGCAATCCTGAAAACATAATAGGGTTCTTATGCTTTTTCTTTGTTTGTTATAAATGAAACTATGAAGTGGTATCACCATCCAGTCAGAAACCTGCTCACGGTACGCCTGATAATAGTAGGCACTGTCCAACTTCTCCAAGAAATGCTGAGTGATTTTGACAATGCTCCCCTTTGAACTAGCCTCTTTTATGGATTCCAGCATTGGATGAAAAAAAAAAAACCAAAACAAACAAAAAAAACCCAAAAGACGATTCATATTCTAGCAGTGTCTAAACAAAGTGGCTGGTGCTGATAAACTGTCATAGAAGTTGACATGGTGGGGAACAGCATGGTTTGACCAATGAATAGTGGGACATTTTCCCTTTTATTTTATTTTACAAATACTGCAATAACTTTAACATCGGTAGTCTTAAATAATTTCAGAAAATCTGCCTTAATACATGCCAAGATGATGCAACATAGATTAGGATAAGAGTATGACATTCTTAAGAGAGAAGAAAAGTTGTCAGGAAGAAAGCAGATGTATTCTGAGAAATATAATCAGAGCATGGAAGAACAGAAAGTTTGGAAGTTGTTTTTCTTTGCATTAAAAAATAAATCTGACATGAATGATACTGAAAGAGGAGGATATGTTCATATGATGTAAATGTGTTATTCAAGATGCGGATGTGTGAAAATGAATAGCATCCAAAGAATGGTGTGTTTTGAATCTTCTAAAGAAAAAAAGCATAAGCTGCAAACCTTTGAATGTTTTGGAGAATAAATTAGAAGCTCTTTTCCTTTCTCTTGGCTTTGGTAACTATGTACTATTGAACTGCCACTGCATGCCAAGGAGTGAGTATTGAAAAGTATTTTATGTAAATTACTTGAAGGATGGAGGGAGGCACATTTTAAGGTGCTTACACAGATACCACCTTGGGAAGACCTTTAGAAGCAACAAAATAATTGGAATGACCATGAAAATGCTTAGAAGTATCCATGTTGCAGAATTTGAAGCATATTTTCTGTCTTTATTCCCAAATTGAAATATTTCAGAGGAAGAGTAGGACTTCTGTAAGCAGAAGTTTTCTGTTTGCTTTCATTTGCAGTAATGGGTGTTGGTGGTGGTATTGGTGGGAATTACTTGCTAACTCCCATTTAGTTTTCTAGGGTGAAGATAGTAACTTTGACTGCTTCATCTTCACTGAATCCTGAAGGATGAATAATTTTAACTGGGAAAAAATCCAACTACATTGAATATTCAGAGCAGAATCTTATGTCTGCTTTTGATAGTTCAAACTCTCTATGTTTTCTATGCTTGCTACTGTACCCAGCTCATTTCACAAGCTCTCCATTTCACCAAACTTAAAAAAAAAAAAAAAAAAAAAAAAAAAAGTAAAACAGAAAGAGTACTGTTCAGTGAACATGAATCTCTGAGCTTATACTTGAAATATGCTTTTTGTCATTTGAATTAGTGCTTATTGTTCCTAATATATACTTAGGCTAAATAGGTTGCCCTCATTTGCTGTGAAAATGAGAAACATATGAGCCCAGCACATTACAAAAACCTTTGAACTTTGTAGAGAGAATGGCTTTCTTTTTTTTCCTTTTTTATGTATATATTTTTTTATCATGGTGCTAAGGCAGTAATATCTCAACCGCTGGAATTTTAGTGACATAGCCGGATACCTTACTTGTTTTTTCTGGCTTACTAATTCTTCAGACCTCCGCTATTTTTCTGGTTGGGCAGAGTACAGTTTCTAGGTTGTAATTTCCTCGTAGCTAATATTGGTACAGTTTTTGGGATAAGCAGCAGCTAATTGTGTATGTTTTGTCTTCACAGCAATTTCCGATTCTTGATGATTGCTCTAGCCTATGCTATACCATTGGGTGTTTTCTCTGGCTGGTCTGGTGTTCTGGATTTGATATTAACACCAGTTCATGTAAGCCAAGTAAGTATCTCCTGACTGATAATCAGCTGCAACTGATATGTTCTTATTTTGCACTAATGTGCAATTTTTAGCAAGTTTTCATGTTTAAGATTCTATTAATACATATGGGCCACTCTTCTCCTGAAACTTAAAACAAAACTGTAGCTTTGGCATTCCAAACTGTCATGATGCTTCCTGTGAAATTTTCACTACTGGCCAATATTTTCAGAACTGTATGCACCTTCTGACAGGAACAGAGGCAGAAACAAGTGGGAGTATAGTTGGCTTTACTAAAAGAAAATAATGTTTACCAGGTGGAAAGGATGAAGAGGAAAGAAGAAGATTTTTAAGCTTTTAATTAGACTATTAATTTAAAAAAAAAATCTAATACAGGAGACATTGTTTAGAGAGGTCACATTCAGGTCATAGACTGCTTGGGCTTTTCCTTAAAATAGTCTGGAGAAAATATGTCTCTTCAAATTGGGAGAGATTTGCTAGCAGTTTGCAGTCCATGTTCATCATAAACTTTATTTATTTATTTTATTGAAAGTAAAATCTCATATTTTCAGTTTTTATACATTTCTCCATGTTCATTTCTCTCTCCTTCATCAGGTAGATGCAGGCTGGATTGGATTTTGGTCCATAGTTGGAGGTTGTGTTGTTGGCATAGCAATGGCAAGGTAAGGCTAATTAAATGTCCTTCTCCATTTCTTCAACTGTCATTATAATTTGGGTTTTACTCGCACTGACTCTCTCTTCTTTTAGGTACTTGAAATGGAAAATGCATAATTCCAGGGTTATGATGTGTGTGTTTGTAGAGCCATGACCATATTTACTGGTCCATGTGCATTTGTCTCAAATTGACAAGTCGTATAGTTATTCTTGATAAGTGCTTCCCGATGAGTGCTTCCTTTTGAACATAGTTATTGTGAATTTGGCTGCCTGGTATTAGGGAAAATATTATGCATTCTAGCAGATTTAGAAAACATTAGAGAAATAGAGTGTCTATCTCCTTCCATCATCATTTTTGGAAATAATGATTCCTGAAAGGATCTTGGGAATGTAGCATGAGCGACACAAGCACAGTAACATGTGCACAGCAAAGCAGAGAATGGAAAGCCTTGCCTAAAGGCTGCGACCTTCTCCCCAGTGAGCTGCCCTTAAAAAAGAACAAAACAAAGCAAAAAAACAACAAAACAACCCCCCCACACACCTTTCCTTGAGCAGTGAGTTTATAAAACAGTTAAAACCAATCATATTTTCAGATACGCATTCTGCAAGCACAGGGATCTGTCATCGTTGTAGTGGCTGTGGGATTGTAGACCCAAACTGGCATCATCTTGTGGCAGAACTTAAACCTCTTGTGTATGATAAATAGTAGGTAATGCATAAAGAAACATGAGGTTTTTTCCTGACATTTTGCATGCAGCCTGGCAGCCAGAAAGGAGGGTGAGGAAAATACCCTCTGACCTAGGAAAAGAAACAAAATGTTTCTTCTCTCCAGTCCAAATGCTACCCAGAGGACTCAGTCTGTTCAAACCCAGCTCATGCTGATTGCTTCTGCAAAGCATTTTTGAGTAGCTCTTCTTGGGTATGAGGTTTTCTGTCTAAAACAAGTAAATGTTTAAAACCAGATGTTATAAAGGAAACTCTACCCGATAAATGACCTAGATTCTACAGCAGGTTATGTGATGAAGGCGTTAGTGTGCTGGTCTAATCCTTCACATCTGAGATTAATCTCTCTTATATTGGGGTATTTCAAAAGTAGAAGAGCACCCTTAGCAGCTCCCTCTACTTTGTCGCTAGGGAATCTGCTGACTCTGTGCCAACTTGCAAATCACAACCTTTATGGAATATAAATTTATTTAATGACAGCCTGACTTCTTTGGAATTGATTTCAAACCGAACTGAATATCAGGCTCTTGTAGCATCCAGGGCTTCAGTTTCGAGTAAATTAAAAAAAAAAAAAAAAAAAAAAAAAAAAAAAAAAAAAAAAANAAAAAAAGAAAACCCCAAACTGTCTATCTTCAAATATGTCTTTCCAACTCGAGCAGTTCAAACTGGAGGGTTTGCCCACAAAAAGTGAGGGAGAGGGTGATTTGTCACTGCTGATGGATGAGTCTCCCTCCTAAGCCTATTCAGCAGTTATCTATGTGTAGTATGAATCAATGATGAGTCGGACTGTAATCTGCTGAAAGTTGTAATTAGGAAAATTAGGTAATGATTCTTGTCAACTGTGACAAGCTGATGTTTTTCAGTGTCAGAGTTGTGACTTGTCAAGCAAGGAGCTCTCTCCCTTAACCATTCCTGAGAAGCTGTTCTTTTTCCTGCCTTTGCTTCTACTAATTTGTCAAAGCAGAATTGGTGCAGCTTAGGAATTTGCTCTTCCCCTTTTTGGCAGTGTAGCTTCTGTCATTTAGATATGCAACCTCAGCAACCTTAGGTTTGCACCAGATAATTTGTCCCTGTATGTCACAGTAGATGTTAAATCTTCTATATTAAAAGTAATGTACAGTTTGGAAATTTATTTATCTCATTTTCAAAATGGTGGAAGTTTTTCTCAGCACAGTGTATAAATCCTTCTGCTTTCCACTCCCTGCCCTCCCCATGGCCATGAACGTATATACGTTTAGCTAATTTGTGTAGTGCATTTTCCTAATTGAAAAAGCTTGGGCTATTTTGGGTTTCTGGCAGGTCATGTTCCCTGTACTAGGAGCTTTAGAATGATACTGGTTTGAAGAAGCGCAATGTCAAAGACCACTATTGATATTATTGCACTGAAAACATAAATCTCTGCTCTTCTCTGATTTTTTTGTCACATTTGCTAATGATCATAGATATTTCTGAGGTTTTATCCTTCACGGCCCAACATATCTTTTAGCTTTTAACCAGCAGTGTAGTCAAAATGCTGAGACTTTGACATGGTGATAATTTCCGTAGCAACAGAGAGTGTTGGCAATAACATAAGTTTATCTTACAAATTTAACGGTAGGATGGGGTGGAGAGCTAGATTGGGTGGGTTGCAGGAGACAGTTGTCAATGCTAGGCTCAGAGACCTGTGTCCTAGATGTGCTATAGGCAAGTTTACACCTTCTGTCCTGTAGTGCCTACATTTCTAGCAGATGTGGATACCCAGCTGCCTGCTTGAAGCTGAAGAAGATTTTGAAGAGGGTTTTGATGGCACAAGTCATTGCTTGGGAGGGAAAAACAGAAAGCATGATCCGTAGTTATTGGATTGAAACTAGTGTTCTGAAAAGTTGACTAGTTTTATAGTCATCTTTAGTCTCCTGTAAACAGACAAGAAGCAGAAATTCCTCTATTACCAAATCCAGGCCAGTCTGCGGATTTATGTTTTCCATTATTTCTGTTGTTTGTTAAATTCAGTAGCCACATTAAACTTTCAGTTTATATTTGTCCCATGGCACTGACTCCCATGGTACCCCAATGGTCCTTAAAGGATGTTTCTACCACTGATACCAAAACCATGTTCTTTCTACCAGAAAGAATTGCAACTACTTACTTAGTAAAGCAGATAGTTGCTCTGCTCAACTGTCTTGAATGGTTTAGGTGCATCCTGCCATCCACACATATCCCAGGTAGTAGGACAGAAATAAAGGATGCTCTAATGACCCCTTCCCTCCCTATTTTTTGTGAATCTCTCTTCCTGAAGGCTTTATTACATTTTTTTTTTTCCATTGGGCAGTATATATGTAACTACTCATGTCTCTTAGAATAGGAAATACTGCTGTTGGCTGCCAACAGGTAAAGGCAATCTCTGGAAGAAAAATAAAGTTTGCACTTCGTCGTGCTTTCAAAAAGCTTTTTATGTTGCTGGTTTTGACCCCAGATCGAAAAGAATAATTAAAGAATCTGTCTTACTATTGAAGAGACGTGGTCCTGATTGCTGGGTATGGATCGTTAGGAAAAACTAGCAGCTACTACTAGAGATTAATGCATATGCCATTTGAACACTGCAGTCATAAGCTTTCAATATCATGTGCAGCATTGATCTTCTACTACTGCTTATTGAATTACTGACTGCTAAATTCACTGTGGAATGAAAGCACAGGGAGAGTCAAAACAGGAGGAAAGATGTGATATCTTTTTCTATTTCAATAACTCATACATCTCTTGTGATATATATATGTATATCATATATATGTATGTATAGGCACAGAGGTGTGTGTGTGTATAGATGTGTGTATATACATATATATATGTGTGTGTGTGTACATATATATATATATATATATATATATATATATGGAGCTTGAAATCCTAGTTGTCAAAATGTTGGTACCATTAAGCTTTACCAAGTAAGCTATATATAAAACATAGTATCAGCCTGTAAAGTGGTTATTGTCAGGGGAGGGCAGGCAATAAACCGACAGGCTGGACTGATTCCACCACAAGCCAGCTGTTCTGGTAGAAGCATAAGAGTCTGAGGGCAGGAGACATTCCTAAGGCATATATTCCTTGATAACTAGGAGACTATAGCACATTGTTGATAGATAAATGACCTTGTACATTTTCTGTATCCATGTTGAAATTCCTTTTGAAAAGAGTGGTTGCACTGGTAATTATGCTGTGTATTACTTTTCAAATGTATTATGTCTCCTTGAAAGAGAATTGAAAGACAGATGACAAAAATAGTTGTACCGTCACGTGGTATAAAACTTTTTTTATCTCTAGAGCAAACCCTTGGGTAGTCTGATATACAGATATTCCCTCCCAGGTGATTGCTAGGGCCTATCTGTAGGAAAAGAGTAGCACAAAGCCTCTTGGTTTCTGAAATATATTAAATCAGTACAGCCACCTGTAGAGCAACTATATATATAAAGATATATATATATTTATATATAAAAAAATAAAATACCCTGCATTGCCAAAGCCATTGGGAGTTTCATTACCCATAAATCTGAGAGTTCAAAAGGCATCCCCTTCTATCTGGGGATTGTGATACTTGCAGTTTTGTCATCGGCCACAGGAACGAATTTTAACTGTATTTTGAATGAAGTGTATCAAACTCCTCATATGCTAATTGATGAGTCTGTCTGCCAAGAGACACTGGCAAACAGTGACAAAACAGCAAAGTGAGTAGTGGTGTGATATTGTTTCCAACAAATACAAGGTTTTCTCTTTCTGCATACCAAGTATTCTCAGTGATGCCTCAAGATTTTTGTGTTTTGGTGGTTATTTTCTGACAGCTGTAAAATCTGTGGCTATTCAGCTTGACAGCTAGTGATATTGCCAGTCTATCTTCTGTATTTCTTCTTTCAGTTTCAGGCAATAGGAAGACATTTTAAAATTATTTTATAGCCTTGGAAATGTTTAATGAAAATGTATTGAATTAATTGCCAAGCATCACAAACAATATGAAAAATAGCATTTATACTGCTCTGATGTGTGCTTTTATTTTAGATTTGCAGATTTTATCAGGGGCATGCTGAAATTTATATTGCTGCTGCTTTTATCTGGAGCAACGTTAGCATCAACCTGGTTCACTCTCACCTGTCTAAACAGTGTCACTCATCTGCCTTTAACCACAGGTATTGACTATTTTAATTCTTATTATTTATAATTGATATTTCAGGCAAATAGTTGCAGTCATACATTTATAATATGTCTGGTATTCTAATACTGATACCTTCAGCAGCACAGTAGTTTTACGAAGGCAGACCAAAGAAGGATTTAGAAAACCCATTACAGTTGATATTTTATCACTAGCTTTTAGTAGCTTCATAAAAACAAACAAAACCAACGGTAATTATAACAACCCAGAATATACATTTAAAATTGTTTCTAGGGCTGAATATTTTTCCTTGGTTCTGGAATAACAATGAGAATTAAAATAAGAAAAATCATACGAATTCGGGAAATGTGAATAATAAGGATCACTGATATATATGGAAACTTAGGATTTTAAATTGTCATTAATTATTGGAAAGGTAGTACAGTTTAAATGGAAGCGAGACATGGTATTTTCAGCCGTCTAACTCTAGATTGTTTTGCCCTGCCTTCTTGTGTCATCTTTATTTACACAGTTTCTGCACAAAGTCCCGGGGAATATATCCAGCCCCAAATTAACTTAACTCTACCCCTTCAAAATGATTTTAAAGAAGTAATTGGTAGAAACACAAGGAAAGATCAAAGGTCTGGGAAGTGCCCAGTTTTTCTACCGAAGTGTCCCATTCACTTTCCTGTCTGCACCAGAGGGTGCATTCACCTGTGCTTCCAAGAATAATGGGGTACAGCAGAATAAGAGTTGAAACTTTAAGCATATTTATTTATTCATTTATTAAAAAGATCTGTAATTCCATTTTAAGTATAGTGCACTGTTTATTATAGGCAAGTTTATGTAAAACAGGAAGAAAAAAAAGTCTTAAGAGTGTGGTGTGGGAAGTAAAATATAAAATACTGTTTTGTTTAAATTAACTTTGAGATTCGGCAAGTGTCCTTGGTGCATTGCATATGCCACAACTATAAACTAGAAGTGGGTACAGCAAATTGAAATACATGATCAATTCAGAAGAAACACCATCTGGATGGATAGGTCAAATTTGTGATTTATCTTGAAATTTAAATTTCTTTCCAGAACATTTCTGCATAAATAAAATATAATATAATAGATAAACAAATCCAACTTTGTGGTGGCTATTGTCATAACAAATGACTACACCTTTCTTCTCCATCAGAGACAGAAAAATGCAATAAAAGCTCTTATTCCTTGTGCTTGTCGGCTCAATCACTCTATGCCTGCAGTAATGTAAATTTTACAGTATCTCTCCATCCTCTGAATTGAGGCAGGAAACCAAACACATAAATGTCCCTTCAAGTCTATGCATAAGAATGAAGCAGAGAGGTTTCGGGAGGTTAAAGTCATTATATATGTACTCACCAATAATCCAAAACAAAACTGTTAGAGCACAGTTTCTGATTTTTTTAAAAAAGAACTCAGTATGCAATATAGATTCTAGTAGAATTTCTTTAGAGCGTGCAGCTGCATTGCTGTGTTTTTGTTGTTGATGGTGGTGGGTTTTTTTGTGGTTTGGAAAGCTGATCCACTGTCAAAACATAGAAGTATTAGGATTTGATAGGAAGCTTCCTAAACTAACAGACCTTGATAAGAATCTAGGGAGCGTGGACTGTTCTTCTCGTGCAATTGCTATTTCTTCTAAAATGAAATCTTCCTTAAATTGAGTTGTAAATTATATTTTAAAGTTTTCTGACTGTCTTATTCTTATGTGTGCCACTGTAAATTCTAAACCCTTTTTGATAAAAAAGACAAGCTTGCCAACAGTATGGCTCTTTTTTTTTTTTTTCTTTTCTTATCTTTTTCCTGTTTTTCTTTTTTCTTTTTTTTTCTTTTTTTTCTTTCTTTTTCTTTTTTAATCATCCTAAGGCAACAGGACTTAATATGTAAACACCAAATAAGATTTTGTTGTTGTTGTTCCTTTGACATAATGCTTAAGCTTCATAGATAGATGATTTTTGTTTTGTTTCTGAAATTAGTCTTTTCTTAAACTTCATATAAAATAGATGCAATGTGCTTGCTTAATTTAGATTCCTGTACACCGAGTACCAGTGATACATCTTTATGAAATACACTGATATGGATGAAAACACACAAGCTATTTAAGCTAATTTATAGGACTTCATGCTAGATTATTCCTAAGCGTAATGATGCACTATGATGATGGCCTGTGCACTTCACAGTAATTGGGAGAAAAGGAACATTTGAATTGATTTGAATGAACTTCATTCTTGCTTCATTTTTTTTTTTAATTTTCATTTTTCCCCTCCTTCTTTAATTAAAATTTTGACATGTAGAGAGATCAGCCAAAATGCAGGAGGTCAAATGCAGGCCGCTGCCTGGTGGCTTTGGGAAGTGGCTGGAGGGAGCTGGTGAGAGCAGAAGTCGCTCAGTGCACCAGTGGTGACAAGGGACTCGTAGGCAGTTGTAGCCTTTGTATTTTTGTATGTTTGGAAACCGCAAAAGAATAGCAACTGTTGTCATATCGTATGTGTTTTGTTTGTTTGTTTTGTTTTTATAATGCTTTATATCCCAGAGTTACTTTCCAGGTACTGCTGAACACTTGCTGCAAAGCAGGTATTAAGGCTGTGTGATTGAGGGCAGTGTTTGATGTATCTGAAAAGCTGTTGAGGAGGCTCTTCAGCTTCTTGTCTTGGGGCAAAGAGCATGAATGTCGTGTCAGACACAGCAGCTAAGCAAGGGGTGGCTCTCAGTTCCCACTTCAAATCTCATCCAAATGCTGAGGTAGGGAAAGCCGGTTTCCAAATAGACTTTCATGCAAACTTCCATGGATCTTCCTTCAGTCTTGTCAGGGTGATTCCCCTACCTCTTCTGTTTTCTTATCTTTAATGCTGGTCTCTTGAGCAGAATAGTCTTTGCTCCCACAAAAGACTGTCATATTCAAAAGTATCCTGAAACTCCTAAAATATCTGCATGACCTGGACTGGTGGACTGGCAGGACAGTTTGAGGGGAGGCTCTTCTGTGGGACAGGAGAGTAATTTTGAGGTAAGAAGCTGCCCTGTATATGCCTTGCACTGGTCCAGGGATTAAGGAAGTCTTCACCCTTAAGGTGAAGGCTCCTTGGAGAATATCTTCATCAGGACCTCTCAGCTGGCTGCTGCTTGATCCATGAGTTACATTTGTAGGAAAAGCTTTGCTGGTGGTTTCCCCAGGTCCAAAAACAATTATTCCTCAATATGTGCTTATTTAGTGGCATACATGCACATTCACCCCTTCTGAAACCCCTCTGCCTCTCACCTGTAGCCCAATTTCCTAGTTTGATGAGTGTGTTTGCATGCAGGCCGGCTTTTGAAATGTTAAAGAGAGACAGTTTGGCCAGTTATTCACACTAAAAGGAAAGAGAAAATAATCTCTAGACTTGCCTCTAAAAACAAACAAAAATACCATCCCTTTTAATCAGTGTTGCCTGTAGCAGTTGTAGAAATGTCTGGTTTAAATATCAGGGGAGGAATCATATTTAGTAAAATGGTCATAGCAAGATGTGTCTGCCTGCTCTTGTTTATATAATATTCTCCTAATTCCTTTTAAATAGGCACAGCAGCATCTAAAGATATTTCCTTCAAACTGTAATTACTTAGAGTGGAAACCTTTAATGCTGATATTAAAAATCAATGGCTGCTTTGTGTATTCTTCAAATGGTACTGCTTAGCCCTGTTTGTCTTGTGTGACGCACGTGTTGCATTGCGTTACCAAAACACCCTCTCAAGCCACTGTTTAGACAGTTCTTTCCTGCTACCACAGAACAAGTTTTCTGTCATTTGTCACCTTCTTCATACCTCTCCAAAACACTTTATAGAAAGTGTGTTTGGAGCTTTGTGTATGACTTTAACTGCCAATGTGAAAAAAACGAAGGCAAGCCAGTAATGATACAGTGCCATCACAGCTACAATATCATCTGGCTCAAACATCTCTCATCAGCTAATCACAGTTCTTAAAACCCCTTGATTTTAGAATCAGTTTACATTTTAAGCAAGCAATTCCTTGAATTTTATTTCAAGGAATTATAATTTTTATGTATATTATTTGCATTTTCAGCCAGTTTCAAAGATGATTTGATACACGCAAATAAAGGTTAAAATAGTTTTCCCCCACTAAATTCCCCGTGCAGCTGCTGACGTGTTTCTCTGTGCCAAGTCCATTGTTAGCTGAACTTCATTATGTGAATTCATGTACAATGGGCTACTTTGACCCAAAATAATTGTATAACACATTGTAATGCCAATTTGTATTGCTACTAGTATTGCTGGATACAAATAGTAGCATTTTCCCGAAATTGGTATGCAACACTCATCGCTTGCAGCACAAATTCAGTGTTCTCGCCGTAGCATATCAGGAATGTTCTAATATTTATGAGCACATTCAGCAGACTTTTGCTTTACAAAATCTTTCCTACTGCTGCATGGCAGCTACTCTGAATTCAGAGGCAACTTCATGGGCTTGATGACTCCATTTAGGTTAAGCAATCTAAACTTTCTTTTCCGTTTTGAATCAGTATTACTGATTGAACATTATTAATGCATCTATCTCCCTGTGCACATCCATAAAGTGCAGTATTGGAAAAAAGACCCATGTTAATGATTTAATACTGATTGTTTTATTCTTTGAGTTTAATTTCTTTACTGTAAACAGGACATGCATAATAATAAGGATAAGGCAGGCTGACCCTTTGATAAAATAGTGGCTTGAAATTATATAAATTGAGATTGTTTTTCTAGCTTCAGCATTAACCTGCTTGTGGCTGTGGGCAAATCACATTACTCTTGCTCCTGTTAAGCTTTCTTCACCCGTAAGATGGGAATAATGACCCTTGTCTTCCCGAAGGCTTTTAAAGCTCCATGATTAGAAGATGCTCAAGGAAGAGCTAGTTCGAAGGATATATTTCATAACAATTAAAAAAAAAAAAAACAGCATTTTCATGTATTTTACACTTTGGGAAGGGCATTTCAGGAATGGTACCTTTAACTCCAACCAATTGAAATATCTGTCAATAAGAAGCCTCAAATATTTTGAGTTCTAGGTTTTTTGATGATCATTCACTAATTTCTTCAGTTTTTAGTTCTCTGAAGTGAATGTTCTTTCAAAGCAAGTTCTATTTGCTTTTGTTTTGGGGAGTGTATATAACAAATGCAATTTGATCATATTTCTGCTTACTTTTATAAGTATATCATGAGATGGAGATTTGATCAGCACATGCTGGAATGGAAATCTGTGCAATGGAACATATTGATGTTATAAATAAACACTGCAGGGACATCCTTCTTCTGGTGCTTTTTATTCCTGGAAGTGAATTACAGTAAAAATTACTGTATTACTTTGAGGCAGGCTCATTTTTCATGAAAAGAATTAAAGGCAATTTCTTCTTTGGCTTTTCTTACCCTGGCCAATAGCAAGAATTAAGTTATAAGAAACTTTCATTCTATCTTAACGGGCTTTAGAGGTTTTGATAAGAACTATCTTTGAATGTTATTTAGATGATTTGCAGAGGTGCTAAAGCCAACAAAGCACATATCCAAATAAGGTGTTAGCCTTTCATTTTGGCATTTGGAATGCTGGTAAAATAGGTATTAACAGAATGTCCCAGATCTCCATAGGTTACACTTTAAATTGTATGCTGAGCAAAATAAAAAATGTTCAAAGTTCAAGAGCTTCTGCAAATAACTTTTGAGAGCTGATACTGCACCACCTGCTTGCAGATGATACCGCTCTAGACTTTCTGTTTTTTCTTCTGCAAATTTATCTGCAATATGCTTTTTAAAAAAATTACATTTGAAGGAATCTTGATGTCGCATATTGCTTATATTAAAAATCTGCTAACATGCCAGTGGGCTGATAAAAGCCATTTAGGTCAGTGGGGATCCTTCCGTTGATTTCATTTGGCTTTGAATCAGGCTCTGTAGTTAGGAAGCAGTGTGCATTAGTAAAAGAAGATGGCATAATTGAAGAGTAAATTGCTGAAACTATTACAGGTCATCTTAGGGAATTCTGGGCATGTGTTTGTATGTCTGAATGGTTCTTATGTGGCAATAAATGTGTACTGCCATCTAAATAATTCCCTGTTGTAATCTCTCTCTTTTTTTTTTTTTTTTTTTTTTTTGCTATGAAGCTCATACTAGCGAAGATAACTGTGGGATAATAAGTTCTGATTTGGGGACACTGGCATGGATTGGCCGTGCTGTAGCTAAAGACCTGTAGTAGCCAAGGAGGAATCTAACTTCTTGATTTTTCTCTTTTTTTGTGCTAAGCCACTGTACCAGCATCAGTCCTGAATCACACCTTGCTTTGTCTTACCTAATAGCATCCATGACACTATTGTCAAGGCACATATGGCTCCTTGCCCTTTGTGGCCAGTAGAAGGAGAACGAATATTGCGGAAATAGCATGGGTTGCCTCCCACGTCAAACGTGACTCGAACCAATTTGATCCTCCCGCCAAAGGAGCTCCAGACCAATTCTCTGGAACAGCTGTGCTTTAGTTGGGAGTTTTGCCTTTCCTGTTCTCTTAATGCATGCAAGGACTCTTAAAATAGGAAACATTAATGAAAATGTTTTGAGTTTTTGTTGTTGTTGTTTCTTCTGGGTTTTTGTGTATGTGTATTTGTCCAGTCATTACTCCTTGTTGTCCAGAGATGCCACCATCTCAAGCAGACTTTTTAAACTCTAGCAGGGCACACCTGGACACATTTCTCCAGCATATGCTTCCATCCAAGCAAATGTAAACTAGTTGTTTATCTAGCTGTGGGCATAGTATACTAGTTTCATGGCAAATGTTCTCCTTTTATTATTTTTTTTATCAGCACTTTCATATCCTTATATTGATTTCCAATGACTGTCATCAGGATTGTCTTAATTAAAAAAAATCACTGCAACTTTACATGCTTTTCTAAAGAGTAAAATCCTAGTAGTTATTCACGTTCAAGGTCATGGTAAAAGGCAGTAAGTGTTCTCCGTTAATGGTAGCATTCTCCTTACTACAGTATCTTGGAGCCCTTGAGTTGGAGCAGAAAGTGCTCCACTTTGTGTGTGAAGTAAAAGGCCAAAACAACTATTGAACTCATATTTATCTGGCTCCTTCCAATTACTTATTTTTCTGAAACTGCATATCTTATCTTGGACTTTTTGTGTAGCTGATCGATTGGATTTGTGACTTTCAATCTTCAAGCTGCTGCAATAAAATTATTTGGATAGTGCTGGGGCAGATCCTGAATGGTTTGCAGCAACATCAAATAAAAGTATTTTCCTATCACTAAAATGTGTATCTGTGTTAAGGGAAAATTCTGTAGGCTTTCAGATATTTAAGTTCTTTTCAGAACTGTTTTTTGTCGTTCACGAGTTAAGATGTCATTTCCATTAGGTCTTAGAATTTATCTTGGCATCTGCAGGAAGCAATATGCTGCCTATCCTTTGGCTTTGACATTTCCTGCTTTGGTTTAAAAAATGTGCATATATAGACGTGCACCTTGTTTTATAAAGAAAGGTCTTCTGAATAGATTACGGAGCATCCCAACAGCATCCTGAAGGAAGGGATCGTTACGTTAACACCATCTGTGACCCCAGCACGAAGATTTTGTAATTGGTATTCAACCAACAGCCCTGGTGTCTGCACATAAGGCAGATGATATTAGAGTATGCGAGTGAGGTTGAAAAAGGGTGAGACTACAAGTGGTTTGGTCATGGCAGTGAGGAGGTGTGTGTTGGTGGATGCATTTAGGTGACTAAAACAAGCTGCAGTTGCAAGGAACGCAAGGGTGGAGACTCGAAAGTACAAATTTACTATATTTGCTTAACTGCAGTCTGATTATTTTAATGCATTTTACCAAGTGATGATCAAATGTTATAATTCAACTTGCATATTTTAGATTAATAAATTTATTTTGAAGGTTTCTATTTGAAACTTTTGCACCTGTTGTACACCCTGCAATTTAAAGCCTCGATTGTTTAAATGCCTGCCAATATCAGTTGCATATTTCTGCCATTTCCCCAAGCAAATTTGGATTTTTGAAAACTATATTTCTTGAAGTTGCCTCTATTCAGAGACATACCATTCCCTCTTCCTAGGAATTGCTGCTTAGGGGAGAAGTTTCAGTCTTACGCAGACACGCTGCCCTCCAGCAGTATCTGCAGCCAGCTCCGCTTTTGAGGAAGCTGCTGAAAGATGAAATAAGCCCCAGCCTGCTGTTCCCACTGTCTTGAGTCTTCTAACACAAAATTAATACTGCTTCCTCTTTTTCTGTTTGGAAAGTTCTGAAAAACTTATCTAAAAGTTTTGTAGTGAACTAGAACTACCTAAAGATACCTTTAATAGAACTTAGTGAGGGGCAGGTGTGTGTTTCTCGTTAGAGATTCTTGTATTTCATTCATATGTTATTTTCTTGAGCCAAATCAAAATGTTTTCGAATAGTTGAATTCAATTTTCTGATTTTTTTTAACTGGCTCTGACAGCAGTTAGAAAGAGTTGGAACAGTGTGCTGTGTTGTTTGACCTGAAGGAGAGGTTTATGAAACTTGAAGTACTAGTGAGGACTTGCAGCAGAAAATCCATGGAGGTTATAACTAGAATCAATTATTCAGCTTCAGCTAGAAGACCCCATTAGGAAAAGTTTCCAAATACACTTTATTTTCTTGCTCTCTCTGAACTGTTGAACATATATTGCATCAATTCTTTTGATTTTTTTTTTTTCTTTTTGGCAGTTTATAATAAAAGAATGAGAGGTGAAAAATTACATTTTTTTAAACAACCCAGAACATTGTGGCATATTTTTTAAAAAGGAGAGAGAAAAAAAAAAGAAAAGGCCAGCTGCCCCCTCCTGAATTATGCCATCTGTGTCATCGTTCTGATACTCTTCTGTCCTTTTTTTTTTTCTGTCCAAGTGAATCTTTCTGTAGAGAAAGAAATATGTCTCTGTGCCTTGGAAGCAACCCCCATCAAAAGAAGGATCTGATAGGCAGTCATTTCTGCTGTGTCTCCAAAAGCCTTTATGCTTTTTCCAATATGACTCTTCATATTTTAAAAAATGGTGCTTTTTTTTTTTTAAGCTGGAAGTTTCCTGCTTTTTAACAGCTTCTTCAACTGAAAGATGATCAACAGAAGGTGAACACAGAGTTGTTTCAATTCTCTTTCCAAGACAGGAGAAAGTAAATATACTGCAAATGCATTTTCTATTTTATATATAAATATATACATGAAAACCATTCTGTCTAGGTTTTTGTACCCTCTGCAGTGAGGAGATGGTATGAAATATGCAATAATTTGCTCATGAGATTTTTTTTTTTGCTTGTTATGTTTTGTTTTTGCATTTTTTCTTTTCAGTTTTGTAGAAGTTCCAGGAATTATTCCAGAACTTTTTTGGTATTCTACCCCCACACTGGTTGCTTCAGTTTTTAGTGGCAGCAGGTTCAAAAGTACTCCCCTTACAAGACGATGTTTAAGCAGAGACTTAAATTCCTTGGAATCCAGTGCTACTAGACTTGTTAAAAAGTTTTCTTTTTTTTCAGAAATAGACAGAGTAGGTATATTAATAAATAATATAGATGCTTTCAGCGTTTACCGCACTGCAGAGAATTCGGCAGTGTCAGGACATGTAGAATAAAATACCAGACTGCTGAAGAAATGCCTATATTCTTCTGTTACTTATCCAAGAAAAGCAATAGCTCTTTAGTGGAGAATAATCTGCTTTATTAAATAATAGCCTATTTCTGCCAATCACTGGGTGTCTCTCATTTCCTATTGAAGCTGTGAGGGATTCAACATGTTGCAGGTCAGGCCGTGCTGAATACTAATGTCTTAATATTTGGTAGACCATTAGTATTTATTTGTAAAATGAAAGCAGAATTATTTCTGGCCTTTACCACTAAGTCAAAAGGTTAATTCCATTCCCATTTCTAATCTCGTGCATTAATTGCTCTAATTATGTGCAGGACAATAGTTGCAGTTCATGTTGGAGAAATCGAGCTCCAGGCGACACTTTGTGTACACCACTTCCCACTTATTTTTAAGTGCATTTGAAATCATTGAATGTGTCTTTGTGGGTTTCACTTTTAAAAAATAAATCTGTACTCCTGATTTTTTTTTTCCAAATCAATGCAAATATTCTGTCTAAAACTAGTAGGATATTATATGCTTTATGACACGCAGAGGGTAAGAAATAAGATTATCCATTTTTCATTCACTTAAGCATTAATATTCTTGATACCTTTAAGTATAACAAAAAAAAGAAGTGAGTGTGAAATTAATAACTGCTTTTGTTTCTGTTCTAGCTACACTGTACACATCCTGTATTTTGTTGGGTATATTCCTGAACAGCAGCGTACCGATATTCTTTGAGCTCTTCGTGGAAACGGTCTACCCTGTTCCAGAGGGAATTACCTGCGGAGTCGTCACCTTCCTGAGTAACGTGTTTATGGGAGTGCTTTTGTTTTTCCTCACATTTTACCATACAGGTAAGAAATATGAGCTACTTAGAAAATATAATTCTCCATGAAGACATACTCCTGTCATGAGAGGAAGATTTGTGCATGGAGGTTTTGTTAATAATCAAATCTGTGAAATCCTGCTGTGTATCAGTGAGGGAAAAAGAATCTAATTGTTCTTCTGCTGATGCAAGCTAATAGGCCAATAAAATTCTTTGGTGCAAGATATATAGTCGGATTCCACTTAAACTTTGCTGTAGCCAGAAACTGTCAAGATACACACAATCATATTTTTATAAAGGCCTGGATAATGCTCTTCCCATTAATAATGTTGTTATCTATGCACATTCAAGGCCATAATAGTGCTAATCCAATCTTATGCTTCAGGGGATAAACTTATGGCCCAGGGGAAACGGGAGAGAAATGCCCGGTTATGTCCAGCATCGCTCTGCTGGCTGGACACGCTGCTGAGGATGGGAGCACGTCATGTCGGGGCCACTGCTCAGAGATGAAACATTCCTGAGATCATCCCGGGGCCCTAATGAGGCAGAACAGCTTTTGTTTGATATTTTCATCAGCTCTTGATAGACTCCTTCATAGACTTTCTTCTCTCGTGCGGTATTGACTTCCTTGTAATTCCTGACCATAACATTCACCTTGCTGTTTAGTAGATTATAAAACATACCCTATTACTCTAAATTGTAGAATAAGAACCAATGTTTGTTCAAAGTGGAAGTGGCCTTTAACAATGCCTCTTGGAAGTTGAGAATTTTTATATTAAATTTAGTAATCTGGATAAATGTTTGCTTCTTGAGCAAAATTTTTTAAAACAGTGTTTTGCTTTGGAAGCATTAAAAGCTGTTAACTTTTATTATTTTAATTATTATTTTTATTATTTTAATTATTTAATTATTTATTATTATTATTTTTAATTATAATCTGAAAATTATAAAATTTAACATCTATCAATGATAATTGATGAAACTGGTAACTATCAGTGCATCCTAACTCTTATAGCTAACTCCTATCCAAGAGGATACTGACAATTTTTAGAATAAATTGTGTTTCAGATAATGATGCTTACTAGTTTTCAACTTTGTGTTTCTTTCTAGCAAGTAATTTTATGCAGGATAATAATTCTATTTGGAGTTCTGTCCTGTGAACATAAATTGGGAGAGGGAGGTGATCCTGCCCCTCTACTCAGCCCTGCTGAGGCCACACCTGGAGCACTGTGTCCAGTTCTGGGCCTCCCAGTACAAGAGGGATGTGGAGCTGCTGGAGAGAGTCCAGCGCAGGGCCACGAGGATGATCAGGGGCCTGGAACATCCGCCCTATGAGGAGAGGCTGAGGGAGCTGGGCCTGTTCAGCCTGGAGAAGAGTAGGCTGAGAGGGGACCTGATCTGTGTCTATAAGTGCCTCAAGGGAGGCAGTGAGGAGGATGGGGCTGGCCTCTTTTCAGTGGTGGCCACCGACAGAACAAGAGGAAATGGCCACAAACTTAAGCACCAAAAGTTCCACACGAACTTAAGGAAAAATTTCTTGACGGTGAGGGTGACAGAGCACTGGCACAGGCTGCCCAGAGAGGTTGTGGAGTCTCCTTCTCTGGAGATCTTCAAGACCCACTTGGATGCAGCCCTGTGCCACGTGCTCTAGGTGACCCTGCGTGTGCAGGGGGGTTGGACTAGATGACCTCTAGAGGTGCCTTCCAACCATAAGCATTCTGTGATTCTATGAAATATGATTTTTTTGATATTTCCATTGAACTCCATCATTGAAAAAAAAAAAAAAATCTATCCAGCAGGTTGTGATATTTAGTTTTAACTTTCAAGGGAATATTGTTTGGTTAATAATGGGCTTGAGCTATGTTCACATATACTGTTACTTGCAACATTTAGAGTGGAGCTAAAAAGATTGCATGGAATATGTTGGGGATATTTTCAGCATTTTCCATAGTAACAGTCCCATGTTCTGAGTTGCTTAATCAAGTATTAGGATACAATCAATACAAGGATGGTCTGACCTCCTTCCAACTGAAAAATTATGCTAGAGTGAACTCATACCCTTATAAGGTATTTGGGACCATTTTATTCTTCCTCTAGTAGTACTTTTCATAGCAAATATAAGCAAATGCAGGTGAAAATAAACCTAAAATTAGTATACCCATCCTCTTGGAATATTTCCTGCCTTTCTCTTAAAGGGAAAAAAGTGTTCAGGATGATCGAGTTTCAGGGATGCAGTATCCCCAGTGAGATCAGAAGTGCAAGTGCTTATGTGATCTCTGGAGGTGATCAATGTGCGCTGATGCTATGGGCTGCCTTTATTAAAGAAAAATCCTTTACGAGGTGGATAATGATCTTAAATGTCTGCCTCTCCATGGATTCCAATACATCTGCCAATGGCATTTAAGAACTTTACAGGTAAACCAAAATTCAGGCAAATTCAACTTGCTGCCTCGGACTTGGTTTTTACACCAAATCATCTTTCAGTAATTTTAATTCTGAATCCTTTCTTTTTCTTCTCAAACTCTGATATGCAATGTTCCAATTACAAAGGCTGTGAAGGAGCCAGGCCCTGAAAAATGTAGAAAAAGAGATGAAAGATTTACAAGTAAAATTTGGTCTTTGGGGATATTTGGGTTAAAGTATGTTTAATCCAATTAAACAGGAGTGTTGCTCTATATAGAAAATAATAATGAGGCGTTTCCCATTGACTTCTGGGATTACATAGCATAGTCTTCTCCAAGCTAAGAAAGACTTTATTAAGGCTTTAATAAGATGACTGCCTTAAAAAAAAAAAAAAAAAAAAAAAGGTGTAAATCGCTTGAGGAAGTGGTTTTGAATGTGGCTGTGTTCAAGGAGCTGATTTCTTCTGCTTTTGACTTTTGTCCTTTCCAGTGTATAATATAAGTTGTGCTTTTTTCTTAGCAACATGTGTTTAAAGAAAATAGCACTGCTGAAGTCTATAGTACAGTTAACTCTCACCATGAGGAGAGTTCAGATTCTGTAGAATACTGTATAAGAGACCAAGTCCAGCAAAATTTATGCTTCTTCAGTAAATTAAGACAGATTTAAAAAAATACAGTATTACCATACACTTGTTTCTGAATAAAATTGCTAAATAGTAGTCAAGTCTCAGGCGCTAGAGAGGATTTATTGATTGTGGAACAGACACATTTAAGAGCAGTACATTATGTCTAACAGCTAAAAAAGAGGCTTCTGGAGAGGTGCTTATGCAACTGGTTTTAAATTGAATTCATTGTATTATGTATAAGTAGCTTCTGGGGCATTTAGTCTTCTCCTCTCCTTCACCCTCCAACCAGGTAGCAGGCTTGATTTAAAAAGTCAAATTTTGCTTTTGCTTATGCTTTTTCTCTTAGTTTTTTTTTCAACTCTGAGAAATCAAGGTGCTAATGAAGAGAGTGTTCAGGAGTCATTTATTCTTCATTAGGGATGATAGATTTTTTTCTTTCCACCCTCAATTGACATGTTCAGTAAGAAGGATTCACAACAGCTAGTGGAATTGCTTATACATGATTTAAAAGCAGCCCACAAGAAGTTTCATAGATCATGTTAGACCTTTATCCACTGCAGAGTAAGAATGCAGCAATTTCCTTCAAACCCACCAGCTGTGCTTCTAACTTTGTGTTTTAAGTTCTGGAAGCTTTAACCATGTTCTGTAAATCCAAGGCTGAACCTGTTTTTTTTGTTTGTTTGTTTTGTTGTTTTGTTTGTTTGTTTTACAGAATTTTCCTGGTTCAACTGGTGCTTGCCAGGGTCATGTCTGCTCAGTCTGCTCCTCATCCTGTGCTTCCGGGAATCCTACGACAGACTCTATCTCGATGTGGTCGTCTCCGTTTGATAACAGGGAACTGGTGATGGTTTGGAAGAGACCAGACGTCAGTTTTGCGGTCTGCACATCTGCCTGGATTTGCACAGCCAAAAAGAAGAAAAAACAACAAATTACAAGACTTGAGAGTGGATTTATTAGCAAGAATGAGTGACAGGTGGTTTCTTATATTCAAGACCACCTTCACTTACGTTCATTGCAAGATAAATGTGGAACTTAAGTGGCGATGAAGCTACCTGAAATGCACAAATAGAATATAGCAGATGTACAGGTTCTAGCCTCAAAACTCGGGTTCTTTATTTAAAAGGCTATTCATGTAGCAGTGAAACATAGAGTTCTCTGTGTGTGTGTGTGTGTGTGTGTGTGTGCGCGTGTGTGTGCCAACTCGAGTTGTATAGGTGTCTGTGCACACCAGGTACCAGGGACCCATGAGTCTTCTATCAGAATAGGAATAGGGAATAATCTTCACAAAAGGAAAACTTTTTTTTTTTTTTATAAAAATCTGTGTTTTAAAATACTAGTCATTTATATACCAAATGTCCATATAAATAGTTAAGCTAAAATAATTTGGTGCTTGTACACTACATTCTAATAAAGTAATTTCTGATATAAGACACTGGTACCAGGGTTTTTAGCCATACTAAGTGTCCCAAACAATCCTGGCAGTGTTGCTGTAGGTGTTCAGCTCTCACTCGGGAGCGTGTGTGTACTGAATGAGGGCTATAGCTGGCACTAAAACCTGACCTGCACAGATAGGAAGTAGCCTCTGAAATAACCACCGTGTCTGGTGTGTCCTCAGCAGAAGCCCCTGTGGTCTCTCAGGAGTTTACTGCAGAGTCACTGTTGGTAAATGTTGCTGTTTTAAAGGCCAACACTGTGTTACCCTTTTGTCCCCTATCCCCAGAACTACCTTTTTTACCATGAAGACCTGTTCATGCCACTAAACAAGGGTGGTGTGAATGTTTGTCCTGCTACTTCTCTTCTGATGCTCTACAGTATGCATATTTTTAGGATTAGTTTACAACTGAAGGTGCCTAAACAGTATAGTTTGTTAATCTAAGTCTTTAAAATCATTTTTTTGAATTTTTTTTCTAGTTAATGAGGTGCCCTGATGGCGAAGTGACAATGAGAAATGACTTGAGTTTTGGTGTTACATGGGAAATATAATGCCAGCTCTTTTTATCAGTACTAATTTGTGGTTTTTCTGGCCCTTACTTGAACATAAATATTGAAGACACTTTGAATAGTTTTTTAATTCAATTTTAAACCTGCTAATAACTTCTTAATTATGTGCTTAATTATATTTCAATTGAGCATTACTTATAATATTTCCATTTGCGTTCTACGCTTTGTCAGATGTGTGTGTGATTTATATCTATGTATTCACAAGTAAAACTTATATATATAGTGCATATATAAGTTACGTAAGGGGATGTGTTTACCTAGGTTTACTGTAGGTGATGATGTCTCTGGAAGGTGGTCGGCCACTGGCTGCAGCTCTCACTGCCGTGACTGGAATCGCGTACATGCGCTCAGCGACGTGACTTCTTTATCCTCTTCTGAGGGGTGAATGTTTCCCTCTTGCAGCTGTGTTGCAGCGAGGGGTGCGTGTGCGTTGGAGGATGCTCACGCGCAGCGTGCGGCTTCGGCGGATGTTCAAGGCGGACGCCTGCTGCTCCTGCAGGGCGCTCCTCTGTGCCGCCTCCCAGCGACGCCGTCTCATAAACGTTCTCCAGTAACACCCGGACGGACTGAGCCGCCTTTCATGCACGTCTCTGCTCGTTCCCTCTCCTTTGGCAGAGGGACTGCATTGTTACTGCCTTCGACTCAGGAGTGTGCAGTAAAATAAAATAAGCTGTTCCATGGCATCTGCTTTTATGTTTTCAGAAGAATGGATGTATTTACTGCAGTAAGGAGCAGGAAATGGACTTTGCTTATTGCCTGTATTAGCCACTAAAAGAGCTCTTCTCTCCTGAAACGGGCTCTCTGTAGACAGTGGAACTGGCTTGGGTTGGAATAACTAAATTGATCCAACCAGCACATTCAAAAGCACCGGCATCATCCTTTCTTGCTTATTCTGATGAATTGTGTTAACTGCCCAGCTTCTTCTTGCTGTGTTTCAGTGCCTGGAGGTTCCCGCCGGCCGTCGCTGCTGCTGCCATTGCCTGGCGCAGGCTGCTGCAGCAGGATGAGGTGTCGGCTGCACCGCAAGCCCGGGCAGCTCTCGCAGCGCCACCGCTGCTGCACTGCAGTGGGGCTACACGAGCAGCAAAACTGCACTGTTCAGGCGCTGTCCTGGGGGACAATTTCCCATCCTTTCAGTGTCCTCAGTGTTTAAAGACGGAGGAGCACATGAGGCCCCATGAGGATGTCCCCTGCTGTTCCTCTGGGCCAGGGATCAGATTCGGCATCTTTGCTCCAGACTCCCCGTGCAGCCGGGGAGAGAAGCGAGTGCCTTGTTCCAGACCCGGCGGCCGCGCTGCAGGTGTTTGCTGCTCTCCTGAGCTCTGATGCATTGGTAGGGGCGTCTCCATGTGCCCTGGGCGCTCGAGTGCCCACACACAGAAACGTATGCACTGCCCAGAGCGGAGCAGTGCAGCAGGTGCTGACGGAGACCTCGGTGCTGTTAGCCATCCTGCAGCTCATCCAAATGCCCAGGGAGGCTGACGGATACCTGCCAGCTCGGACGATGGTGCTCTCAGTGCTCCACCCTGGGTGAAAGCTTTTAGTACAACACTGCTTGCTTGAGGTGAGAGTTTAAGTCCAAAGGGACAGCCCTAAGCAGTGCTGAGGCACCGTGGCCCCACGCTGCTTTTCATCCAGACACCCAGAGCAACAATTTTTCCAAGTGCTGCAGGACCCCTTGGATATGAATCATTGTGCTGTGTTTTGTACTGAAGATGCAAGGAAAGATGCTTTACAGTGGCTGTGCTCTCCTTAACAGATCTTGGTTCTGAGCAGCTCTCTGCTGGGCTGCTCCCCAGGTTCCTGCTTCAGTCATTGATAACTGAGCTCAACGCCCCGTTCAGCTGGCTCCTCCCTCTTGCTAATCCAGAGCTGTGTTAACTGTCATGCTGCTAATGAGGAAGCTAGGGTTTAGAAGAGTCAAGGTCTGCTTAGAGCGCTGTTTATGGCAGCTCTCCACTGCTTTTAACCATCAATTTCCCTTTGATTCCTTTGCCTTTCTCACCGGCCCTTCTGCTCCCTTCATTTAGCAGCTGTGCAGGTCCTGGAGAGAAGCACTCTTGAGGTCCTAAGTCAATTTTAGTTTGGCCAAGCATAGAATCATAGAATACTTAAGGTTGGAAGGGACCTCTAGAGGTCAAGCATCTATTTAATAAGCATAAAAATAGTTATGTTTTAGAAAACCAAGTGAGCCATGAGGAAAGTGCAAACACAGAGAGTTTTGCATGTTATTTACATGTATGTGACCAGGTAGTCTGTGAAAAGAACAGTGTAACTTGCCTGAACTTTGGTTTCTACACCCACGGGGGCCCAACTGGTATGTACTGGGCACTGTGTTTCTGCCTTGCAGCGGCGCTGAGATATTGCAAGTCACCTACCAGCTCTAAAAAGAGTGGACTGGGATGTGGGTTGGAAAACACCAGGCAGCATCCATGCTGATGTTCATAGCTCCATGGAGCAATGAGTTGATGGATCAAATAGGGGACATAGAGGTTCCTGCAGGGTGTTTAAGCACTGAATTACTGGATTGGGTTGATCAAATCCATCCAAAACCTGAAGTTGCTTGGGGACAGCAATGTTGGCTTTTTCTCCAGTAACGTCTGCTAAACTTAGTGAGTGCTGAGCCTCACCTTTGAAAAGAATATAAAGCAATTCACTGGCGTGAATGTGTACGTTGGCATTTGGTTTCAGTTTGTGTTTGCTCCTGGTGTTGCTGCTCTGGGTGTTGTAATGGGCTGAGCGGTGGGCACGGTGCATGCAGGGACCTGATGGTGAGAGCAGGAGTGGGCAGCAGCCCCAGACAGGTTCTGGTCAAGTGCTGCCCAGGACAGTGAGTGGGATCTGCAGGCCGCCTTCAATGGCTCTGGGATCGCAGAGTCAGGGCTGTGCAGGAGGTGGGGAGATAAAGAAATAAAGAAACGTAAGTGTAACTGCGGCCTTGCCTCTGAGTGAGACTTGGTTTTTCGACTTACTCCTTGCACCTATGTGTGAGTGAGAGAGAGATCAGAAGTACCAGTGTAGGATTCTTTCATCTGTGCGGTTCCTGGTGCGGGCGAGATGTCCTCGCAGGCGGCGGCGCAGCAGCACCTTGTCCTGTCGTGGGTTTTAGTTACGGGTGGTAGAGGCTGCTGTTAGTGGAGGCAGCAGCTGCCAGAGTGTCGGGAGATGGTGTTAACCCAATGGTAATTTTTACAGTTTGTGCTTAAAGACAGATGAAAGACTGATAAGTAGAGGAGAAAATCTTTGTCCAAAGTTTTGACAAGCTGACGCAAGTATGCGCGCAGATGCTCTGGCTTTTCCCTCGGGATCACAGCACATTGGAGCAAAACATCCCAAGCGGGTAGCTCCCACGGGAAGCATCTGCAGGGAGATACTGGTGGGTGCTGAGGACAGGGTGGGAAGGGCTGTGGCGAGGAGCATCCCGTAACATGTTCTTGGGCTTTGGGCCTGTGTTCTCTGAGGCCCAGCTGGGCTGTGCTATGGGGGCCTCGTCTTCATGGCCACCCCTTCCCTCTGTGCATCTGCGAAACGCCCCAGCTCGGCTCCCGCAAAATCCAGGCTCCTAAATTTAAATCTCTTCTGGAAGTTTTGGCTTCCTGTTTCCCTAAGCTCAGCCTTCACCCTGTTCCCAAGGGTTCGGATGAGCCCCTGGCCCTCCCACCCAGCAGGGCAGCCTCGCAGAGTCTACGTTGCTGCCAATGGCCGGTGGCGGAGGCCTACCCGCGTGTCCGGGCGCGTGTGGGCACCCAGGGCAGCAGGTGGAAGTTGGTGGAGGCCCTGGTGTCTCCCAGCTGCTTCTGCTCCAGCACCTCCAGGGCTGCTCGAGGAGAGTGAGTATCATGAGCAAATAGGGTAGGTTTTTTTTTCAACTTTTCAGGCTGGGGCTCCATCCATAGATAAAAGCCCAAAGAAACCCTGTGCTGCCCTTTGCAGAGGTGACGTGTGGTTTTGTGATGAGGCCAGGCCTGGAGGTGAGAGCCTGGGCTCTGCATTGCTTGAACTTGCCTGCGAGCTGAGCACTTGTGCAAGAGCGAGTGCACCCGTGCCAGGGCTGCATCAGGCACCCGAGCGGCTCCCGTCGGGCTCCTCCGAAAGCGGCAAAGCCTTTGGGTTCCACGTTTGACAAAAAAAGGTGCATTTTCCAAATGTGGCTGCCTCCCTCTGTGCAGGATCCTGTCGAAATTCTGATTAAAATCTCTTAACACTTTCAGAGGTGCATTTTAGAAATAAAGTGTCTGATAATTTGGAAAGACCAGCTTAGTTTGGGGATTTTTAAATTACATTACCATATAATAAAAATTCAGAGTTTTATGTGTTGGAATGTGTCTTTATAAACAATCCTCAAACTGTAAGACTGTTCAATTTTCCTGGTGTTTGTATGCATTTTACTTTTGTAAATTTTTAATGATTTGATAGAATTTTATTTTAGGGCAAATTCTACTTTTTGTATGCACTATTCAGATGTGATGTATTTTTATTTTTCAGAGAATACTGTTTAAACCTCTATATGCTTATAGACGTAACACATCCATTAGGTCATTTCTTTGGAAAACTGGACTTGTACCATGGCGCGCGGACTACTTGGTGTACCAGATGTTGCACATTAAAGGGATGACTCGTATCTTGCCGTTACTATTCATTAATTCTGAGGGGGGAACGGGGCCTATGGGAAACCTCGGGGCTGGATGCGTAGAGGTGTTGCTGAGGAGGCTGAGGGTACTGGATGGCCGGGGAGGTGGCATAAGAGGAAAGGGGTTTCCACAGGCTAATGGTTGAGGAGCTGCTGGAGATGGATGTGAAATGTGTCCTTGCTCGTGGTCAGGGCCGAGCAGCGCGGCCTGCAGAGCACTCGGCGAGGACGTCACACGCTGCAAGGCTGACTCTGCCTCCCCAGGCGTCTGCGCACCCAACTGTTGAACAGGGGCAGGGGCTCTAGCACATCCTGGCCGTAGGCTCCCTGTCTCATCCATCTCAGATGGATGGTGACACCTCCTTCCCATCACTTCATGTCCCGCTGCCTACCTAAACTGCAGTGTTTGTGGCCATTTTGTACCATGTGTGCACACACGGGATAAAGGAGTCACAGGCTTCACGCATCTCAGCTGTTTTGGGACGGAACCACAAATCATCCTTGGGGAATGAGGGCTCCTGCTTCTACATCTTTTTGACCCTGATTTCATATCCTGCCTTATCCACATGCAAGCTTGGGAGTGCAGCAAGCCTGGCTGACTACTTCCTTTCGCATTTCAGGTGGTGCTTTTGGAAACAAGAGCTCTAATAATAACCTCATTTATGTTTATCCTTCATTTAACTAAGATGGGTTCATTCTAGTCTTGATCCTAGTTTATTTTCTTTGAATGTCTCTTCAGCAATGTTCTGACCACTCCCTGAGGCCTCATGTCACAGAATCACAGAGTGGCTGGAGTTGGCAGGGACCTCTAGAGATCATCTAGTCCAACCCCCCTGCTCCAGCAGGGACATCCAGAGCAGGTGGCACAGGGTGGCATCCCGGCCAGTTTGGAAGATCTCCAGAGAAGGAGACTCGGCAGTCTGTTCCAAGGCTCTGTCACCCTCACAGGAAAGAAGTTCTTCCTCACACAGAGACAGAACTTCCTGTGTTCCAACTTGTACCCATTACCCCTTGTCCTGTCACCATCTGCCACCGAGAAGAGCCTGGCCCCATCCTCCCTACATTTTCCCCTCAGGTACTTGAACATATTGATCAAATCTCCTCTCAGGCTTCTCTTCTCCAGGCTAAAGAGGCCCGGCTCGTTTAGTCTTTCCTCATACAATAGATGCTCCAGTCCCTTAATCATCTTTGTGGCTCTACACTGCACCCTCTCTAGAAGCTCTGTGTCCCTCTTGTCCTGGGGAGCCCAGAACTGCACCCAATACTCCAGGTGCGACCTCACCAGAGCTGAGCAGAGGGGCAGGATCCCCTCCCTTGACCTGCTGGCAACGCTCCTCCTGATGCAGCCAGGAGCCCATTGGCCTTCTTGGCCATGAGGGCCCATTGCTGCCTCATGGTTCACCTGCTGTCGACCTGCACTTGTTCTTGTTGATCCTCATGAGGTCCCTCTCTGCTCAACTCTCCAATCTGTCCAGGTCCCTCTAAATGTCGGCTGCTCCCCCCAGTTTGGTATTGTCCACAAACCTGCTCAGGGTGCCCCCTGTGCCCTTGTTGCAGTCACAACAACAAGTTGAACAGCACTGGGCCCAGTACTGACCCCTGCGGGACACCACAGGCCTCCAACTAGACTCGACCCCATTTACCACCCCTCTCTGGGCTCTGCTATCCAGCCAGTTCTCAAACTACCTTACTGTCCTCTTGTCCAGTCCACACTTCTGGAGTTTTCTTATGAGGATGTCGTGGGAGATGGTGTCGAAAGCCTTGCTGAAGACAAGGTAGACAACATCCACAGCTCTCCCATCGTCCATCCAGCCAGTCACCTCATTGTAGAAGGCTATTAGGTTCGTCAAACACGACTTCCCCTTGGTGCATCCATGCTGTTTATTCCTTATTACATTCTTTTCCTTGACATGCCTAGAGACAGTCTCTAGGATGAGCTGCTCCATCACCTTTCCAGGGACAGAGGTGAGGCTGACCAGTCTGTAGTTTCCTGGCTCTTCCCTCTTGCCCTTTTGGAAGACTAGTGTGAGGTTGGCTTTCGTCTAGTCCTCCTCCAATCCTCTGGAGAAACCTGTCAGCTCCTGCATCTTAGGACATTCTTAGTAACAGCTACTTTCAAGGCAATATATGGGAGCTTAAGGCTCTTCTAATGATAAGTTGCTGGTTGCATTTATCTTTGCAGTGATACAGACATTTCTCCCACAGAGAGATCAGGGCCTGTCTCAGATCCCTGTCGTGGTTCTGGGCATTGGGCGCCCCTCTGTGCTCATCTTCCTCAACCGGATTTTTCAACCCAGTTTCTCTTTTATCTTTGCTGTTTCTTTATTTATTATTTTTTCCTGCATTTCTTATGTGCAGGCTCTTAGTGTCACCTTGGTGCCGTGGAGTCTGTGCCTGGCTGTGGAGCCACAAAGCAGGACCTTTCCAAGCTTTGGCTTAATGAAAAGCAGGTGGGAGAGCTGCTGGGATAACAAAGTTTTGCCTGTTTACTTCACACAGATAAGAGTGATTACAAAAAATAGTGCAGGTGGGAAGTGTGGGGAAGGTGAGAGAATAAAATGCAACAGGGCTCCAAAGGAAACTGTTAGATTAATGAATCCAATTAGCAACGAGAAAGACTGATTTGATATTTTTTTTCTAAAGGGCATCGGAAATGGTGAATTTTTGCTTTGATAGTGTGCAGGAAATGTCTTGATGCCAAACACGTTGAAATGATCTTGGTTAAAGTGCAGAGTAACTGAGGGAAAAATAGTAGAAGTCAATCTTATTCACAGCAAGTTTGTTTTTTACTGATCTTCTACTTCTCTATTACTTTTTAATGGTCTGCATTGAAACGAAATTCCTGTATGCACACTTGAGAATATGAAAACACCCAAATGATAGCCTATGATTTAGTGGGATTAAAGTATTATGTATGCAGGTGTAGCAGGTCTCAGGTTATTAGTAATCCAATCTATTTTTTACGACATTATGGTGTAATTTTCTGCATAAAACTTCAGTGTAAGTCTTGAGCTGTATCGGAACATAAACTAAAATGTTCCCGACTCTGTCACTTTCCATGGTCTTTACTTTGATTAATAAATGCAACAAGAGCTATAACGTTCTTCACTAAGAGGCTATGATCATTCTTCAATCAAAATGTGTTCCTCATTTTATTATAACTTTTCATAGCAATATGTAACGACTGAGAAGGCTCTGGGATATGGTTTGCATTGCAGCATGTACACCCGAAAGGCTCTGCTGAAGACGAATGTGTTTTTGCCTCATTGCAGTCAGATCATCTCCTTGACCCAGTTGTGTCCTTGGACAGTATTGGCCTCGTGCGTTCTTGGATGCAGCCTGGAAAGCAGATGTGAGGATCGAAACACCAAACTGGGCAGGGATTTTCGCACCCCAATCTGCAGCGAGCTCTGCTCTTTGCTCATTAGATACCTTAGAGAGGACCATCACCCCCACAAGGCTCCTGCAGGCCTCTGCGAGGGCTCACTGAGGTTTGAGGGCCCCTACCAGCCCAGGCATGAGAGGGTCAGGAAAAACCTCCTCTTGCTGCATCCCTCCTGGCCCGGTCCCTCAGGAGGCTCTGCATCGTGCTGCTGCCTTGACCGCAGCAGGGAAATAATTCACAGGCCAACCAGGTTGTTCTGTTTTATTTCTGAATTATTCTTTACATTGTACAATATATAAAAATACAGAGTACCCCCCAAAAAAATTCACAGTGTCTAAAGGCAGTGATTACAGTCTAGGTCACCTTTATACTAAAGTACCATCAAGTTCAATTGCATAGGAAGGGTGATGTGCCTTCACAACAGAGTCCGGTGATGCTCTCCGGGTTTGCTGTTTTGGGGCAAGCATTCTGTGTCCTGGTAATAAGTTCCCATTTATCCACGATCCAGTCTTGCAACTGTCGCCCTCCCACCTCCATTACAAACTAAACGGTATCATTTGCATTTAACGTCCTAGTCTTGCTCCCTAAGGTTTCTTCTAGGGGAATGCTCCTAATTAACTGTATCAAAGTGTGTGCACTTTTGGGTGTTATCTAAGTAGTTCTGTGGGGCTGCAAACCTCGCTATCGTGCAGCTGGCTGCCTTTCACGGTGTTTTGACGTTTTGGCACTAAAAACCTTTTGCTTCGGTAATTAATGGCCTACATGCAGTGCCCTTCGTGTGCTCCCCGGCACGGGCCTTTCCCTGCTCGGCTGGCTGATGCTGCAGAGGACAGAGCTAATGGCCTCACCATCAGATTTTTGTAAAAAAGAAAAAAAAAAATCTCATATGGGGACTCCCAGAAAGGCAAACGCTGCTCATACATTGCTGAACCACCACTAACAGTGGGGGCAGGTTTGCAGGTGAGGCTGGAGGCAGAAGAGATCAAGCTGAGGAACCCAACGGGTGTTGGAGAACATTGAACACTCCCATCTGGGGCTGTTGGCGTAGCAGGTTGCTGCTGCAGCCGGGGCAGCTACAGAAGCTGCAATACTCATGTGAGGGATTCACAGTTGGGGTGAGACCGGCCAACCCCGCCGGCTCCCCCAGAGTCTTGTCCAATAACGACTTTGTGCAGGTTTGAAGGCTCTAGAGATCGGACAAAGTGGAAATCTGTGGCTTTGCTCACCTACCCCAACCTGCTCCCGCCGCCTTCTGAAGTTCCTTCCTGACTTGAGGGGCCTAGAGGAGAGTGGCGCCTGGGCAGAGGTTGTGGGGGGACCTGCAGAAACCCCATCCCTCAACCCGCAGCCCTCCCAATTCCTTCATTCCAGCCAGCGCAAGGGCTGCCCAGCCCCGGCACGGCCACGGGAGGTGCCAGGGGGTGCGGCCAAGGGCCCTCGCGAGGCAGCGCCTCAAGTCTGCGCTCGGCCCTCGCGGGGGGACGGCCAAGGCAGGGCTGGTCGCGCCCGTCGGCAACTCACAAAGCAACTGCTGAATTCCTTAACGTCTACATAGAATATGACGTTTTTGTTTATTCTCCAGTTCTAATAGATGATATGTTTCGCTCTAATGGCACAATATTTGTTTCTCCTACTTGCTATTTTAATTTTATTTGCACAATTACTCCCTACTTATAATTACAAAAACAATAAAGTGATACACGAGAGACTCAGGAGGCTTATTCAGAAAATACAAGCAGCAACAAAGAATCTTTTACTTAAGTCATACTTAACCAGAATGATTTAGAGGGGAATCAGCATTTCTAACTAGAAAAATCAATTTTCTTTTCAATTAAAAAAATATTTTGCATTTAGCTCAGCTGTATGTTTTGTCAGCGCTAATGGAAATAATAGGAGATTTTTCACAGGACTTTTTTAAATTTTTTTTCAGTTTGACTCTGTAGGTTTTGAATACCAGCACTACCTTTCTTATTCTGCTTCCTCTGCAGGTTTTTTGTTATATATGTATATATATTTATATACATATATATATATCATGTATACATTATAAATAAATATAGTATCTACCCAGTGATGTATACACTATTACGAGAAAGAGCAAGTTGTTACATGCACTCTACATGTACGTTTATGTATACAGACATATAAATATGTACATATATATCTGTATACATATATATAAAAGGAGTCTCTACCTTCTCCTCCTGGCACACAAATGCAGCCCCTTGCATGGAGAAAGGCAACGAATGGCCCAGTTAGTTATAGATAACCCTCCACACACGAGCAAAATGCAACGCTCACATTGCCTTAACACTGTCCTAAAGAGCTGCCCTCTCATGCACACATCCTCAGGATACCGAGAGTCCTGGTTTCTCCCTTTTTCTCCCTCACTCTTGCTCCCGTGTCCTACTTTCGTTTCAAACAGAGTCTGCTGACTCTGTGATTGCCAATATATAGGAAAAAGGGCTGCAGCCATTGGGGTGGCTGGTAGGGAGGGTTGTCTTGATGAAACTGCAGGCTCGTGCTCCTCCCGCACAGCTCCTGCCCTCCAGCAGCCTCCAAAACACGAGCGCGGCGGCTCAGGGACGGCTCCTGGCCAGTCGCGCATTTAAATAATTCCAGCTGCTACCTGGGATTTTCTTTGGGAAAAAAAAATAGCAATTTAAATTAGAGAGGCTGAGACATGGAAAAAAAATGTTTAACAAGGGGAAGGAAAAGGTAAAATAGAAAATGAAAATAATGCCTCGCTTGCACCCTCCCAAACCACAGCTGTAGTCCAGCCACACGCGGGATCATCATGAAAGTGGGTGACAGCAGGGAGCCTTCTGCAAGGGAAGCTCAGCAAGATTTAATTTTACAGTAGCTAGAGCGATCCTGGAAGCCAGTGTTTTCCTCTGACTCGTCTCAGTTAAAGCTGGGAGATCCCCGCCGGCTTCCCTAATGTGCCTGTTCATCAAGCCTGGGCCTTTGGGCTTGTCACCTCTCCGAGTGGGGCTGTGGGTGCCGCTCTGGGACCAGGCAGGTCGGGGAGGCTCCACGGCTGGCACCGAAGCCAGATGAGCCTCCTAAATGACCAGCTGCTGGAAATGCTGGGACCGTTGAGGCTAAGGTATCCCCGGGGCTGTGCTAGCGACCACACTTCACTACAAACACCCCTACAGCCTTCAGTCATTGCAAACCAAAGCCTAATGTACTAATCTAAAGATGGGAGGTTACTTTATCCTTGCCTTCCACCCAAATAACCACGACACGGACTTCTTAAGAGAGCCACGTTGGCTTTTCCTTCCAGGAAAAGGAATACACTTGTCACCAGCAACAGTCGTCCTTCAGTTCCTACCAGCTGCCTGCATGAAAAGCTGAGCACAGAGCCCAAGCTCGACCCTCCAACAAGCAACCGCAAGGTGACAGCACCAAGAAACCAGCAGTGTTGGCTTACAGCAAAAATCTGAAATAAAACCAATAGGAATGAAGGGGACCGCATGGGACACGTCTCTGACCAAGCATAGGCAATTGCTCGAGTAAGATGCAGACAACAAATCCAAATTCTGGACCACTTGGAGCTCATGCACGTTTCGGGGTGTACGTTTATCTCATGCTCAGTATTGCGACACTGTTCTTTTAGCATCAGGAGTTCATTATAAATATTTAGAAACACTGAATGATAACAGTGGTGAACTTGCTCACGTTGCTAACACACTGGATGTAATTGTACATTAAGCACCAGCAATAAGTTTCCTTTTTGCCAAACAGTTATGTCAGACAAACATCTGGTTGTAGACAACATGGCTTCTGCATCAAACTAATACAGTTCTTATAGACACAGTCACACACATACACAAAATTACATTTCAAGGCTGGATATACTGGTTAATAATGCCACTGCCCCAATTTACTTCAAAAGCTGCAGCAGCATTTGTTTGTCGGGTTGGTTTTGTTTGGAAAAATTAAAGAAATATTGGCCAACAGTGCACATTACTCAGCTGTGTTGTTATCTCACAGCACACTGACTGGAAGACGCTACGTGAATGTGCAGCAAACTTTCTGGGTCACGTCAGACTATGAAAACATTCCTTACAAAAATACTCTTCCCCTGCAAAGTCACAATTATTCACTCTTTGAAAATAAATCAACTAAAAAGGAACAGTAAAACAAGAGTAAAAAATAAGCCCAAAACATGGTGACTCTTCACAAGAGGAGCATGGCCTCTGAAGTCGTCTTTCCTGGCAGACACAGTCGGGATCAAAGCTAGAAGAAAAGTGTTAACGTGGTCTCGGAAAAATGGAAGAAAGAAAGAAAGAAAGAAAAAAAAGCGCCCGTGGCTCTTGTGCGGCAACCATCACTTATTTTCTTTTCCAGTGATACAAACATCTTTCTTTGTTAGGCACTCCAAGTTCATGTCAATGATGTTATTCCAACATTTACTTAGCTCAGCTTCTCACTGCCTGTAAAATTTTCTTTTAATTAAGACTGGAAACATTCTGGAAAGCTTCTTTGGGTAATGCACTTTGTTTGTGTGTTGTTTTTCATGAGCTGGACTGCATATCACCAAAGAAGGCTGTGGAGAGTATTTCCTGTAGTAAGAAAAGATTCTGTTGAAGATACAGGGAACACTGCCCTAGAAAGTAAGTCACTTTTATTTTTTTTTTTTTCAGAAATGTAAAAAAGAAACAAAAGCAAAAAAAAATAAAAAAAGAAAAGAAAAAACATTCTTCAAGTTGTTGGCATGATGGAGTCCCGCTCAGGCTGTCTCGTGAGCGTCGTGTCACCCAGTGCCCCATCGCTACCCTGTCCTGGGAAGGATGCACCTCACAGACCTTGCTCCAAGAAGCCACCTCTTGTGTTCCTCAGAGAGCACCTGTACGTGGCTGCGCTCTGCTGCATGGTGACCACCGGGCACAGCTCCCAGTCACCTCCTTGGCTGTGTCGGCTTTGGACAGAAGTGCTGATCTTCCAGCCATAAACAGTTGCAGTAGTAAGAGCCATCTCCAGCCCAGATAGCCACAAAAGCTCTGCAGAATGGTCCATATGCTTTTTTGTCATTGTAAGGAGATGGGCTGTTTACAAGTAATACAATTAACCAAAGGAAAAAAGAAAAAAAAAAAAAAGACCCTACTGTACAATATTTACATCTAGAGAAGGGGCCAATATTTGGTCCATAAAATCAATTAAAAAAAAATTCATATAGGAAGTGATCCAGTCCTGTAGGGTCTGTCCATCATCAGCTGTTGGTAAAGGTCCTTCCAGGGGAGGCCTCGGGCCTGTAGTCATATTTATTCAGTGTACTGGGATAATAGGTTGTTGTGTACACGTTGGTTTGCTGCAACGGGTAGAAGTTGGTCCTGTCATCTGGTATCAAGTTATTCTTGTTAAGTGTCTGTAAAAGAGAAGAGAGAATGATGGCCATGGAAATGCTGTGCCACAGTTACTCCTTTCTACCTACAGACGCCTCCCTCTCACCTGCCTTCTCCAGCACGGGCTCTGCTGCCGCCTTCCCTCCGGCTGGGAGAGCAAGACGGGACACGGGAACGCCTACGGGGCTGCCCTGCGAGGGGGCCGCCGCTCCTGCAGGGCTCCTTCGGGGCCTCTGTGCTCAGCTCTCACTAGGCCTAGAATCCAGGGCCTTCTCCCAAGCCCCGGAGTCTCCTAGTAGACGGCACATTGACTGATCATGTAAACCATGCTGGGCCTACGCAAAACTTGGCCATTAATGCTAGTGCTCAGGCTAATCTCTTCCAAAATGCCCTCAACATAGCCTGCAGCTCCCTCTCAGAGCAGTTTGCCGAATGGCAGCTTTTTCTCTATGGAAGAGCAGGTGTGCATTTACCTGATCTCCATCTCCATTGGTAGATATCCAGGTTTGGACCCCCCGATATTAAGTGTGTCACTTCTGTAAGCTACAGTATAAGTAATAAATCATGGTCACTTTTGGAAAAACTAAAATGACTTTAAAAAAATAACAACCATGTAACAAGTGTTGTTGACAACAACATAAAAATGAGACCCACAAATCTCCCTTTTACCATTATAATTTAGAAATGGTGCTCTTTTCCCTCCCTTCTCCCCCCTTCTTTGTGTTATGCAAGAATTACTCTTCCCACCAGCAATCAGATGTCCCCCTCCCTCCTTGGGATTAAAACCCATTGCTGTGCCAGCCACTACCTCTGCACAAGAAATAAAACCTGATTTAGAGAATGCAATAATTGTGCAAAACTTTATCCTTCATCTTTCTAGTCACCTGCTTTGAATGAATTTGGCTGTAGTTTTTGAGGAACATTTGTTATAGTTCTTTTCTTTTACAAATAACCCCTTGCTTAAACATCTTGCATGCACTTCTGGCCTAACTTACCCCTACGCACCCCTTAGAGGGTGTAAGGCAGGGATGTGAGAACCAGCACAAGGTGTCTTATTGCAGAATCCCATGGATAGGTGCACAGCACATTTCCAAAGAGGGGGTGAGTGTCTCTCCTGTCTGCAGCAGAGAGATGGAGGGGTCTAGAGCGGTAACAAGTCCTAGGACCTAATGGTTGTTCTGCTACAACTCGATGCTTCTGGGGAAACCCTTACACATTATTTTCCCTTCAAGACAAGCAACTCACACCCAGTACAGGGTGAGATGGAGATTAACTCACTCATGTTCAAACCCACGAAACCTTTGCTTAGAGTGGAGCAGTAGCTCACGCGGGCAAGTGGGTTCCTATACTCTTCAAATCACAAAGGGCAAGATTCAGCTCCACCAGTAATCCAGGCTCCACCAGTAATCCAGGGGGAAGCCTTCTTCCCATGTGTGGGCTGGTGTTGATGCAAACTGCCCTCTGGAAGAGGCCTCTTCCCCACGGCAGCCAGGGGCCTAGCTGGCAGTGGGTGTCCAGCTTTTAGAAGGCTACAGTTGGGTCTTGCCTGGTGCAAGTACGTACGGCACAGCCGGCACTTAGCCACGTGCCACCTGCTCCTGCATAAATGACCAGAGCTACTGCTATGACCACGTGCAGTACATTAATGTCCCGATTTCATTTTAATCAAGCCATTGGACTGAATGGGGAGGGGAGAGGAGGAAGAAGAAAAGAAAATACTTTATTCTAGTAGCAGACTCACAATTACAGCCACCTTGGTAAATGTAATTTCCTAGTTTCATGCAACATGTTGAGGCTTTCCTCTGGCAAAAGTAACCTGGTAAAAAAATAGCTTCTCAATTGAAGATTACATAAGGGAAAACACTTTAGAGAAAAGTATTAAATAATCAAAAGACTTGGACTGTTTGTGTAATCATGGATGCAGGTGCTGTGATATAGCAATATATGGATATCCATATGTATTTGCTTTATTATTATATAATTGCTTTATCTGAGTAACATCTTGGCAACAGGCATTACCTGAAACATCTCACACATGAAACCAAGGGGAGAACCTGTCTCCTTCTGGTCTAACTGGGATCTTTCCCTGCCTGGTCTCTCTAAGGTGACCTCACAGTTGTACGAGATGATAGAGAAAGAATTTGTATTGGCATGTTCAAAATGACAAATATTTCCAAGAAGAGAGAATTGCACCCTTCAAAATGAAGGGAAGAAATAAAGAGAAATATCATACTTCTCTCTTAGTCACCCAAAGAAATATGAGAGTAGGCAATAGGCTGCTACTTTGTGCTTGAGGCTGCTGAGCAAAGGAGTCAGGTTCAGACCTCTGATGCTTGCTAGGCCTCCTTGGGAAATTCAGTCAACTTCTCTGTGCTTCAGTGTCTTCTAGCCTGGCTTGGTAAAAATGATTGAGATGCCCAGTATAAAACATGTTGTTACGCATTGCGACAGAGGAACCTCTGCTCAGCGAAAACTGCGGGATAGGAGCAGTCCATAAAAGATGTGCTTGGCAGGAGGGTCCAGCAGGCAGGGGTGTCTGGGTCATTTTTTGAGACAATTTTTGAGACAATTATAAGACATGCCAGGGTTAAAACCTCTGATATTTGGTGATATCGATACTCCGGGTCTGGGATAGCTCAAGGACAACTTGATCTGGAGACAAAAACCTCAGGTTTCTACACTTTTCGCTTTCAGATGGAAAAATCTATATGAGTTTCAACATATCCCACAGTGTTTAAAACCAGTCCCTTTCAGAAGACTCAGCATTTAATTAACAAGATTTGCATTTTTTTCCTCCTCTCTTGTCTTGCCTTCATATAACATTTAATTAGGGAAAAAAATCCACAACTGTTCCTTTGCTCTCTTTGGTTCTGATGGAGAGCCTTGTATCTTAGAGAAATACCTTATGAAAATGGTTTAACTGAATTTATAATGCAATTAGCTGCAAAGAATTTGTCTCCGGAAAGCCTGAGATGGCAGTACACTCCTAAATCAGCATGATCAATGTGCGCTGCCTTAACATTTCCCCACACAAACTTATTGTCTGTCTCATTTTAATAAATAGATTATTAGGTTTTCTGCCACGAGAAATTGCTTGGTATTTTGCAAGAAGGGAAAGCAGGCAGCAGTGAATAGTAGAGATATATACACATGCACTCATGCATGCACAGTGCAAGAAGAGGACCACAGCTAAATCTCTCCATGTGGTCTCTCTTCCTACTTTAATTAGAGTTTCAGCTTTTGCTCTCTTTTAGCTGTTCTTTACACAGAGACAGTCAATGACATTCCCTTTGGAAGATCTTCTCCTTACACAGTATGTGTTACATTGTCTAGGTCAGAGCCTCCCAACCCAATGGAGGTTTTACAGGAATAAAAAATAAGTCTGAAGCACCCACAGGTGTTTCAACCAATAGTTATCCATCCCAACAGGAAAGATCAAGAGCTGTTACCACCTCACAGTTACAATCACAAGAACAGCCACAGAGGAGATCCCTGCTTAGTGGCCAGTTCCTAGGAGCACCTCTTCACCTCGGCCACTTCTAAGCCACCTTCCCAACATCTTATTGTCAAGTACTGGTTGCTGAAGACAATTTTCAGTAAATCCTCTTCAAAGGACCAAACGGTTGGTGCTTAAGTAGGGACTTACCCATGGCTGCACTACCTAAGCTATCTAAAAAGAGTGCAGTGAGAGCCAGAGCTCACGCTGTCCTCAACATGGGTTTCACAGATGAAGCAGAGGCTTTCCCTTTGCTGGCCAAGCCCCACAGCACCATCACCTGAGAGTCCTCCAAACCTGACTGCTGACACTTGTCCTGACACTCAACCTGCATTTTCCCCTTCTAACTTTCAGCCTCCTCCATATCAAACACTAATGCCTCTCCTTGCCAGGATTTACAACCTCCTGGCATTTGTGGATGAGCAGGTGGGATGAGGCTACCCCAAAAGCTGGCTCAACCTCTATTGCTGTGGCATAAACTTAGAAAAACATGATGCATTCAAAGAGTAACTAGATTTTGACATGCATCAATCAAAAATATTTTTACCAGTTTCCTCCCATCCTGTATGAGCTACGTCAACCTGGCAGAGTTGATATCATTTGTTTTTTTTTCCAGTCGACTCATTATTCACATACTTCTTCTGGTCTTGTCATTGGCATATGACTAATATACAAAAAGACTACTGGGTTGCAGGTATGCTGCTTTGTCAAGTGGAGATGTTTTCAGACCAAAAAGGATGCACACGGCTTTAAGAAAATGTGAAATAGCAGCACTTTTTACTATAGGTCTCAATTAATCCAAAAGTCCAGCCTTGTTAACAGTGAATTCTATATTTGTACAAATACAACAGAATATTGAGTATTTTAATAACTGCAGAAATGTCAAAACAAATTAGTTTATCACTATTATTATTGTATTAGCTTTTAATTAAAACCCAAACAGTCTAGGAAAGTGTACCAATATTCCCTCTTGTGCACTGCTCCAATCTCTGATTTTCAAATAGGAGCAAAATATCTACATACATGCACAAGCTGTTCCTTCCAAGGTAAAGGCAAGTGCCAGCTGTGTTAAGCATGATTGCATGCTGCCATATTCATATATTAACTTTGCTCAGTTTTTACTATTGATATTTTTAGACTTAGTCATCATTCAGATTTTCCATTTGTTGCTTTTCTCCAGCAATGCCTCACCACTACTCCTCCAAGTTCTGCCTCTGCTCCAAAGCATTAAGTCATAAGCCACTGACCTACTTGCTTACATTCTCCCAGATGTATGAAAACATCTTCGTGCTTAACAGTATGGGAGTTCCAGTACTATTCCCGTCCTACAGCTGCATGCTCAAGCTGTATAAACAGTTCTGACTCACATAAACAGCTCAAACGTTTCAATTTTCAATAAACAATCGTTAAAATTGCAAATCTCCATTTCAAAATGAAAACCTCTCCCACCCTCCAAATTAAAAGGAATTCTATATCCTTTTTGGTGGGGGTAGTTACAACAGGGTGAAATGCAATGACAAGATTTCCTTGATCTCATCACGCTGAGCTTGGTATGCTCTCGATGCTCCAAATTTTCTTTTCTATTCTTGGGATGTTGTGGGGAGAGTCTGTGAGTTTCTTGGGCTTTATAAGCCTATCTTCACCAACTACACAGCATCACAGTTGTAGTGAAGTCAATGCAGCAAAAGCAATTTCCACCAGCCTAACAATTTTCCCCACTATTTGTCTTTCACCACATTATTTCATTCTTCCAGCTCCCACCCACGACAGTTTTCTCTTTACAGATATAAAATAAATATATATGTAAAAAAAGGGTGACTTTTCTGGGTAGCTTCAAACCACTGGGTCTAGCATTTATGGTTAAATAATCACCACTTCAACCTCTGTGGAAGTTGAATAACGTAGCATGCGGCATCTTTCCAATAGCCATTACTCAGCAAAGATGTGCTGCATGTGTCAGGACTGGGTACTTGGAAGCTTCAGTGTTGCAAGTTTTTTTTGTAATATTGAACTCTCCATCATACTACAGAGAAAAACCTTTCCCACATCATGACGCGAGCCCTAAGGAATCAAGGGCAGTCACTCCAGTCATAGTTGACCTTTGTCATCCACTGTGGACATAGGCAAAGGTCTAAAATCAGGGTTCAGGTTCCACTGAGCATCTGAACACTCAAACCACTCCTCTTAGCAATATGTAGCTCAAGCCCATGTGCATGGAAATCTGCATCCTGCCTCTGTAGAAATCAGTGACAAAATTCACTGCAAAACTAGCCTTAAAAGACTGTTTCCAATCTTCCTTGGAACAGCATCCAAGAGACATCCTGTAGTAGTAGCATTAGAGGGCCATTACTCCCTCTTGTCCCCTAGGAAAAACCAAGGATAAGGGATAAGGATTGTGCAATAATATAGTGAATTCAAGCTCCAGTGAGCCTTCTTCTGTGTTGCTCTTAAGCTGTATATGCTTTTTCTTCACAGCAAAATTAGACTGGGCAAAATGCCATTTCAATGCAGACAAGCTGTTTTATGCAGCTAGCTCTGCCTTCTTGTTAAAGGATGTTACTGTGTGAGTTCTGGGAACATTAGCCTACTAATTCAGGTTGTGGAAATATATTAAGAAGCACTTCCCACAGCTTGTACTTCTCTGGAAGTACCAAGGTAGAGAGTTCAGAATCATAATTAAACAGTAAATTTGGAAATAATTAGCGTAATAATTACATTTCTACAAAATAAGCCATACAACTAAAATAACCTCTTTCAGCAGTAATTGACATCAAGAAAATAAATGACGTCTGGCCCACCCACAGGGTCCCTTTCCTCTGATCAACCGGATGCCGCAGCACTGCTGTGCTTCTCCAACCACGCTTACAAACAACCATGGAAATGCAGAACGCTGCCAGAAAGACCTTATGAAACCCAAGTATTTACTGCAAGCTGTGAGTGAGTTTTAAGATCTTGGTAAACCCTTCAGGTTTTTCTTAAAAATTTGCTTAGCTTCTGATGCTAACAAATTGTCTCACTTGATGCTTTTATAAAGAGTGGTGAGCTCTGTCCACACTGAAGTCAAAGGTGGCAGTGCCCAGGATTTATGTAGTAAGTTTTTCTGCAGCATTTACAGAGAAGTGTAGATGTACAGATGACAAACCTATTTTCTACATAAGAAGGTTTTCCCACTTGAAAAGAGATACAAAAGAAAAAGCCCACTGTGGCACTAAATTAAGGATTGCGTGCTCCTTTCAGAGAGAAGCTTAGTATGTTTTTAGACTCTAAGTTCTTTGTTCACCACTATTGGTAAATAAATTAAATTGTATCTGTGTTTATCAACTCCAGATGACAGCAGCATCTCTAGATGTGCTCAGGTTGACGATGGAAATAGCATTCAATTATGAGAAAAGGAATAGCTTCAGTTTTCTATGGTTGTTTGAAAAACAGTTATTTTATCCTTCAGGGGGAATAAATTTACATCACTACCATTTTAAATTTACAAACCTCCCCAGAATGGGTGGCAAGAAGGACCATAATCAGATGCTGTGTCTTTGCCCTGAAGCACATGGGTAAGATGACAAGGTGAACTGTAAGTAACTATAAAGCGAAGTGGCCTTGCTGGGCCACTTGGGCACGCAGCAACATTACTCCAGAGGCTGCCCACTTGATGCTGCAGCCTTGTGCATGCCTGAGTACCCAGACTAGCTCATCAAAGGGATATTAATTGCCTTCTAAAGCTAAGCTAAAGAGTTCGTGTTGGGTGCAGAAGATCATCTACACCAGCTGCTGCGGGGCCTTGGCTGGAAAACAAAGGCCACAGTGACAGCCCGAGGTCGGTCCGGAGCAGGGAGGTTTCGCTGCTTTGCCACAGCTCTGCTGGAGCAAACAGCCCTGAGCCCTTAGACTGCCTCCGAGCTGCTTATTCTGGGGAATTACAATTGTAAGTCATGCAGAGTGGCCAGCCCCCAGCACTACATTTAGCCCGAGAATTGCAAAGGTGTAACTAACTGCAGTGGTGCAAAAAAAAAAAAAAAAAGTAGTAGTAAAAATAGAAATAAAAGAAGAGAAAGGGCCTAATTTGCCATCTGTTAACTCCATTCAGTCTGTTATAGTCTTACAGCTTTCCAAGTATCTCCAGCCCACTAAATAGCTGCTTTTTGAATATTTTCCTCAAGATTGCTTTGTTTTCTCCCCATGCAGCATCTCACCTTGTTATTTCCTTGCTACATTTATAACCTCTCCAGGTCATTTGCCAGCATTTCTACCCCAATGACTGTTTTTTGACACACCTCCTCATTTAATACCTTCCGCTAGTTTAATTAACACGCTGATTGCACCCTCTCCAAAGTTGTTAATGAAGATATTAAATAAAGCCAAACCTTGCATTACTGCCTGCAGTGCCCAAAACAATTTGTCCCTATGGCCCTATACGTTCCCATTAATGACTGCCTAATGCTTTCAGTCCATTAGCCACGTTTCAATCTCTGCAGCACCTTTCGTGTCCAAACCAATCTGTACTTACATGTCACAAGATCATTTAGGGCAGCAGTCCCATGCTGTTCTTTAAGTGTACGGACCAGTGAAGCTCCCTTTTAACCAAGTGAAAACCTACACATATGTAGCCCATTCAAGTGCCTTCTCCTCATCCACTAATGCTGAAACAGTGCAAAAAGTGATCACATTTGATTTCTTCCTTCTCAGCACAAGAGCCCCAGCTCAGCTGTCAGTTCCACCCAGACACCTTTCGTTTCATCAGCAGGTGATTGTGTTGCCTCTCAAATATGCACTCGGCACTGCCTGCGTATGAGCACTGACACAGATTGGTTTCAATGAGTTCCCACCGCTGTAACTGAAAGCACAATTGGGTCAATCCCATTTGTTTCTCCTGGTTTCATTCTTTATGATGGCCCTGAATACCCCACAGCTACACTTTGTTGCATGGGGAATTTTATCATATAGGGTCTTGTGTACTTACAGGTATTTTCTCATAGGCCCAAATCCAATCGGCCTTTCCCATGACGAGTTACTGGAGTTACTTGTGTGATTTTAGTGCATTAGAGTTGGTAGCTTAATAGTGACTCAATTAGCTCGGAAGAAATTGGCCTTCTTTCGTATGAATGCTTTTGTATTACCTTTGCATTTTGTGACATTGGGGGTCTGTCCAATTTCCGTGACACTTATAAAGGTAATTGGAGTTGTTCATTAGTTGAATCTCACAGACTCTGGGATGCGGTCCATCTAGATTCCTTCATCTGTGGATTTTCAGTTCTTTCCTTCATTCACATGCTTTGTGCCAAATCCCAGGACAGTGTTAAAGCTGGCTTAATGAGGATTCCCCTTGCCTACAGGGGAACGCAGGCAGAGCCACTCTTGCCTTCGCCAAACCTACTTTGCATATCTAAGGCAGCAATGGTGGAAAAGTGGCAATTGAGGTAGAGCTGCTGCCCTTGTGCCACGGTAGCAGCCAGACGTATTGAGCAGCCCTGACGATGCTCTCGGTTCCTCTTCAGGATGATGGTTGTGCTCCCAGGTCAGGAAAAAAACAGCTCGGTATTTGAACAGTTGTCCTTTGGAGATGCCAAACAAGTACTCAAGATTGAGCTCTAGCTCTAAAACCAATGGGACTATGTGTATTTTGTGCGTATTCAGCTGTTTTTCTTGATGATTCTACCAAAAATCCACCATTTCCTAACGGAGTCACTCTATAGCTGTGTGCCTCCCCTCCACGTGTCAGAAAGTTAATACTTTTTCTGGCATGTACTGCTTGTCCAATATTACCTCTCCCTTTGCTTAGCTCCCTGGTCTCACAGCTCCTTGAAACTCTTCCACAATCCCATAATTAGCTTTTCCCACATGTCTTGGAAGCATTGAGGATTTCCCAGTTTCTCTCAGGTGACACCACTGCCTGTCAGAGCTTTGGGGAGGCAATAACCACTTCAAGCACCTGAACCAAGCAACAGCTATGAACCTTTGGCAAAAGGGGCCAGGTTATTTTTGAACTATTCCTATTCTCACCAGTAGAGGGAAGTCATGCAAACATCCAACAGCGCAGAGAGAATTTATCATTCCCAGTCCTAATTCTCTTTTTTTTTCCAGCACACAGGAGGGGAGAGAGCAAATAAATGTCAACGCCAGAGAAATCAGAGGAAGCAAAGGCTGCAGGAAAAAGGTAATATCAATTATGACCAATTATGGTAGTTGGAAAAAAATAAATGAACTTTTAAGCATACCTGTCTTTTAGGTCTGAAATAGCTGCTCATATGGTCAAAAACCTGCCATTTTTTTCCAGCTATTGTCATTAATCTAATAAAGACAAAGAAAAAATCTTGTCTACATACAAAATTGTCTTGCCTATGTTGACCGACCACCACAGCTACAGCTAAACAATTCGAAATAAGGTTAATCCCTGCATCTGAGTGTACCTGGGAGAGGTAGAGCATGCTGCCATACCCTGACATGGCTGTAGAGAGATGATAGCGCTGGGCACACACAGATGAACAGAGAAGGCTGAGCCATCACAAGCAACATGGCAGGAGGAATACGAGGCATCTGCCTCCTCTGTGGCCTAAAACTTCTTAAGATGACTTAAAGGGAAAAGCTAAAAGTTAATCCCCAAGACTAGACTCTCTTGAGATGGTGGGGAAAGAGGAATGATGTGGATTCCTACTGCAGAACGAGCAGAACAGCACTCTGTGGGCCTGCATGAAGCTCGCGGGGAGCGGGAGCCCAATTCCACTGAAGGAGCTTCACCAGCATCCGCCTGGCATCCCAGCGGGAACGCTTCCCTCACGGAAACAGCAGCAACAAAACAGCTGCATCCCAACGAGCCGTTTCCCCTGCTCTGAAATAACATATCTCTAAAACGGAGGGGCAGCCTGAGCGCCGCTGCCCCGGCGGGGACACGGCCATCCCCAGCTCCAGCACCCGAGCACGGCCGCCCCTCCAGGCATGCTGCACTGCTCGACTTGACGCCACCCACCCATGGAAAGGGGAGAAAAAGACACTAACAGATTCTGACTGCGGCGCACCACTTAATCCTTTTTTCCCCATCAGTTAGCTCTCTTGCTTTCCCTCCCTAGCAGGCATTATGTAAACTGAGAGTCCCCTGAAGTGATATTTGCAACCGCGGGATCATGCAAGAAAGGGCACAATGCAACCCCCTGCCCCTACTGTTCTTTTTCAAATAATACTCTACTCATGGTAAGTACTAAAAATATGTACTCTGCCATTCAAGCAGTTAATGTTCTTAAATGCCACTTTGTTCAGGGGAAACAGTCTTTGTTAAACATGAACTTCACTAGGAACAAAATTTATGTTATAATTTGATTTATGAGATACATATATATATACATATACACACACACATTACATACATTATATATTTTTCCCAGCTGATTGTATCAACTAAATCTCTCTTTAAAATGCCATGCAGCTAAAGCAAATGCTTCAGGGAGGCTGCTGATGACTATGTTGGATATCAACTGCTGGCTCTTGCCTCAACTTTAAAGCCTCTTCCTGGGGCTTCACTGATGCACAGTGGAAGGGTCACTGAGAGAAGAAAAAAACTTATATCACAGGGATATCAGTGCATGGGCTTTGATCACTATGGACAAATGGGCTGGCTAATTTTGGTTCAAGTAGCAACATATAAATAAAGCAGTAGGACACCAAAGCCCTAAGTTTTCCATGGAAGAGTGTAACAGACATTCTCAGAATGTTTAACCAAGGAAAATACAATTTAAAACCAAACAGGGCTCCACTTCCTTTACTACACAAAAGACCTAGCCTGTTCATTTACTCAGAAGGAGTGTTCTTCTAAAAGTAAAGCTGTAGTTGTTGCTGTAGTTGTTGTTTCATAGCCTTCTACATTGATACTTTATCTCCAGGAATTATTTGGGGTGCTTAATGAAGTGTGGATCGCAGCATCAGGAATCCGTTGTAGGGTGGGGTGTGCTCTGCACTATTATTTGATTTTCAACAGCATTGTTTTCACTTTGAGAAAAACTATTTGCATTTATTTATACAGATCCCCAAGTGATCAAGGGAGCATTATCCCCATTTTCTAGCAGCTACATTTATATTTGCTGCACAATTTGGGGCAAGTACCTACAGTCCCATTCAAGCTAACTTGTGATGTTCTGGTGCCCTCCTAGGAACCTGACACATCAAATATTCTGGTTCCTTCTTTCTTTGCCAAAGCCCACTGTCTCAATCAGCTTTCACCACACAAATTTGCTCCTTCACATAAATGATTATTATTTTGACTTAGCATAACTCGGCCCTTAGTTTCCACGGCCCTCAGCGTAGAAGCAGTGCTCCAGTGTTTCCCTGACTTATTTCAGGCATCAGTGCAAGAAGAGTTGGACTGGATGACTCATGACTAAACCCATACTGTAGGAAGGAAGGACAGAGCAAGGTCCGTCCAACACAATCGAGAAGCAAATCTGCAGAATCATCATTATGACCAATCCTGCAAACTTACATTTCTCACTGGTCACATCTGGTCTGATCCAAGGGCCATTGGGCCTTGGATTTGGATCAATGTAGAGAGGCCTTTGCCTGTCCACATCCTGTGCAGAGTCAAAAGTTGGCTCCCTTTATTAGCAGAGGATTTAGCAATAGGAAGAAGTTCAGTCCAAATCCTTTCTCCATGCATGGCTGTTCCTAGAGTTCCTCACTCACAAGAGCTCAGCCCTGACCCTAGATCCGCCTGCATTTACTAAGGGATCATCTGGCTTTCCATCCAACATGTTGCTAATAAGTAACTCACATGAGTAAGTCACTGAGTAGCTGAAGAAACATGTTAAAAAAGAGGTTTCCCTCTCTGCGTTGATAGCCAGTTATTAACTAATCGATGTGGCAGTACTGGGAAGGTTGTAGGTGGTTCTGTAACCCATCATGCCAAAACGTGAAGAGTAGATAATTTTTATATCATTATGCTCTTGTTCTGCACAGTCTTCAATATTGTCAGAGCGCTGTATGAACTTTAACCAATTAATGAAACATGAACTGCTTATTAGGTGACCCAAAAGGTCTCTCCCCTACAATCTGTGAATAACAAACCAAAATCAACGTGCTGCTGATAAATGCATATGCATGAAATCTTTTAAGACATCATAGCTAAAATAGCTAATAATAAATCTCAGCATCTCTGAGAAAGCAAAACAGGAAGAGAAAAGAAGCCAGGAAAAATAAAGCACGCTGCTACAAAACACTGCCTGGGCAAGTTAGCATCAACTTAATGATCAATAGGTCACCATTGTGTATGGTATTTACATCTGATCTGTATTAATGCATTGCTGTGCTTGAATGTCCAACAAGGCTCATCTCAGCTAGCACTTCCTTCATTAAATCTGCCTTCATACAAAATTCACCTTGATTTTTAAGTTTGCATTCAGTGCTGCACATTTGGAAGTAACATTGCCAAACTTTCTACTGTGTTCACCTGCTGGTTGGAGAACAGAGGTTTCTCAAGATGAAAACAAAATAAAGATGGTTGCAGAAAGCTTAGTATTATCAAAGTATGGAAAATAATAGACTTGTGCATATGCTCAGCCTTCTGCTACCATCATATCACTATGCATTATCATTTTCTGTCACTGAAAAGTAGTTCTCACACCATATATTTGCTTAATCTTGGGTTTATTAACTCTTTCACTCTCACACCCACACAAACATTGATTCTTTTGCTTTCCTTACGTAAAAATATCTGGGGGAATTTTCTTGGCATCTTCTGAGTAGAAGCTTACTTGGTTTTAAAATCTAGAATTTCAGGTATTTGTGCTTTCTTTCATATGCACACATTTGAAATTCAGATGGGCCCATATCCAAACTCAGTCTAACTCATTTTCCAGAAGGTGAATTTTAGCTCCTCCACCATTTGAATGTTAATTGCGTAGCACAACAATAAAACCATACATGCTCCTTGAAGAAATGAAAAATTCCCTCCTGACCCTTACAAGAATCTGCCAGTTATTCCCAAATACAAAGCTAGCTAATAACAAGTTTTTAAGTAATTACTCAGCACAGAGCACAGATAACCTCTCTCTCACTGCAGTAACACTATGTTCTTCAAGGGAACCTTAGGAGTGGCAAAACTGTATTATTAAATGAGACATTTTCAGGCACAAGTTTACTGAAGGAGGGGCAATAAAGAAGAGGAATGTAAGAAAATATTCAATAGGGATAGACAAAAGGGGCTTCACTTGATAAACAGATTTTACCCTTTCTGTAAGTCTATTTGCCTCATTCACCACTCTCTGTGAGAGAGCATCACTTCAAGTTCTTCTTAACAAAGTAGTCCCTTGCTCCTAAACATTCGGTTTGCTCTGTCCAATGAGTGCAGATTTATGAACTTGAACTGTTTCACTTACTAACATTTTATAAATAAGCCCCATCTGGTCTCTCTCCTGTATCTAAGCCCCTTCTCCCCCCAGCCTACCTCGTGCAGTCCCAGCCAGCTAATGCCTCCCCTTAAATAAACTAGACTTTTCAAAATTTGATCGAATGCCTAGGCTCTTTATGTCTCTCAAAAGAAGTCTCTAACAGCTGCTTAGTGTCGCTACACACTACATCAAGTATTCAGAAATGGATCTATCAAAGAGGTCATCTCCCTCCTGATACAACATTAACTAATCTGCTGCCATTTCAAACTTTGCTTGGCTTTGCTATTACTTCTGCTCCACGGCAGTACTTTGCATAGACATACTGCACTTCCTAATCCATTTACCCAGCTGATCAAGATTAATCTGGAAACAGCTTCATCTTGTTAATCTTTAACTAATCTTCCAATTTTAGATCATCTGATAACACAGGAAAGTACAGTAAAATCATGAAAAAAGGTTAATACATAGTGCTTTTGCCCACAAAAATCTTTTGTATCTTCGCTGTGTGCTAAGTGAGAAACATGAGAAGAGTCTGCTCCTGCAATTTTTTCTCAACTGAGTCTTCCTATTGACAACTATTTGCATAGCCAAAACAATTACACTCAGAGGTTGAAGTTTCCAGGATCGGCTCCCAATTCCTTACATGTCTTATTACCTACCTCATGTTTGCAGCATGTGTAGAATAAATACATCCCTTGAAACTTTGTTAAAAGCTTCTGAAGATCCCAGTATGTCTGCTGCTTCCCTTCTATCTAGATCAATGCTTATTTAATTTAGAAAAGGAATCCAATTTGCTTGACATGATTTACTTTCCACAAATCCATGCTGACTCGCATTATGATGCTGCATCCTTATTAAACTGCATGCAATTGTAGCCTTATGCTGTCAGGAAATTTATTTCTGAGACTGCATTTATAGACAGCGGGATCCTCTGAGGGGCTGCAATACCTGACACAAGGAGTTCAGCACATACTTATTGCCAAACTGACCTGTTATTTTCCAACTCTAACTGTTTTCCTTTAAAAGGTTAGAAAGAAAATGTTGGCTCTTTCCAAAAAACATAAAACATGATGTGTGTATCATATGTGTGTATTCATATTACTGCCATATATTAACAGTCTTCCTGAGCCCAGCATTAAAAAATATCTACACATAAACTGTCCCCAGCATCCATGCAAATGGCAAAGGCCTCAAACTTGACCTTACAGTAAGATCTTAGTCAGAAGTCCAGACAGACCAACAGAAACAAGCCAAATGTCACCAAAGGAGCCAGCGGTTGCTGGTACTCCAGGTCTGCTCCCGCCCCAGACAGTGCTGCGGGCTGCTCGAGTCACCCGCCGCTGGCTCTTCCTCTGGGAATGCCCTCCCGCCCATCCCATCGCGGATCCTTCCGACTCACACCTCGCCTCAGGTCCAAGCACAGCGATGGGCCACGCTTCTAGGCTACTTTCTCTTGTACCTTGGTCAAGCATTCTCTGCATAATGGCCAAACTTCTCTTCAGCAAGCAGGTTTGCCAGGAGAGCGTGTTACTTTGACAATTACTTCTTCCTAATTTTGCTGCTACCATTGCATTCTGTACAGCTGCTTAGGGTAAAAGCTCTATCCAGAACTAGCAGAAGGGGCAGAACCCTCTGTCCTTCCCTCTTCTCTCTGATTTCTCAGTTCCCAAAGCATGTCCAGAATGTCATCCTACCAATCAGCATTTTCCCAGCTATTTGTTCAATGAAGTTTCCATTTTTATTCTTCCTCCCCTCCATTTCCTCTTGCAAAGCACTAATGATGCGCTGAGCAGAGCTCTTACAGATTTCTCAGAGGACAATTTATATAAGTATCATGGTCAAAATGGTCTGGGGTATTGCTGGTGTGTATTCACCATAGTGGCATTCACCTGAGCTGCGAAATGGAACAAAATCCCATTGCAATAACGGGACTTCTGAAGCCATTTTTGACAGTACTGCTGCATGCACTTTCAGTATCACCCCAGTCCCACGTGAAACGCTAACAGCTGGGCACAGAAACACAAGCCTTCCCCGTTCAAACCATGACATGAATATAGAAGAGTGCAGGGAGCATCAAGCTGTTCGTGGTGTTTTCTGTGGAACACCCTACCTTGAACTCCATGGGGGTGTATTTCTCGTTCTTGGGGGTGGTGTTGCCTTTGTAATGCAGGTGGTTGGGAGTGGTTGGGTGGATGACGGTTGACTCCTGGGACTGCCTCTGGCAGCGCTGGCAGTACACATAAATCACAAACGTTAAGAGGCTGGAGCCAAAGAAACAGGAGACCCCAGTGGCAATCAGATGGATGAGACTGAAACCTGCAAGGGAAATGACAAGTGATGCTATTTTTAAAGAACAGCCTCTTTCCCTCTCCCGACAAGACCACAGGTGCAAATCAGAGCTATGACATCGCGGGATCAACATTAATAAGCTGTTGAAGGCAGAGTCTTACGTTCTAACATAAACTGACATAATCTCCCTGCAAATCGCTCTCCCCACTGCAGCTCTGCCTTGTGCATTTAACAGGTTCATGCATTGTGTTCTCAGCGCTCCCTCCCTGTCTCTCCTCTCTCCTCTCTATTGATATTGAAACTAAACATTATGTTAAGCTGACAGCTAAAGAAATGAGCCATACAAACAATACACATTAATGGATTCCAAAGCATGTGCGTGTCACGTGCACAAATGCACAAAAAGGGGGATAAAAGCAGTGTTTTTCTAAAGGGGAGGAAAGAAAAGGTACAGCCCCTTTTGCCAGTTTCCCCAAAAGCTTAGGGAACCATGGGGGAGTAGGGGAGATGCACATTCCTCCCTGGTGTAATCCAAGTGCACTCAGAGTCCTTGCTTATTCACAGCAGTGTATTGCTTTGGTCATTTCTGCACTGCCTTCTGGGGTGTATTTGTACAGCTAGCAGCAAAACAGGATCCTCAGAAAAAGAAGAGGTGGAATAAATAAGTTGCTTGGAAAAAAACCTTCTTCGGTTTTAATTCCCCTCAAATTGGGATTGGAGTGAGACCGGGGCTGGTGGGTAGCTCCAGCATGAAGATTCCAAAAAGAAAAGCTCCTGGATTCTAAAAGCCTCCTATGGAGATCTCTCAGCATGGGATTAGAGCAGTAGCCTCCAAGCGCAGCACTGACCCCTGCAAGGAGCTGTGCAGCCCATACGCTGGGAGCCACCCAGCTCGCAACTCTGCCTGCTGGGCAAGGAAAAAGTCAAGCAGTTCTCCTCATTCCTCCCTCACCTGAGGAAGTCTCAACCTCCGTGGTAAATCCAGCAGCCAGCAAATCTCCACGACAGCAGAACAAGCGGTTGTGACCTTTGCAGCCACCAAGTTAAAGAAATAACCAGTCTTGGGTGGCCTAAGTGTGTGACCCTGTTTGCTGAGGGGTCTCTGGGAAGAGCATCGCTGGCGGTGACCCCACACGCTACTGACTTTGCCCTGCCATAAAATCTTCCAAGCAGGGATGACATGGGCCCTAGTGCCCCGGGCAGCCATCCCAGGGGACAGGCAGATCGCTTCAGTGGAGACTGCAGCAGGAAAGCTCCCCAAATACTCTAGAAGCCAATTCGTTTGGACAGACTGCTGCGTTGGCTTGACTGTGTGCGCAGAAATGGCAGGGACCACTCAGAGAGTGGCTGCAAATGAGGTTCATTCTTAGTCTGATCACGATGTGCCTTTTTTTTTTTTTTTTTCCTTTTGGTGCCATCTTACATTTTAACTGATATGCTTTTCAGATAGAGAATTCTGCCCATTAGTCTTCTGATCTCTTCTAATCTTTCGTTAAAAAATATCCTCCTGCGTTTAATAAGAACAAAACCAATAGAGTTCTACAGAAAAGTAATGCTCTTCAATCATAATTACAGTAAGGAGTATATAGAATTTATTAGACTGACAAGCTACATTTATTTTTATAAACCACACTATAAAATTCTATTGCAAGATTACAACTTTCTATTGTGTTTTAGATGATGGTCCAAAAAAACAGTAGAAAGATGATAATTTTCTATTAAAGATTATGAGACGTTTCTAAAATGACATTTCCTTTGTAAAAGCCTCTGCTTGGTTTACCTCACTTGTGAGAGCTAAAACACAGACTGTGCAGCTGGTGTTCAGGGAAGCCCCGTGACATTGTGTCACACTCACCTCCTGCCCAGCTTTGCTTCGACTGCAGTGAATGTTTCATTTCACTGTTACATTTGCCTATTCACTACAGAAGGAAATCCTTTCTGAAACAGAAAACTCTCTTATTTCACTGTCATCCTTGAATCTGATTTTTCAGGTGAGTTTCAGCAGTACCTCAGGGGTAAAGCAAATTATTTTATCTGCAGCACATCAGTCCCCCAGGATGGAGCCTTTGTGGTTCATCACTTTTACAATACAGACTTTCTGAGACACATCAGCAGAATTTCTGTTGATTGTTTTCCTTGCCAAATATTGCGGAACACTATGTAATACATAATATTAGATATGGTAAAATGTAAATTGGAAAAGCAAGTACAATGGTGGTGGAAAAAAGGAAGAAAATGTGACTACAAGGCCTAATAGCAGAGTGCAACTGTAGTAAGGAGTCCTGGAATTGAAGCGAGACTTTGCTCTCTCGGGGTGGGAAGAGTGATGCAGAAAGCAAACTGTTACATTGTAGGCACTGAAATCTTAATTCCACTGATTGCTCTGCAGTCACAAACCAAAAGGCCACATTTCCATTCCATAGGTGATATGACTTTTTTGCCATGATCTCCATAGAGTAAATAGATTTTGGCAGGCTGCAAACTAGCTGTGTTTCAGGAAGGCTGGGGTATGACACTAGTAGGAATTGGCACTGTCACTGGTGTGAAACCAGCATCCTTAAATGTCAAAGGAACTTGCCATTTTCTTCAATCTACATTTTTATCACAGAGGCTCCTAGGCCATTGGAGAAGTGACACAAATGATGTATCTTCCAAGTTACACATCTTCTCTGAGAGGTGAGGACTACAGTGAAAATGAGTGCTTGGAGGGCAACCATCAACTCTAATCTAGACCTGGTGATAGTAAAGGAACTGCCTAAGAGATCTCCATTCATTGAAGGCTCTATAGGTTGTTTAAAAACACCTGCCTCCAAACAGCTGAAAGGCTTGCAGTGATGAAATGAGGAATATCCCTTCTTTTCTCCTGAACCATTTATAATGTGGATAGAGAGAGACAGGTGATGTGCTCCCTGAAAATTAACGACCCTCAGTGCCCAACCCAAACCCTGAAAGAAATAAAAATCTTGGAACTGACAACTGGACAGTGCAATACATTCTTCCAGTCTGGCTCAGACACCAAGACTCCAATGGAATTAAAGTTATCAGTGAGATGTGAGCTGTATAGATTAATGCTTCAGTTGATACTGCACAGGGAGAAGAAAAGCTAGGTTAGGATAAAAATAAGATATATAGTTAGTGGTACCCTACCTCCACAGTTTGTGCTTTCATCAATGCTGGAGGCTGGCAGGATCACTAAACAATGAAAATAAGAATGGAGAAAGTTGTCATTTTGCCATCACATTGCTTCTTTAAGTAATTAAAACCCTGGTGCGCTAGACATGAGAAGCTGCTTGTGTGTTTTGCAGCAAGCTGAGAGTCTCTCTAAATTGAATGATAAGCTCAGCATGGGGAACCACATGCAACAAAGTCCCTCAAAAGACCTGACAATTCCAGTACTATTACCTGATCACTGTTTAGCTTCTTCCATTTGGAAAAAGAAGAGAGACGAAAAAACACTACCATGGTTTGGATATCTCTGATTTTTAAATGAGGACATTGTAGTCCAGAAAAAAAAAATAGAAAAGGGTTATTCAGTCTAGACATGTGTTAAGTATTTGCCTCAGAGATTCAAATTCCAAAACGCTCAAGAGCATCTCTCCATCTATAATGTATCTCTGTTAGACCCCTAATTTCCTAATTGTCTCCATCCACCCCACCTTGCTTCTTCCCTCCAGTGGGATGCTTTCCTCTGATATTTGAACTTATGGAGTTCCTGTTGACCACATCCACACAAGGAACAGAGTTCATTTCTATAACCCAGCTTGAGACAACCATGCAAGGTTAAAAGTTTCAATTCAAGCAATACTAGTTACTTATTATAGATCTAAGTAATTCTGATTTATAAGAGAGCTGAGCTGTCCCCAAAGGAATGTCAGTTATCCTGTGTCTGAAACATGAGTTTATAGCACATTTGGTGGTTTGCTTGTTTGTTGTTTTAGAGGCATCCAAATCCATCTAGAGTAGAGAAAATCTCAGTTTATACGTACCAGGAATTTCATTATACAGACAATCTTGGTACTGTGTGCTGTTTCCAACGCATTGCGAAGAGTCTGGACTGTGCACCTCGCAGTAACGCGTGCGGTACTGGATCCCCTCTTCATTACACAAGCTCCACTCTGACCACTCTGACCAGCCACCTTAAATCCAAGATCAAGATAACATATAGAGAACATCACCCAAAAGAGAGAAGACCCCTTGCAAAATCCAAGCTTCTTGAATGCTGAAGAGTGTCTAGATGCTGAGCATTCTTTCAATGCAAGCAGTAGTGCAAGCCGCACACCCTACTCGTCAAGTGAGCTACCTTAATACTGACTGAATCAACCGTGGAGCCCTGTCTAATGCAGGGTTGTCTTAAAAGCTCCTGTATCGGCTCTCTGGCTGAAGACGCACAAGGAGCTGGATGGGGCTATGGTGCACCACAAGCCCCAAGAGCTGCAGTGGCCTCCAGGAGTTACTCCAAGCAGCCAGCACAAGTTACAGTGCTTTTGTTGAGGTCCCTAAGAACAGCACTCAGCCTGCATTAGATCAGAGAAACACAAAGGTGGTTCAGACACAACACAGGTCCAACGCCTGACCTTTGAGATGTAGCACACACTCATCTGCCATTCTGTGTAAGACACAAGAATGAAGGATTGCCCCTTCAGCAGCTGCACAGATTGGTACTTCATGATTCCTTTTCTTCGTCTTGCAAATTTCCACCTTCAAGAATCAAACTCCTCCTTTTTCAATTACTTTAAATGGATCAGCTGTTAACAAGATGCTGCCTGGCCATGCCAGGGCATGGTCTAGTGAACAAGTAAAGAGGAAGGTAACACATTTAATTTGAACACTAGGGCCTACTTTGTCTCTGGTTCAAAATACCTTTACTGAATGGGCAGAAAAGTTTCTAACTGATGGTGTTTCTAATCTGCTTTTCAAACTTTTGCAGATGTGTCTAGTTCCCACCAAAACCCAAGCCAGTTGCAGCAGGGATGAGAGCTGGCTACCTTCACATGGGTGAGTGTTGCAGAGGGCCTCCTCGGTGTGCAGACCGATGCAGATATCCTCTCCGCTCGACGGGGCCGGGTTGGTGCAGGTCCGTGTGCGCTGGTAGTGTCCCCCGCCACAGGTCGCTGAGCACTGAGACCAAGGGGTCCAGCAGGACCACGAGCCTTTCACTGAAGGACATTGCAAAGCAAGGAGAGGGAGGCACACACAACTGGTTACTCCTTTTGCTGTGGCAAAAGATGCTGGAGACATCCCCAGCCTCTCACCTTCCAGATCCCCCTGTTCAGACTATCTCACACTTTCTTGCACTCCAGGGCATTTGGGCCTGGGAACAAAACCCTCTGTAGCCACCCTGCAAATGCAGAATGAATCTGCACAAAAAAAGAGACTCTGCATCATGAAGTGCCCTAATACACACTATCCTTTAGGTAGTCACTTTGTTCTTACATTACTGCTATTACATTGCTTCCTGACCACCAACAGCAGGAGCAGATTTACTTGGAAACAAAACACTGTACAACCTAAGTGGAGTTTATATGGCATCTTTCGGTGGGGGGCCCCAAAGACTTCTAGTCCCAACGCTCAGAAAATAGAAGCTCAGAGGCTCTACCCGAGTACAGTCACGTAACAAGTTAATAATAAATCTGGGGAAGCAATTAAGAGCCCTACTTTGAACCCCTCTTGTCTGCCTCCTTGACTATCTGATCTGCAGGTCCACATTACATTATTTCAGGAGATATCTTTAACAACCTGATGACTCAGTGCAAGATAAACCCAGGATTTGTGAATACACATCAAGTGAGGGAGGGAAGGAGGGAGACACAGAGAAATAGGAATCATGCACTCAGAACAGACTGTAAAACATCAGAGTGTCCAAGGGCAGAAAACAGCACAGAAGGGCACAGACATTAGTGAAAAGCCACTGAGATCTTCCAAAATAGTACTAATAGCTGCCTTTATAGGGACAGAGTTATTTCATTCTTTGGCCATAGAGTGCAATATTTGCCACTGCTGCTATGCTCTATCCATTTGATCATCATTCTATCTGCATTTTTTTTTCTTTATCTTTGCATTGAGTTTTAGTATCACAATAATGCTAATAATACTTTCAAGCGTAGGCCACAAACTGTATTGCCAGGGGTAGATAATTGCTGAAACTGCAAATAGGTGAGATGATTTGTCTGACATCATTTAAATTGGGGTTAGATCATCATTACAGAGAAGGATGAGCAAGTGAGAATACAGTTGTTAACAGTCTATTATTACTATTCTGGACCAGAATTGCAACATAAACATGAGGACAAACTTGAAAACCAGGAAACCAGGCAAGAATACTCCCTGCTGGCTGTGCAGGAAATGGTAACTGATGTCAAGAGTAGATGCCCATCGCAAGAACAATACGTAAGCAGGAGAGGGGGAAGAAACAAGTGTTCACAAGAAGAACCTCCACATCAAGCATCTCTACACAGTATTAAGCCACATTCATTGAGCCTGTCTTCTCACCAAGGTGCAGGTGCACCATGATGCCCTGCACTGGATTAAGCCTCAAACCTGCTTGAAGCAAAAAATTGCCAGCCAAGCCACAATATTACTTCCTTTAGAGGATGTGGCTGAGTTACTCTATGAACTTTTGATGAAGCCTATATCATAGCACAGAAATATGTGCAGAGTCATTTCAATGGCTTTTAAAAATTTAGTAAAGAAAAAACCCTAAAAGATGGAAAAAATCAGTTTAGAAATACTGATTTTGATGTCTCTACCACTTAAGATGGGGAAGAACAGCTCTGAATTTCATGCAGGAAGATGATCACAGTTACCTGGGCAAGGATGAGGGTTGCAGTCTTGGTACTCCATCGCTGACCCCACGCAGGGCAAGCCACCATTTTTAGGTTCGGGATTTGTGCAAGTTCTCTTCCTTATCCTAAAGCCCAACTCACAGTCCCTGGAACAGGAGGACCAGGCTCCCCAAAAGGACCAGCCCCCATTGATAATCCGTGCAGAAGTCTTACCAGTCTTGAGGAGGTCATCAACAAGAGCTTCAAGGAAAACAAACAAGACATCATATGATTATAAATCAGTCAGTTGCTGTGTTTTATAAAAGCACTTCATCTCATAAATAAACTCAGGATTTGTGTGCCTTGGGGAAGGGTTTCTGTTGAAAGCTTTTAGTAAGAGTTTTGTTCCACTGAGCTACAGGTAGAAGTGAAATGAATTCTGCACACACACAAGCTGAGTGAAGTAATAACCTTGATAAATGACCTCTCTGGGCAGCAAACTGTGGCAATCCAGGCTGTGCCCTGAGGACACTGACTTGCGTCCCAGCAGTAGCGAAGGAAATTACCCCAGAGGCAGAGCAGGAGAGGACTTCCAGAGAGAAGCACACAGACACACTGTTCTGCAGAATGGCTCTTTTCTACGTCCTCGTTACCTACCTGGCCTCTCTGTAGCGCAGCAGTAACAAGGACAAATCTATATGTCACCATAAGCACTGAGCTCATGACTGTGCTGATCGCTAAGTCCCAGGGCTCTCTGCACATATTCCAGTCATTCCTTAGTGGCACCAGCTGTAGATGCCCAGACTTGGGTAGGGCATACCCTACTTGGGTAGGGATACCCTACTTGGGTAGGCACACTCAGGTTTTTGTTGTCCCAGGGATCCCCCATCTATCACTAAAGCTAAGCTTGGCCCAGTGCCCCTCCAGAGGCGGCAGGACGTACAGTCAGTATCACACACTGCGGAGCCATCATTGGGGCAGAATCGACTCTCGGTCTTCTTCCTCCCAAACTGCAGCTCGTGAGGATCGGAGAGCTGCGCCCGACATGTGTAGCGGAAGCGCTGCTCCTGGCGGGCCCCGTTCTGCGTGACGTTCACGGGCATCCACGGGGTCCAGGGTGTGTTCCTGCGCACCTCCGGGCAGCTCTCGGGGTTGCAGGTCTTATATTCCTGCCAAGGAGGAAAAACATTTTCTTCTTATTTATCAAGCATAACAGGCAGGATTCATTTACATCCCACAAAGCAAGAGAGTACCCTCTGGATCTATAAGGACATCCCTCCACATTACCTGACCTCACAGATCCAGGTCAGAGCTGGGGCCAGCACAAAACCCAGGCACTGAGAAGGCAGCGGTGGCACACAGCCTCGGGCAGACCTCAAGGGTAAATTGTGCTTGCTACTCTTACGTCCTTCAAATTTGTGTTTCTTTGCTGACTCAGAGCCCTGTGGGGCTTGGAAAGCCTGGTACACTGTGGCCAAGATAATGCTCCAAACAACACATAATAATAACAATAAACAGGTTATCTCCTGCTATGGCCCTAAGATATGATTGCCAGACCAGCCTACAGGACCTGCATGAGAACAAAATGTCGGTAGGGTTTATTCCTTGAAAAGTTTCCTATTTTATTTTCTAGATGGTCTTGGAAAAATCTTTTTTTATAGCTATTTTTGTAATCTTGTTTGGTTGGCTATTTTTTTTTAACTCTAATGAAGGTTATGAACCATTTTCCATCCTTGATCTAGATCTGAGCACCCACTGGCTCCAGCCAATATTCTAGACGGAGGGGGACAGGGTGATCTGAGGTTTTCACAGTTTGCTCTACCAGTAAGGGAAGTTCCAGTGAAAAACATCAAGTTCTTGTTTTAAAATAAATAAATAAAGCAATCTCTTCTGGCAGAGAGAAGGAAATGTAATGCTTCAGGACTTTATGATTCTAGAGTAAATGCCAAACAGCTTGTGAACAGATGGGAGGTTCCAGATCAAATCTGCTTACACTGGAAGAAAACTCTCCATAAAAATAATTAAAACAGCTGCAGGAAGCAGCTGCCAGAATGAGAAAGTGAAAAAAAAGACAGGAAAGGGGCAGCCATTGCCTCACTGGTGGGTTAACTGCATGTTTGACCTGCTGTTTACTCCAGCATGAGTGTGAGACTCGTTTTTGATGCCTGTAGGGCTTCCTTGACTCGGTGGGATCATCCCTGGGAGTAGGATAGGACGACAAAAAGCAGAGGGCTTGCAGGTGAACTACCTGAGACACGGGAACCTACACAAGCCTGTACACACACACAATCACATCAGCTTCACAACTTCACGGGGCTCTGCGATCTGCCACCTCTTTACTTCCCAGTTCGTTTCAGTACTGTCTCCAGCAAGGGCTAAGCTAGCATTTACTTCTAGCTTGAGAAATAAAATCACGATTTTATTTGGAGAGAGGAGTGAAATACCAAGTCTCTAAGAGCTAAATGTCAGTAGGTGCCCTATATGCAATGTCAATAAATAATACATACCACAGCACAGCCTGGACATGTATTTCCATTTTCACAGGACCTCTGTCTTGAATGTATGCCACCACCACAATTCACACTGCATTTATTCCAAGGACCCCATGAAGACCAAAAAATTGGCAATGGGCACGGACTATTCTCATTACAGAATCTGAAAGAGGAAAGCACATTGCTCAGTGGAAGCCCATGTCAACACATCCCAGGGACAAAAGCGCAACCGATGCAAAGCTAGACTGCATATTGCATTTGGGTGCAATTCACGCTTGCACACAAAGCCAGCAGGACCTGGTTATTTTAGTACTATTCCTGTTTGTGGCAGAAAACTGTGCCCCTTATACAGAACCAGGAGCAGTTAACCAGCTCACTAGCAAGGCTGGAGCAAATGGTTGCGATCCTGCATTTGAAAGTGTTTTATCAAAACTTTTAGGCATTGAAGTTACAAGAGTTTGTAAGTTGAAGTCCATGTATCTCAATGAGAGATACTCAATGGCAAAACTTGAAATCTGGCTCTTATTTAGTTAACTAATGGGAGTTCAGCTCATCTATCAACTGTTCTTAATGGCAGGGACTAAGTGGTTGACAATCTTCTCTTCCCAAAAATCTGACCCTTGTTGCTGTTTGGACATAAGAAACTAGTGTTTGCAGCTGAGGCCAAAACAGCTATATGCATCTAAAAGCAGCTGATAAATTATTGTTGTTTCATGTTCCTTTCTAAAAGGTAACTTCAATTTTCTTCAGTTTTTGAATCGATATTCTTCTCAAATTGAATCACACAGAACCCTAATTGACTCAGATATAGTCTTTAAAAGAAAAAAAAAGGACCATTCCAAATGGCCTCAGATCAAGCCAATCATTAAAATGTCCTGAAGCAAGGAAGTTAACCGAATTGCCCTTTGGGTTCTGAGAAATGCAGAGAAATCTGTCTTAAGTGACCACTCAAGGAACAAGCAACAGCCTAGTGACAGGCAGAGGTGGCCTTTAATGAAATGTCTATGTTGGAAACCAAATGAGATGCCTTGAAGGATCTATTCAATGATGGGCTGGGCTTGAAGAATTAAAACAGTGCAGATGATTTTGTAGATTCTAAAAGCATTGTCTTTCAGAGATTTTGCATCAAAATTGTATAGTTTAGAGGGAAAAGAAATACAGACCTTTCTGTTGGCAATCCAACAAAAATGCACCCCGAGTCTGTGATTAGTTAAGCTGTATTCTGTCTTGACCTTATGGTGCATCAACACAGTTAATACAGAACAATGTAATTGGCAATGAAAGGTGTGGGTTGTGAACGCCTCTCACCTCTCTTCCCGGCTCTGTCCCACGCAGACCCTGCCCCCATAGCGAGGGGAGGGATTGCTGCAGGATCGCTGGCGGACCTGGAAGCCGATCCCGCAGGAAGTGCTACACGGGGCCCAGGAAGACCAGGGTGTCCAAGCGCCATTCCTAGTGAAGGCAGGGAGAGAGCAGGGAGTATGGGTTACCTGAGCTCTACCCTTGTCATGCTCTGCCCACCAGCAAAGCACATGGGGCTCTGGCAGGAGAATCCTTGAACACACTGGAAAAGAGATGCATTAATTCCAAGCACACTTTCCATCAGCTGAGATTTGGAAGAGGGACTTTCAAAGCACTTAGCATTGGCCCAGCTTTCTTCTTACTGGAGTCTCTAAGACTCGGAAAGGAACAGAATGAAGCCAATATTGAATGATTTTGGAAATCCCTCCTAGGATTTTCTGGGCAACAGTATGGCTGCTGTAACTCTCACTGACTATTCCCTCATCATCTCCCCTTGTGCCTCAACCCCTCTTTTCTGAGCCAAAAGCTGTTCCCAAAGCTGTATCTCCTGGGCTCTTCTGCAAAACCAAACACGGTTTTTGAGGCTCACCAAAGCCAGCTGTGCCAAAGGATGTAAAAAACCCCCTACTTGCTGCTCATTCAGTGGGTACTGATGCTTTAAATCTGTTACAGCAATAATACTGCCAGCTCCTATGGTTTTATCACAAGCCTCATAATATTTGGTGCTTTCCTAAAGCCTTCGGCCTTGAATCCTATTAAGTGGAAATCTTAAATTTCATTAAAAATAACAATAATTGCTTCTTGCTTTCATGGCAGCCTGCAAACGCCACTGTAGTGTGACCTTAAAGCTGTAGAAACCAGAAAGCAATTAAGAGCTCGGAGGTAGGATTGAGTTTCCGAGTTTAATGAGTGATCACATCGGAGCTGAGCAGCGCTAACTTTGCCTGTGGGAAACGTGATGCAAAACCCTCCGCTCCCACCCTAGGGACTGAGGTGTAACACGTGCACGCAGCAGGTTTCTGCAATGCTGCTGATGTGGTGACTCGATGTGTTTAAAACAGAAGCCAACATTTTCATTTTCATGTCGCTTGATTATTAAAGCTCCCCTTCCCTGGATTTGGCAGCGCTGCTGAACCTCCAAGTCTCTCAGAGGCAGGGAAGGAGGAACCGTGTTCTGTCTTTTCGGCACTGCAGGTTTTCATCTCACAGGGAGCCAGTGGCAATGCTCTGTCTTACAGAAATGCCTGATCTTGATGCTATACTGCCTTAAGCCAAAAAATCTCATTTGCTTTTTCTTAAAAAAACAAAACAAAAAAAAGCCGTTCTAAAAAGTCTAGTCAAAAACAACTCAGGTGCTCTCTGGTTCTTGAAAGCTAAGCTCAAAAACAGATGTTAATTTTCAAAGCATTTACTGAACTAATAACATTGCTGGCAAGAAATACTTTCTGGCGTAGCACCAATCAGGGCAGAGGATGAAAGTTAAAACCCACATTGCCCTTCACACTTTTTATATTTGTTATCAAATTTTGCCTGTTCTTGGCAGCTTTATCAAACCTTGTTAGATATTTCCCCCTCCTCTTCTCTCATCCTTTCTCCCTCCTTCCCTTTCTCCCTCACTCCCTAAACAAGGTTAAAGACCAAGAAATTCACTTACATAAAAATCCTACTCTTCCACGGTACTCCTCTGCATTTTAACCCATGTGCTACTACCTTCCCAACCTCAATCCAGAAGAATGATTACATATAAAATCTCAAAAGAAAAAAAATCAAATGAGAGATTGCTGTTGTTGCAGCACAAAGGTAATCTCTACTAAAAATCCTCAAAAAAAACATTCATAACATCTATTTGTATTCAGGATTTTTAATGGAAATGAGGGCTCTTTCCATTGTCACACTTGCAGCTCTTTCTTTCTAATAGAACTCATCTTTAAGCATCCTGCTTTCACTTTTCAAAAAAAAATTGCAATGCCATATGAAGTCAATTAAAGGAAACTCGAGGGCTGAGGCGGATGTAGCATGACCAGATGTCCCTATGTTTCAAACCATGCTGTTTTCCTATGTCCTAAGATTGAATAATATATTTTTCATCCCCTTCTTTGAGGATGTTCCTGCCTCTCTCGTCATCAGAGCAGTGCTGACAAACCCATCCCTCTGGCACGCTCCACATTTCCCATGACAGGAAAAGGCTGCCTTGGGAAGGCTCCGCTTGACCCACGGTGGCAGCACAGGGGTACGAATGACGCCTGTGCTCCAGGCAGCACAGCTGGAAGGGGAGATGCCAATTAAAACATGAGTGTTGCTGAATTTTTGGTGCTAAGACCAGAACTTAAATGCAGGGAGGAGACGACAAACCGCTGTCCTTAACAGAACAAGCACTTACAGATAAGGTGAAGTAGATTTAAATGGTATTCACCCAATATTTACCAAAATATTGGCTGCCTTCATCCTGGTTTAGTAATGTTTACACTATTGCATCTTCTTTCCTTGAGTCATGGCATGATGTAGTCTGAGGGCGATGGTAACAGGCACACAAACACCATGGCTATGCTTAGGCACCCGGCCAGAGACAAATACCTTCGGTCCTGCTGCAGCCCAGCTTCAGCCCCCGCTGGAAGGGCAGCACTTGCACACAGGTGGAACCGTGTGTGCTGTTTAAGCCTCCTAAAGCTTCCTAAGCTCTGCTCACTGCCAGCTGATGATCTGCTGCTTTCACACAACTGATGTGTTGCAGACAGTTCACAGATCCCAGAACAAGGCAAACAGCTCAGAGCTGAGCTAGGCCCCGTCTTTATAAACGTTGCTCTGAAGGATCTCTCCTTGCTTTCGGTAATGCAGTTTAAGCCTTCAAGCTCCAAAAAACAAAGATTGAGAGTTTACACTGATTTTTTTAGCCTATTGTTGTTCCACTGACTAACAACTGCTTCTGCTGTGCTTGCTACCTCTTGATAGCTCACTACCCAGTGCACAGTTGAGGGAAAGTAAGGCACAGTGTAGCAAGGCTAATGCTTGCACTTATTTGGGGTGTCACCTTCTGATGGCCCCCTTTGAGACATCTGCAGACCATTTCTTTAGAGCCACTGGACTCCTTCATTTTTCACTGCCTTTAAGTTGGACATCGCATATATCAATTTCTCTGAGTCGCAAGAAGACAGTAATGGAAGCACGAAGAAAGGCGTGAGCAGACACGACTCTTACTGCACTCCTGAAAAGCACAAAGATGCTGAGGTACCTTGAACAATTTGCGACTTCAATCCTGGCCCCTTCGCAGGCGCGACCTCCGCAGCGAGGACGAGGGCTGTCACACGAACGTGACCTACACATACAGGAGCCTGTGCTGTCCCCATCTGAATGCTCACACAGTTGCCATGGGGACCAAGGCCCCAATCTTCCATTTGTTGTCAGGTTTTTCACCTAATTTGAAAAAAAAAAAAAGGTCATTAATAGTGAGTTTACATTTCAGGAGACAGCCCCACAAAAGAAACGTCAAACAGAGCTGCTGGGGGGATTAGGACGCAGCTTCGACGGGAGCTGTCTGTGCTTGTGAGCGGGATTCAGAACAGAGCGCTGTTTTCAGACAATGCTGCGTCAATATTTACCCTCCGACTTCCACCCCGCATACCCAGCATGTGCCTCCCTGGCCAGCCAACGTCTGCTGCAAGCATCCATCTGCCACCCCACAAACCACGCTGCTCTCCCGCCCACACTTCCCAGGGAACAACGGCTGGCGCCGCTCTGTGCTGCTCCTGCCCCTGCAGCGCTGGGGGCTGCTCCTGCGGACTGTTCTCCTGGTTAAGAGTTTGTGTAACCACAAGAACCAGCTGAGACCAGGCCCTCGCTGAGCTAGGGCCTGCGCAAACATCCAGTGGGACCTGGCTCCCTTTCTGAGCCGAGCTGCGGCCCGCGTGGGTGAGTAGGATGAAGGACAGAAGGTGAAAGAGATGGGGGTGACTGTAATTAATGCTCCGGATCGCACTGTGGACTAAAGAGCAAGAACTGATCTCAGGCAATTTATAGACTGGAGCACGTTGCCATCTGTTTTCTCTGCCCTTTATTTTATGCCTGTACAGCAGCTAACAGGCTGGGACTTGCACTAGTTCCTAAGCACTATAACAAAGTTAAAATACTGCAATCCTGGCAGAGCAAAAGCAGGAGGAACAGAGTGTTTCAGCCCAGACCGCCAAGAGGGAGGCTGTCGGTGATTGCTCCCAGGTGTCTCGTTTTAACCAGCGCTGCATTCAGCCACTACAAGACCCCTAAGGTGCGGCCTTGGCAAGCAAGATGCTGGTCCTTGTAGCCCACGCTGACTTGAGAAAATCATCACTGTCTGCTGCTTCCTGAGTCACTCCCAAGCCTGTAGGGTCTTCTGGTGGCACCGCTGTCCCTGGGGCAGTGCTGAGAGGAAACCTGCTGGCTCCCAGAGCACGTTCGGCAGCCAGTTGGGTACCGCTGCTCCTTGGCATCGGCCTCTCTCTCCCTCCTCTTCCTCCTCCCTCGAGACGAGTTATCTCCTTGCCATGACACGCAGCCCCCAGGAGGCCCCCTCCATCCTCCCCTCGGGGATGAAGGCAGGGAACGGGTGACTCATCCCCATCACGTCACCCTGGCATGCTCGGGCCTTTGGTGAAAAGGGCAGCGAAGGCAGCGCTGAGCTTGGCCACATGCAAAGAAGGAGGAAGAAGGGACCAGCCTGGCGCCCTGGCGAACGAGCCTGGCTCAAAAACCGGCCCACGCAGGAGAGACATGGAGGCAGGTGGGATCTGTTGCTGTGCTTGTCAGGCGGTTCTTAGGGGGCTTCGAGCATCTGTTGCAAACTTTGGCTTTCGATAGATTGCCAGGCTGTAGTAAAAATTTGCTCCAGGCTGCAGGTTACGAGGCAAGACGCCCAGAGAAAGAACACGGCGTTTTGTTGCTGTTGTCAAATTTGCTGTTTGAAAAGCACATGCGGTCAAAAATGAAGACAGTTGGGTTGCTAGAAGCTAGGGGAGGGAAAAATCAAGAGAGATAATCTGAAATATTTAATACTAGATTTTTATCCCCTTTTTCCTCTTGCAGTACAAAAGTCATAATCCAAGCATTGGATCATTTCTACTCATTTTTGAGCCAGAAAGCCTTGCTGATTCCAGCAGGGAGCTCTGTTCAGAAATCAATGGTATGATATGGCCCGTGGCTTCAATTAAAAAAAAAAAAGCTGACAAATAATAATTGGCTCATAAGTGATACTGGGAAGCAACCCAAAAATTAAACAAATAAGCAGCCATAGCTGCAATGTTAAGATTCATAAACATGTCACGTTAGGAGTGTGAGAAGTTCTTATCCTTAAGAAATTATATATGGATTTTTATTCCATCTTTAAATTCACAGAAATACCTTCAAAAGAGCTAACTGGGAATTGGCATAAAAATCCCTATGCACTGATCGTTTGCAGGAAGAACTATATAAGGAAGTTTTTTGTAGCCAAGTGTGTCCATCCAATGCAGAGGACCTCTTTAAAAACACCTGTGATCCAACGCACTTCTCTTACTGCACAATACAACCAATTTGAGCTCTCCTATTTTGTGAACTGGCACCCTTCCATCAAAGGCTGCAACCTTTCCTCCTTGTATCATCTCTTCCTTGGACTATGTACGCAAAGGCTCAAGTGCAGCATTTAAAAATTTAGACTGACCACTACCCAACTCCCTCAAAAGGATGTTGTTAAGGTTTAGTCTGACATAATGGACAAGGCCAGAAACTCTGTCCATTCTTCAGGTTCATCTCTGCTTCCCCTTTGGATTCATAGATCAATTGCTTACAACTTTGCCAAGCTTCAGCCATTTCAACTCAAAGTTTCCATGTTGGTTGTTTTGTCAGAAGCTGGGAGTTTTTAGAAAGTTACAATCAACGTACTTCAACCATTTCTACAAGCAAATCTAGGAAAAAAATCTGCCCATAAACAGCAATTTTTTTCCTTGAATCACCATACCAGTGGGAATGAACCTGCACCAACAGGGAAAACAAGAGCTGCATATACAGCATTTCTTAACATTTAAATGTTTGACATGGCAACCTTGGCAATGAATCTTCAGCAAATTCTGTGTATTATCTGTTAATAACATATATTAACTGCTGCACAAGGTGCTGTGTTAACACAGTACAATTAATCCTGTATCCAAGGTCTGTTATTATTAAAGCCAAACAGTGTTGACTGTAGTACAGTGCAGTGCTGTACGAAGATGTACAGACCAGTCCTGAACAAGAATGTTTGCCTAAGAGTAACAGTCGAGGTTTTTAGTGTTGTGCTTGACTCACCCGAATGCCTGGCCCTCTGAGGACATAACTCAGTAATATGCCAGTTCCAGCTTCAAAAGTTGCTGCATGCCACCCCTTTGGCTGTGCCAGGACATCTGTTTGTGGGCTAGGCTGCAGAAGGACTCACTGACATTATCTGGACTGGGAGAAGGTTATTTGGGAGGGGTGTTTTTAATCTAGACCATGTTGTGCTTTAGTGTGATCTCACATACAGCTCCACCAGCCTAGCTGAGTACATGGTGATCAGTCCAGAAAAGTGGGGTGAAAGAAGTGGGAAGAGAAGCCAAGATTTCTTAAGACAGTAGCTCATCAAACCAAATTCAGAACTTAACTGAAATTTCACTTTAGGACACTGCACTCCCTTATCTTTTTAAGCCCTAGTCTCTGTTTACCACACTCTTTATCCTGCACTGGACATTAGGAACATACTCGGGTGTCCAGATGATGCAGAGGCTTAAATGAGCCATCCCCTTCCATCCCAGAGGTGAATTCATTTCAGCAAGGCCAGAGGAGAAAGAAAAAGTGATTGCATGTAGGTTTTAAAGCACCTGGCAGCCCTTCAGTCGAAGAGTACAACACTGATGTTTGCAGCACAATGACAGCACCTAAACCTAAAACAATCTACGAGAGAAATGCTAAAGTAAAGGTAAAAGGAGCACCCTAAGAGCAGCCAAAGCTCCTGAATATTTTGTATTGGGTTTTTATGACCTTGAAACAATGATCTGGAACTGCCTGCTCCCTGGTGGGCACCGCAGCAGACGTGGATGTGTTGGAAGCAGAGGATTAACACCTCACCCACCTATCCCCAATGCAGGCATTAAGCAGGACGAGATAACAGCATGGGCAATCAAGAAGCCCTGCATCCCAGTTCAGCACAGGAGGGTTATAAACACACAAGCCTCTGAATCCAGCAGTGAAAAACTTAAGCCTGCCAAGCTGAGGATGGCTTGAAGTAATGACTAATATTTCCTGCGAAAATATCTGAGAAGTAAAGAAGATAAGAGGTATAAACATCCCAGCACCTCCAGACGGAAAGAGCATACTGAAGATACAGCCCATCCAGCCTCTCAATCTGTCCACTGCACTTAGCAATATTTACATGCTAATTGACATTAGATAATGACCACGGGCATTAATGAGAATTTCTCCTCCCCACACACTACAATTTATTTAATAAGACTGGTTTCCTTCCTAGCCACCTTGCAGGTATGGTTCAAGCAGCAGGAATTAAATTTGGCCAGACGGCTTCTGGGGATCACAGCCGGGAGCCGGATACTGTAGTGAGAGAAAAAGGAGGGGTGGGAAAGGAACCAGGGAGCCAACTCAGACTCAAGCAGTGCCACTTTCTTTTAACTGCCACATATCATGGAGAGCAGGGCAAGGAAAGAAGACAGTCCCCTTAGAATACCACACAGATTTGATTTTTGGTCCATGAAATTCAGGTTAAAATTAACATTCTTTCTCTCTGTGTACACTCTACCCTTCCTTTGTGTCCTTTCATCCCCTCTGCAAACCATGCATGCCCTGTTTCTCAGCTGCTCCTCGGGCGCCTTCAGCTTTTCCAATGCAATGTTTCTTCACCAGCTTTAAATCCTGCACCCAGCTCTGGGGTCTAAGAGGGGAACAAATTGGACACAGCCCGAGGAGGCCACACGGCAGCTATTCTGATTTCCCAGACCCACAGGGAAGCCAGGGGAATGGTGCAGAGAGTGGAGCAGCCTTGAGGCGGCTCCAGTTTCACCTGGGCTTCCCCACTTCTCAGCAGAAACCCAACAGCACGATGCAAGGGTGGGCAGGAGGGGGGCTGAACACTTGTCTTGGGATCTGCCCCCTTCTAGGAAAAGCAAATGCATTGGGATGTCTGTGCTCGGAACTACAGAAAGTGTTTGCCTCAGGTCTGAGCATGGCCCCTAGCAGCCAGTGCTCCTCCCCTCTCCGTTCACCCCAGAACATGGGGCAAGAAAGATGCAGTTGCACAAACGAGATCACCTTGTCCCAAGGTAGCTTACTGGCCTTGGGCTACCACGCACTCACTTTCTCGCTCCCTTTTCCACGCACACACACACACAGCAGCAGATAAAGATATCTCCACTTCTTCCACTTACTGGGCACTCGGTAATATTTTGAGTCCACAGGCTCATGTTGGAGCTGTCCTCAATGGTGGTGCATCGCTTCTGCTTGCTATCCCAGCCACAGTAAGGGTCTCTGGCTCCTAGACATTCCCTGCACGTGCAAAGAGAAAAGATTAAAGTTCTTTAAGACTGGCCAGACTGGCTCCAAAAATCTGTATTGAAGTATAGTGCTTGTGTATGACAGCTGTCAACTGCACGGAGGCTCAGCAGAAGAAACAATTTCTTCTAAGCAAAGGTTTACCTGCTGGGAAGGGGGAATGGCTGAATAGAAGGGTGATAGGACACACAGCAAGTATCACTCAGAGAAGCTGTAGATTAAAAATCAGTTCACTCCTTCCCAAGGCCTAGGGAAAGAAAATGACTTTACAAATTTTAGTCAAAGAATACTTGTTATTGAGATATCTTTGTGCCCCCAAGTAATCACTCATCAGGCCAAATCTCACACAAAGCAACCTCTGTGAGTATGTTTTCTGACACCCTGTCCATCCAAAGGGGTTAGACAAGCACAATTAGCCAATGGACCAGTAATAAAGGCTTTCTATTAGTCTTAGCCTTTGCTGGAACAATGGTTTCATTTATAATTCTAACATCAAGATGTCAGTTTGGAAAAGTCACAGCAGAACATTATTTCTAAGCTTTTGGCTGCTTTGAACACTGCTGTATTCATTTTCCTCCGGAATCCATATTTACAGGCTAAGTGTGTGTTCCCAACATGCAAGCTGCTAAGAAAAATAACTAGGGTTACTGCTGGCACTAGACAGAGAAGGTCAGTCACACAGTTAGGCTTTATTGATAAAAGTCAGCTGTATTGGTTATTCCCATGAGTCGCTTTCAAGTTGTTAGTTTTCATTATGAAAACGTAATTATAGAAACCATATTGTGCATGTGTTATTCTAAGACAAAGAAGAGAGGACTAAACCTAAAAAGATTTGTAACACTATTTTTTATTCCAATGATCCGTTCTATTCTATCACACAAAGAGCAGCTACGCTCTTTCCAAAAGTCCCAAATGATTTGAAAACTGCCAATTAAACACCAGAGACCAAAGGGAAAAATTCAGTTCAAGAAACTAAATGGGAGGGTAATAAAATTTATTCTAGAGTAGGTATCAGTACGATAAATGAAACATCAAAAAAAAAAAAAAGAATCAAATGCAATGAGATGTGAACTGTTCCCACCCAGCAGAAATCTTGAAAATCCTATTAGCTCGTAATCAGCCACAAATGAAGAAGTATGTCCCTCAAGCACTGCCAAAAATGCTGGATGCTGTACCAGTCTGTACCGACTGCACAGCAGTTTGCCCCAAAGTAAACCCTAAACCTGGTGCCCACTGATTTTTACACATGTAACAGCCTATGTATTTATATCTTAATTACAAGTTTACAGTTTTCTCATAGATTGCAGAAAGATATTTGCTCTACTAAGGATTTAAAGTACTGAATTATAAGCTCTACATCCTTCATGCTCTAGGATGGAAGTCATAGTGGGCTGACTACCACATTTTCTTTCAACTGCTTAAAAACACCCAAGGAAAAAGCAAAGATGACTTTGACTCAGCCCCAGGCAACAGAACATCAAATATTTGCCTAGAAAAGATTTGGGATCCTCAGTCCAAGGACACAGAAGGGCCATGTGCTGCTTTGCTCATGCTGGCTGCGGATGCTGATCCCACTGCTTTGGCAAGCCGCACTGCTCTAATCCATGGCGTGGATCTGCCTCCACCGGCACCGAGAGGTCCTGTCTGCCCTTGACATTGCAGCAGCCACTCAGCGTGGTCAGCACAGAGCCGGTTACTGGGGCTGTGAAGGCAGCAGGGCATCTGCCCACCCTCGAGGTAACTTGGCACTTCAGGACACAACTGTGTGGTTTCTGGAGGGAAGAATGAGCACGAGAGAAGCAATGCAAAAAAAAAGAAAGAAAACTCCCTGGTTTTAGTTACAGAGCCCTTCAGTCACGCTTCCAGCCTCTGACACTGGGTTCACACTTTTGTTTCCAACTGCAGGAGACCATTTCGCTGGGCACCCGGTGAGCAGAGCAGGTCGTTGTGATTCATAACGGGGCAGGCTGTTGTGAGCATCGCCCTATTATGCTCCACATTTTCTCTGAATTTAATTTATAGCAAAACATGTGCTGCATAAATTCAGGAAATAATCTCCATATGTTCCGTGCTGCTGCCCTCAGCCACTCGGCAGGCTGCAGTAATCCCGGTTGGGTGCTGACCGCTTTGCTGGCACTCCCGTGGCGGGTGCCACGCAGCTAATGTGCCGCTCTTGGCCATGCACCCAATGAATCCCAACCTGCCATTACTTTGCCGCCGCTGCCATCCTGCACAGCCAACGGGCCACGAGGAACCCGATGGCCATCCCAGGAGCGGGTCACCACGTGGCGCTCGGAGCTGCGGCTGGGCCTGGCAGAGAGGTAAGGTGGCCACCAGCTGCCCATGCCACACGCACGGGACCCCGGCTCCATCGTGTTGCCAATGTGCACGCTCCGCAGTTTAGCAGCCATCAAAGACCTGGACTTCTCCCCACCTGACAGCAAGCCCTCAAAAGCATTTGAAATCTAAAAACTAAATAGCTACGCTGTCTGCCTCCCTTCACAATCCAGAGCCCACTTCTGGCAAGAAACCTATTATACCAACTGACAGCGATACACTTAAGGGTAAGGAGAAATGTATTTACTTACACACAATTTGCTTCATTTTTTTCCCTTTTGTAAACAGGAAAGGCATTACAATGTGCACTACCGAAACAGAACAGTTCGGGCAAATACCTTAAGTGAATACTTCAAAGTCCACCCTAAATTATATCTTTAAAATATCTTTAGAAAATATGTCCCTATTTATGTCATTAAAGGATAAAACTGCACCGGCGAGCACACGCCAAAAGACTAATATATGGGTGCACACATGCACACACCGGCATCAAAATGCTTCAGAAATGTGCTGTCATTTTGAGTAGATCAGACACCACAGCGTGGAAAATGAAAAGATATCACAGTATTTCCTTGTGCTCAGTACACTGAATAAATTGAAATGTTTATGTGTAAATATCATTTCATATTATGATAGTGCCAAAAAGTCACACATAGGCCTGGGGACCTGAAGTCATGTGGGGCATTATGTACATACCGTGAAATGAGATACAGCGTTTACATGCTAGAATGAAATTCTGATGTTTCTAAGTCAATGGAGCTTCTGCCATTGGCTCAGTAGGGCCAGAATTTCACACCATATATACAGTCTTCAACGGGGGAAGCTATACATGCATTTCCTCAGTGAAAGATGAGCAATGTTCAAGGAAGCGATGACAGAATCATTTCCCACCAAAATTCATACAAGTGAAGGGAATCAATTACATCAGAAGGTGGCCCAAACCTGAGCATGGCAGGGAACACTGACTGTATTAATGCTAATGACTTAGCTAATAAAATCCCCCAAAGTCGTATGTTTATGAAAGTAAGAAGGCAACGACACCACACAGCCTGTGCCCTCGGCTCCCCTCTGGCCATCTATTAATTGCAATGCATTCAGTGAGTACTCAGGAGATGCCTCTTCATGGATATCTAAGAGGCTGGAGTTGTTATGACAGGGCATTGCTATCAATAGTGATTCACTTTAGCTCTTTGGCTCGCAATAAATGTCTTATCTGAGGCACAAAGGAATACACACCAAAACCGCTCAATTGAAAAACAATTCCATTTGTAAGGTGTTTTTCTCTGGTTCCTTATTCTCACTTACCAAGGACATTTGCATGAAAATAGGATCTTATTCATAAGAGCTCACCTGCTGCCTGCTGTTCTGGAGCCGTAAGCCTTGCTGCTTTTGGCTATTGCAATCATTTCTACAGCAGTGATCTGGGATAACGCAAAGGATTACGGCTCTGCAAGCAGGGCACTATCCACAGCCCGCTGAAGTCAATGGAAACTCTTACCTACGACTTAAAAGAGGTTTATAGAGCCTTTGAAGCTTACAAAATCCTGAATCTTCACGATTAGCATTTGCAGGGGGAAAAAAAAAAAAAAAAAAGGAGATTTCTGCTTCCAGGATGCTGATTGTCCCCAAGATCTCCTCAAGAAAAGCCAAGGATTAATGATGTGGGGAAGGGACATCGTAACACCTTTTTTACTTCCCCATTCCCCAAGGGCCTACTTGAAGATATATGCAAGGCACAAAGCTGTACAAATATTTTGATCGATATGCACATTTCTTTGAGGAATGGGGGGAAAGGAATAGGGAAGGAAAGAAGAAGGGAATCCAAAGGCAGCTGTTGGGAACCAGACAGCACCTTAGAGACATGGGCCCTTCTTGTGCCGAGCAGCTCTGCCAGGAAGGAAATTTCACCCCTCCTAAAATATGAACAAGGCATAACAAAAATAGTCACTGGCCTAAAGCAGGTCTTCTAGTGCAATCTCAAGGATTCTCTGTTAGGTGTCTTCCCTTCACACCCCTCGCTCAGGCCTTTCCTTGTGTCCTAATCCCATCTCCTCTACATCTCCAGTTGTGTGACATGGCTGCAGCAGTTACAATTTCACCTTCTTTGTGAAGTAGGGCCAGCATCCCACGATGAACACCAGATAAGGTGATTTCTGCTCAGACACATATAGGAGCTGCTCATCCACAGCACTGGAAACTAGGCATCACAACTCACCTACCCTTTCTTTTGTTCTTCTCCTTTTTTAATGTTTTTCTCCTTTCTCTTAGAAGGGGCTGAACTTGGCCAAAGGCGCACAGTAGTGATTGATCCTTAAGCACAACTGCTTTCTATACCAAAAGTTTGTCCCAAGGTACTTGCAAAGTGACAGCAGCAATCTCATAATCTAACTGACACAAGGACTGGGAATCTTTTTTTGCAATAGCATGAATGATGCCTCCTTTCAAAATCTTCATTAAGGCTTAAAAGTCTCTAGTTCAGAAGTTTCTCAATCAGACTTTAATTCGCCCCTAGGTCTAGACGGCTCCATCTTTTGGTCAGTCTTCCCTGACAGATAAAAAGCTTTACACTGTCTAATAAATAGATCTTCAGATCAATAAAACCAGACTGAAGAGATTAGGCTTTGACAGACCAAGGGAAAGAAAGAATTACTGGAGCTTCTCCCTACTCTTACTACCAGAAAGAAGAGAAGCAAACATGCCATTTTGTACCAAAGCAGTCACCTCAAGTATTCAGATTAAAGGATTGTGCTTCTCTCATCTATCAGGATGTGCTTGCTCTCCCATCCTCATCCTCTCTACATCCTTCTCTTATCCCCTCTATGTTTTCCTCTCCCTCATTCCTTATTGATGACTAAATGCAGTTTGGAATGGAACAACAGGACATGATGATCTACAAAAGAGGGGTCTAGATCGAAAGACCCTTTCCCTCACTCTGTCTGCTAACAAAACCATGGCACCACGCCATGAGAAGATTTTCCATTTTTGCTGATGAATTTGGAGCCTGCTGTGAACATCACGTTCACTAGGGTGAAGACAACCCCCATTTTGCACGCAGACTTTTAAGTACAGAGGGCATCACCTCTCAGAGCATTAGAGGCACGGGGTGAGCAGCATTATTAACTCACTAATACAGGGCAAACATTTATTGGGTTCATCCTGCAAACCACTAAGCAACCAAAACCCATCTGTGCTCAGCATCCTAGATGGGCAGCACCTCACTCCTTTTGAGAAACCAGATCTCAGAATTGATACAGCTTCACTCCACTCTCCAAGCAGGAAAGTTAACACTGAGTGCCCAGCACTTTGCAAGCAGGAGGCTGCTCTTAGCTGTGTCTGCTAGTTGCAGCCATGCAGGAGTGTTTAGCAGACAGGCATTTCCCGACAAGGTTAGTTTATTGTCCCTTTGCTATTAACCTACAGAGAGGATGAACTAAACAAAATAATAATATTAGCCTCCAGCCAACCAAATCATAATAACTGACAACCTCAGTAGTCCATGCAAGGAAGAGTGGACTTCTGTCTTCCCTGAAGGCAGATGGCATGAAAAGAAAAGAATGAAAATCAAAAGGATGTTCATGGCTTAGGAAAATAAGATTAGAAATGGGAAAAAAAGCACCAAACCTTCAAACAATCCCTATAGTTTTGATACCTTAAAAAATTTCAACTGCAGAGATGAGTTAGTGATCTGTGCAAATCCATTATCTTTCCCCACTGAGAGGAGAAGCCAAGTGGAACTGAGCTGCTTTAGTCAGACAGTGGTCAAGTAGTAACTTCATTTCTCAGCCGGTGAACACAACATATTCTGCGCCAGATGCTACCGGCCTTTCCTCAAGATCAGTAGCCACATACTCCATATGCATTAATGGGGTGGTTTGTGCAGCAGGGCTCTATTCAGCAAGAGCATATTAGAGCTGTCAGGTGCCACCGCTGTGCAGGCTGCAGCGGACATGGATCTGGATGGACAAGGGTTGGTATCTGGGTGCTCGACGCTGGACACAAAGGCAGAGGAGCTGAACTGCGTGTGTGCAATTCAGCGCCCACACAGGCTCAGCATCAGTGACTCCTACTCTGCACATGACTTGTTTTGAATGCATAAATTAAAGCTATGGTGTAAAATGACCTCTAATATTAAAATGCATCAATTGGCCAAACACATATAACACATTTGAAAGGAACAGTGAACAGACACATTTATTTTTATAGGCAGCTTTACCTCATTTTCCTTTCCACATCAAGGACCTTGACTTATTAGTATCCACCTCCTGCTTTAACATTTTCAATATCTCTTTAATCGATTGTGGTTTATAGATTATGGCCTCATGCAATTCATGGAACAAACTATTCCCTTTCTCACCCTCTGACATCCTATTCCATCATCTTTTAGCAACAGTGACTTCTTTATTGGAGAGGCGTTTATTTTTATTTTAAAAGCCACGAAATAAAACAACATTGCATTTATTCAAATATGAAGATTAATGCCACCTGAGAAAAAAGTCTGATTAAATCCGGATTTATGTTTACATCAGTAGAGCAGGTTATTAAAAAAAAATGAATGTGGTGTTCCATAAACGGTATTAGGAACTGTTGTCACTGTGCCAAGCAAAACTGACCTCTAATAAAAACAGAAATACAGAGGGCCTCTCACTACCACTGATGGGCTCAGTCATCCACAAGAAAACTTGGATGCTGTTAAAGCCCCAGTGAAAGGAATAGCCAGAAGGAATTCCTGAGCATGGGGTATTTTGTTGGGTCTGTGAAGCACAACCATTTCCCTGCCTCAGCAGGGTTTGGAGCCTTAAGAAAACCTTCCTCTCAGGGCTGCTGACGGGGGAGCAGCTGTGGGGATGGGGCTGCCCTCGGCAAGGCAGCACCATCAGCGTTCCTGCCCGGATTTCCCCCAGCCAGCCCGTGCCCAAGGCAGCTGCCGCGTGTCCACGTGCTCTGCTTCCACATTTCAGTTTTGCGGTTGCAGACCTGAGACTTTTGAGAGGACAAGTAAATTCCTGTCACTTGGAAGGCAGGTGGGTCAAGGAGAAAGGGCGATTTAGGCAAGAGCAAATGCAGTGCTAGAGATGGAGCAAGGCGCTGTATGTAGCCTCTGGAAGTTGATGACTTAAGGACACAAATTATACTAAAAGAGGGACCTTGGGATGGGAAATACACCTGCAAAGGTAGGAATCTTAAGAGATGTGAATAATGATAAAGAAACCTAAAAACAGTCTGCAGTTGTCGCCCAGCTGCAAAGAGCAATCCATATTCAAGTAGCTCCTCTGTCGAAGTTGGATCTGGTTTAGCTCTGAGTAATTATTTTCTGCTCAACAAGATGCAGATTCAACCGGACAGAGTCTTTGTAGATTAATGCATGTTGGAGAAGGCAAATAAGTGTTAGACCATCTAGCACAATCTCTGAGGATCTAACAGCCCTCTTGCGCAGCGTAGGATTATTTCAGCACTGAATAAGGGACACAATGGTCCTTTCAATGTATTCTCAATTGCTTTTTCCCCACATAGTCATAAAAACACCACCAAGCAATATCAATTCCACTATTTAGCAAAATTATTACTTAACTAAATGGATACTCCTGAAATCTAGTTCTATCCCTTTTCACACTAGGGTGTTCCTCTAGGTCTTACTTATTTTGCCAATTTGACATTTAAAAGACACTAGATAGATCTAAGTACAATATTATGTCTTTCTGTGAGCCATATGTATTTTATTTGCTTTCTTGATCCTTACAAGTACAAAACCAACACATTTTCTCCGACTTCAGACCCTTCCTTCTCCCCAAACAGGTGAAACAACACATTCTCTAACAAAAAATTAAGAGCACATCTGTACCAATGTATTCATCTGGTATTAATACTGGATTTCTGCAACATGAAGGACACATTTACGCTTTACACTGTATCTGTTGTCTGAAATCTTGAGCCACAACAGCAAACCAGCCATGGCAGCAGTGAGATATAGGCTCTGGGCACGAGAAGCCACGTTTCTGGACGTGACTGCTGCCTGGAATATAAACCTGATGACGTAAGAGCAGCAAATTGCATGAATTGACAGAGGCAAAGGATATCTGCCCAGAGGCACCCTGGTAGCTCTAGCTATTAATCTTGTTTGTGTAATAGTAGCATCAATGTCACCCTAGCATTATGTATTCCAAGGAAAATACGTGCTTTTCTGGCAGTTGCCACTGCGTTGAAACGAATTTCACGTAGCCCACAAGCAGGTGTCAGATGGTAATGACTTTTAGACGCTATTGATCTGTCACAAGGATCCATACTCTAATCCGCCTCGGTCCTCCCCGCAAACAAAGTTGCAAGGGCAATATTCTTTAAAACTAAGAGGCAAATAAAACTCCTCCACACGTTCAAACTCTCCCCATTTTTCCTCCCTCCCAGCAAAGCTCGCCAAAACAAAATTAGCCGCAGAGTCCTGGTGGTAAGGAGAAAAAGCCAGGAGCAATGTGCTCATTTTACTTGGCTCTTTCTGAAGTGACCTGCATCTGCTCCAGTAGCTCCGTGACCTGGAGTCCAGCACAACGCACCTGCGAAATCCCACTCGGGCTACGCTACCACCATGTTCATTTGAGGACATTCATATTCTCCACAGCTAAGAGGAGAATCTAAAAGTGTATGGACAACTTAATAGCAGTGCCAAGCTTTGTAGTGGTTGGCGTGTTTAACAGAAATGGGAAATAATCTAATAAATCATTTGGTTCTGAGTAAAGCCTCTTTCACTGTTTCCTCCTGTGTCCTCTGTTTTGCAGTAATGCAAGGACCAGCACTCTCAGGCAAGGCTCGTTCCTCAAACCCAGCCTCTTGCTGGTTTTCCTCCTCAGACTGCTCTTCTCTCCTCACTATTATTTGTGATTCCGTCATACTTAAGTGCTGCCTACAAAGTACCCATTTTCTTTCTTCCATGCTATTAAAGATAATGCCAAATAAGATGAGATTGAAAACCAGCCTCTCTGGCATCCGACTGGAAACATGCCCCTGTTCGCTGCATTACTGTTTACCTTGCCCTCCTCCTTTTTGCCCCTTTCAGTTTTAGATACACACAGACACATTCCTGTCCCAGACTCTTTATATGCTAAATCCAGATATGCTAAAATTCTGATATCTCACACCTGTTTCATTCCCTTGAACCTCAAATCCAAATTTCATAAACAGTATGGATGAGCTTAGCTTTCATATATAAGCAGCTACATTAAACAAGATGGGAGTAATTGCCTGCTACAGTACATGCAAATGAGTTTTCTGGATAGAGGAAATGGTATAATTTTGTACTTCTATTTAAAGAACACAAATCCATTTCATCTACCAAACTTTATTCTTTTTAGGAGCTTTAGTGAACACGGTTTTGCTTGATATCCTCATTTGCTGTTAGGGGGAGTCTTGCTATTTACCTAAATGGAACCGGAATGTCAAAGCAGATGTTTAGTGATTTATTATGCTTTATTATTGGAGACTGTGGACAACAAAAGGTTGGGCTGAGCACTCCTCTTTCTGCCTATAAAGTCTCTCAAAGCTTTTCAAATTAGTGGCAAAATAATTAGCTAATTCCCTTAATCTTGGAGAGCCCACATCACCTAGAACAGATGGAAACAGATGATGAAGCTTCATAACTTTGTGCAGGTTCTTACCTTTCCATTTGCCTTTATCCTACCAACAATTTTTTTTTTTGAAAGGATGTTCAGTGTGCTGGAAGATTTTTAAAACCCTCATGAAGATTTCTAAAAACATACACTGGATTTTCAACAGTCTTAGCTGAGAAGAGGTGGTTGGATTTTCAGGGTCTTTGCTGAACTGTTTTACCATCAGGGTCACCTAAATGATCTGTTGACTGCTGGGCTCCACTGAACAGTCTTTCCTTGGTTCCCTCCCCATAGCTCCCCTATCATTTTCCTTCCCCTAGTTTTACCCATCACCTACTACTTGTTTGTCTTTGAAGGAGCTACAGGCATTTTGATGAGGAAGGCAGAGGATTTCCAGCCTGTATTCTAGTCCCTCCTTCTCTGACACAGGGAAATTTTTAGACCTCTTCCCATGCTGTATTATTCCTTTGATTAAGTTCCCTAAAACTTTCTTTCCTGAAATGCGGTAGTCCTTTAACTATTCTGGCTTTACACCACTAAATTCAAGTGTTTTGCTCCTTTGTTACACAGGATTTTGTACCTTATAAACAGAAAAAAAAAAATGGAGGAAGAATCCCAGCAACCAATAACAACTAAAATAATCCATCATGCAGTATCTCAGATATTCCCCTTAAAATATGGTATGGAAGTGGTATAGAGACCATATTTGTAGTTTTCAGATTTTGTACTTTGGAAGGCAAACAAAAAAAAAAAAGTACCAAAACCCTCTGTGCTTCTTTACTGCAGCTCCTGACCCTAAGAGCCTCTGGGGCCATTTCAGGACTCACTCACCCACAGACACTTAGTTGTCTGATCCCTGGCCCAGGGCTATTTAGAGGTGAGCTGCATCCCTCGCGCTTTGCAAGTCAGCAGAGAGGAGGCCTTGTCAGCTGAGTCATTCCTGCTGGCTCTGCATTAAACAGCCCGGCCGGAGGGGATGCGCGCCCGGATTTAGGACAACTCAACCTCAGCATCGCTCACTAGCGACTCGTATGCCAGGGCAATGAGAGCTGAGAGCCGGCAGGGAGCAGGAGAGCCGCGTCCGCAGGGGTCTGCCTCTCCCCACAGGCTCCAAAGCCCAGGCAACTCCTCCCTGCTTGACTGTCCTTCTTAAAATGAGTAACTTAACCCCACCCTTTAGAACAATTATTAAACTACTCTGGCAGATAGGCCCCACCTGGGAGTAATGGTCCATATCCAAAGTCCTCACCCCCTCCAAAATTCAGACCTAGGTTTTATTGTAGGCACATTCTGCAGACACGGGGGTTGTCAGTGGTAAAGCTGCAACACTGACTCTCCACAGATCCCTCCTCAAAGCTCAGGGCAAGTTGAGGTAGAAATCCCAGCTCATTTGAAAATTGCAGAGAGGTTGAAAAGATTTCAAAGCCATGCAAAACCCAGCGGCAAGCACGGCCAAGCTACCACCCAGCGAAGCAGCCTTCAAAACACTCTGCACGTTCAAAGGGCTTGTAGGCTTGGCTCACATTGGACATCTTCCTAAAACTCTCCCAGTGCGAGTGGGGAATGGCAGCTTTAAAGCACAGTAGGAAAACACATGCACAAGGCAAAGACCCTGCAGCCAAGCCCAGCCTGTAAATTCGGGCAGCTGACATTACAGATGTCTTCCCATTGCCCTGCTGCTGCGGCTGGCTGTGTTGAAAAGCCGCATTGAGACAGGTCAGTGGGCACACACAAAGCGCCGCGCAGACCCCCAGAAATATCTCGGGTCAACGAACCACATCAAGATGCGGGACTGAGTTACCAGTCTCCATTTAAGAGACTCAATTGGTGCCGTGTCAATAAACAAACAGTAAAGGAGCTGGCAGAACCGTTTTTCCCTTGCCATCTCTTCCCTTCCCTGCTGTGTCTTCCTCTGCCCCAACTCAGAGCCCTGGGAATATGGCCCAGGGCTTTACAGCAACAGAGCGACAGGGAGCACTGGAAGGGATCAACATCAGGATCCGTTTTCCCTCGATATGTGATAGTCCAAGGAGAAGAGAGAAGCCAGGGTGAGGGCAGGAATCCTAAGCCAGCAATCGCGAAGCCACATCAGCCCCCCGGCTGTAAAAGGCTGTAAAGTTTCCTGATAGCAGGAGGCAGAGCCAAGGAAAACAAACAGCGTTGAGGTATTCCTGCCCAGGAGGCACGAATTCCCCAGCACCTCAAAGCTTCCTGAGCCCCCATCAGAAGGATTAGATTATAAAAATTGCTGAAATTGGAGCTTTTCAGGGAAGCCAGTCAAGAAGTCACAGCGTGACAAAGAAGTGTCGCAGGGGTGGGAGTCCTTCTTGCCGTGGTGGCTGTCTATTGGCATGTATTAAACATCGGCGCAGCACTAAGCAATAAATCACTGCCCAGGAGAAGTGCCAGGTGGAATGCACTGGCGGAAATTAAAACATCCCTCCCGATACAGTTCGGCATTGAAAAAAATACAAAGGAAGCCAACTTGACTTGTCACCTACACAGCCTGGATGCCAATAGGAAAAAAGGGTTTCCAAAATTTGCCATTGAAAACTTTCCTACAAATTTTAGGCTTCTCAGAAGATAAACAACAGCCTTCCTCAGCTTCCCGAAGTTATCTCCTTTTTTCCCCCCTCAGATGTCCAGTGTCTCTATGAGACTCAGCTGTGGGGCAGAGGATCCACTACAATCAACACAGATTCACTAATTGGCCAGCACCCAAATTCAGCAAACGCCGACCTCCCACGCTGCCAAACAGCCACGCCTGCTCCGTTCTCGGGAGGTCCCAGCGCCCACACTTTGCTATAGCCCAGTGACCAACTTAAATTGCCCAGAAGTGCCCTGCACTGAGCCAGTGCAAGGGTTGGGGCTCCTCAAAGAGCTAGACTCTGCCCTCCAGCACTGCAGCTCGCTGTCCCTGTGTCTTAGTTGAGCCAATCATCTCCACCATTAAGGTTTTAATGGAAGTGTCATAGAAAGTACTTACACAGGCTGAAATGGAGACACGATCTATAAATTACCGGAAAGTTTAATTTGAGATTAGGAAAAGGAAAAAAAAAAAAAAAGAACTTGGTGCTCTTGACATTGGATCATATATATGTATACACACATAAATATTCTCAAACTGAAATTCTCCAGGACAGCCTGAAGAGGACAGCTGTTATGTTCTGCCGTTTTAAATCTTTGCTTTTAAGGGCTAAGGCTGGGATGGCATTTTCCAGCTGTGATTCTCTGTGTCAGCCTCTCTGTATATGCAGCTAAACCTTCACACATGAAAACGCTTGAGTCAAACTTGCAGTAGACTGAGGTATATTTTCTGAAAGGGATAATTAAGAGGTTCAGCAAAAATAGAAATAGCTGGCATTTTTATATTTAGACATACATGACTAGTACAAGCTAATAGATAAACTCTACTTGTTGAAAATAAAATTACGGTGACATTTTCTGTATCAGGCTTCTTGACAATAGGAACAGGGGCATTTTGCAGTAGGCCATGGCAGAGGCTAACAAATTCCTTCCTTTTGTCAGAGAACATCAATTTCAGACAAAAAAACTCTGCTCAAAGAAAGCAATGCAAAGGCAGCAGTGGCGAGGGAGGAGCTGTTTCAGGGATGTAAACAAGCAATTACCCCCAGCAGACCCACTGTGTACTTAGGGAGATCATTGGAACGCATGTCTCAATCATTTGGCAGCATACTGTTTCACCTGCTGGAAAGGGCACATATGTTTGAATACCGAAGATTTCTGCACTCACTGCTGGGTGGGAAACATGCCTGGTGCCAGGATGGACAATTAAAAGTTTTTTTTTTTCCTCTATCCTTTCCAAAAGGTGCAATCCAGACATGGATATCAATACTGCAAGTCTTTATTTCATAGGCTTATGATCAATATCTGATTAATCTGAGGACTAATNGTGCCAGGACGGACAATTAAAATAATTTTATCCTATCCTTTCCAAAAGGTGTAATCCAGACATGAATATCAATACTGCAAGTCTTTATTTCATAGGCTTATGATCAATATCTGATTAATCTGAGGACTAATTAATAATGTTTATGAAAAAAAATACTGCTTATTCTCATTGCTTCCCAAAGTCCTCTGTCTGGTGGTAATGAGAAAAGGCATTTTAAAATGAACCACACTAGAATATGTTTCCCTGGTGCTTTTCTTTTCAAGTTGAAGTGGAACATATGAGAGCTGTAAATTTGCTTACCCTTCTGTTCTGTACATGGAGCATCTCTCCAGAGGAATTTTTAGCACTCCATTATTTAAACCCACAAAGAGCGACCTGTCGCTGTGCAGGATTTGGAGACTTTTGATTGGTTCCTGTTGTCCATCAGGGAGAATCTGCATTTCCTCTAAATAACAACTCCTCAGGCTCCTATTAGTGGTAGAAAGTGCCTTCAAGATGGTCCCATACTCTAATGGAACAAGAAACAAAACACAGGTAAATCTCGGAGACATTGACTTAATTTCGTACAAGCACAAAGACTTCAGTACTAATGTCATCTTTACACAGCTACTTTAAACCTACTTCTGTGTCATTTCTAAAATACGCCTGCCTCCCATGGTATGTGAAGCCCTGGCTACAGAGGCACAATCCTTAAACCATTCCCAGACATTACATAAAGTGGCTGTGAATACACTGCAGTCAGAAAGCAGAGGGATGTGAATCATCCGCAGAATGAGTTCCTGGAAATATTTCCCAGTTGGAGCACTGAGGCAAAAAAAGAGCTTTGTCCTGTTACCAGAGCATTGCACAGGTAGTGGGGATCATTTCTGGTGCTTTGAGTCTATATTTCCTTTGGTTTATGGAGCAGATCGGACTCATTTCTGATGACAAGTGACATGAGATGTAGCGGCCCTGCTGGCAATCTCGGAGGCCACCAGAATGACAGCACGGGTCAAGGACTGAACTGCTCCTCTTCCTGGCAGAAGCAATGCTGCCAACTTGACACGGGGATTTTATGGTATGAGCAGTGCACACATAGGAAAAGGATATATTTTAGTGTTCACAGTGCTCTTGACTGAAAAGATACAGATCTGATAAACTGTGGGGGATTTCTGCCACGGAAAAAGAGGCAGCCAATCATTTTATTCATTAAAAGCCCCAAACAACTCTAGTTGTACCAATTGCTCCCGAGTTTAATCTTTCTGTTTACATAACTATCTTTTACTGGTGCCAAAGCTCAGCAGTTTACAGTGGCAGGGTTGCCTTTTCTTACATTAGAGGGGCCTTAAAGACTGGAATAAGATTAAGACCCAACTTTAGGCTTGGTTTGTCTCAGATTTGGGCTTTCTGTTCAGGGTTGCCTCTATTTAAACATTCGAATGCTTTAAAAATTTGATATCAAACAGAACTTATTCTCCAATTACCACTAACCAGGACCAGAAAGCAAATGTGAATGAGAAGACAAGGTTAAGGCACACAAATAGTCTGAGGGAGGAAGCAAACACAGCTCAAATCCCAGCGTTCTTTCCTGGCTTTGTGATGGGACACCTCCCAGAAAGCATCGATATCTAAAAATGGCAGAATCGAGTCATACTTCCATTGAAGTCCCTTCATCATATCCAGCATCCATGGAGCCTCGCACAGCGGCAAAGTTACTAAAACACATCAGAAACCACCACCTCCCCAGTAAGTGGTGGTAAAAGTCAGATAAATTACGACCCAGTCCTGGAAGGTGGTAACATGAGAATGAGATAGTGACTCTGCATTCTGATGTGAGATTCAGCTAACACTTACACAGGCAATCCATCTTATCCTAAAGTCAAGGCTTCTGCAATAGAGGATAAAAACATTATACCCATGAGGCCGGCCATATGCTTTGATTAATCAAAATATTTAATTTAACTTCAATCATTAGCATGAATATGGGCTAAGACAGCCATTTATAACACTTTGTCCTTCTTCAGCATCTTCCATTTATCCAAGATATCAGAAGAGCTAGTGTCCTGATAGTTAGAGGATGGCAATAGAAATCAAGAGTCTCAGATCAGATGCTTAACTCTTCCCTTGCTTCACTATGCTGCCTCAGAAAAGCACTAGTCTCAGCTTCCTCACCTGCATTATATTACTATGCACCCCCAAAAGTACCAGGGATCCTCACCAGTAGGCACATGGATGTGTGAAGAAAGAAACCACCAAAACCTTGCAGCAAGCCTGGATTTTAAGTATTATTATTGGTTATGGAGAGATGACAATGTCATAGCACAGTGAGGCCACTTGCATGCACAAGACCCCAGAGCATTTCAGCTCCTTCATTCCTCCCCACTGTTATGCATAGCCTGATTAATTGAAACTTTTTTCATAAAATTGTCTTTAAATATGTTGTAAATGGCCTGCCCACCTCGGATTTTGCCTCAAGTTCTCCATCTTGTTTCTGATTTATTCAGGTAAAGTAACTTCCATGAGGTTTTGTACCAAAATGATACTGAACGGCAACTGCGTACCGATGGCACAAATAGGCTGCCAGGGCTGCCAGTTCTGTGAACAAGCGGAGAGAACCTTCTTAAGTCCTCGTGATCTTACCTGTACCAATATACATCACGTGGTAGAGAGTATCCTTCCCCTGAACAATATCAACCACCAGCTTGGAAAATCGAATGCTGTCCTGAGTCACATACGGATCTACAGTGACCGGCTGCACAACGTCGTTCATCAGGAACAAGCGCTGCGCATCCTGCAGGATCCTCTCCGTCAGGTTCTCATTGGGGCCATCATCGTTCAGAGTCCCGCACTAGACACAGAAGATGCAACTTCAGAACCTGTATCATCTCTCCATTCAAGCAGTGCAAGACCAAACCCTGAAATTCTTCTGGAAACCCATTCGCTATTGAACCCCTGGGCTGGTGGGCTTGTGTGAGGCTCCCAGGATTAGGCCCTTCATGAGAAAAACCTGGATGGGAGCTAGCTCTGGCAGCAGCCCACTCCACGAAAACATTTCTCCCAACTGGTCCACTGATGAGGACTGTGGTGCTTCATTCCTTTGTGATACACCCTGGAGGCAGCATGCCAGCAGAAGGTCAAAAGGGATTAACTAATTGAGGGAGAAAAAGAAAGCATTAAAGCCACTGGTAGAAAGGGAGATTTAAAGCTAGCAGTGGAAAGAAGTTTTTGTCGCTACAAATCCTTGAAGTCTTTCAGATAATCTTCTAACTCTGTGTGGCATCTCACTCTGTATAAGGCACAAAACCTGAGATTAAAAAAGAAAAATACTGAAAAAAAAAAGGTTGATTTTGCATCAAAGCTAGCTCAGCACACTGTTTCTCTCTCATGTGTTCTTCTTCTGAACAGATCTTTTTTGGTTTATCTTAAGCAAGGCAGGTTACACAGTAAGTGCCCCCTCCCCACATGCAGCTCTCCATCTTCACAGAGAATGGCAGATCAGCCCGTGTGCATCCAGCCTCGAGTATCAGTGGGTGACCTGAGATGTGACTTGACTCCCTTCCATCCAGAAAGGATGGAAAGAAGAGAGTTCCTCTTCTTTCTTTTAAGCATCAGCACAAGGCCTATCAGGTGGATAGCTCATTTTAAGGTTTGTTTTTCTATTTCACATAAATCTTCAATATTTTCAAAAGACAATGCAAGACTACGCTCCCAGTGCAGTTTGGTTGTCCCTGTTAGTAGTCAGCCTGGATCACCGCTCCTCCCTACATTGCCAAGCACGGCAAGCAGATTTATTACTCCAAAAGAAAACTTGGTGATTATTTTTTTTATCCCACCCAAGGCAATGAGTGAACGGCAGAACTCTTGCCCACTCTCATAATCAGTCCATGTGACAACCTTATTTCTCATTACCTGATGTTTACACCCCAAATGTTTCACTAGAAAAATACAGATTTCTTTTTCTTCATTTAGGGTCCAGCTACTTCAGCTTTCCTTGGAAATGAAATTTGTGCACTGCAAATGAGGATGTTGATTTTCAGCACTTCCACTCCCCAGCTTTCTCTTGAGTCATGTAGACCCAAGAGGCATCAAGGCAGCTCTCTGCAGCATGTCTGTTTTTCCAAGGTGCACCATGCAGATCTGTTCTTACACCGACATAAAATGAGTTCAGAGGAATTGAGCTCATACTTACACAGTGAATGCAGAACTTAACAACTGTACTAACTCCTAAATTTGTCAAGCCTTTAACTCATTTCAGCAATAAACATAGTTGACACAGTTACGTGCAACTTGCTTTGTGCAAAACGCATTCATTATCAAAATCTGGTGGCTTGTTTGAAGTGGCTGAAGAGTGTGGTGCTGATCCACACGACTTGACTTACAAACATGGCCAGTTGCTCACCACCCTTGGCATCTTCCCAAGTACACGCGTCAGGGGAATGAAAGTGGTTTTATGACTTGTCCTCTGATATGTTCAGATTTTTTTTAAAAATGAAAAGGGTTTTTTTTATTATTTCATGATTGAATGATCCCAAGTTCTGATGGGTTTTTATCTCTCTCTCTTCTGCTGTCTCTTCCCTATTCTCCCTCTAATTTCCGCTACTGTCTTGCTTTGGGTGTTTTTCTCCCCACTTCTTTCCATTTCCAGAACATCACTGAAGAAGAGTATGGGTGACCAGCACATCACTGTTAGTTTTGCTTTCTCTGCTCATCAAGTCACAGATAATCCTTTCGGTCTATTGGCAGCCCATGTGCTGACACAGCATCCCTGTGGTTTGCTTTTATTTTGTTTTGGTCTAATTTCCCGATTAACTGCATTACCCTGATCCTCTATATTCTTCTGCATTTCTTCTTTCTCTGCAAAAAAAATATATTTCTGGCATTTTTCCCTCATCTTCCTTTGTGAACACTGAGGTAAAAAAAATTAATCTAATTTTTTGCAATATCTGCCTCTTCTATCACTAAATTACCTTTGTCATCTCCAAAGGCACTTCACTGACCCCTTGTTCCTCATGTACTTGAAAAACATCTTAATCTCTTCTTGCAATCTTCCTTTTGTCTGCCACATACCCCCTTTTACTTTCTTTATTTTTCCCTGACCCTTTTCTTTCATCTTGCTACTGCAATCTTTACAATCCACATTTCATCTGATAATTTTCACTACATGGAAATTCTTTCCAAAGTCAGTCCCTTTTTTTGCTCCTCCTTGGTTGGCCCAGCTAGAGACAGAAAGTCCTTGATTTTCAAAGAACCTTAATATTTCTTCCAAATTCAAAAAAAGCCAGGCAGCATTTGGCATGGCTGCACCTTCAATAAGGCTTCATTTCTTGGCTCTGAGTGCACTTAGTTGAGGGAGTGACGTGAAGCCCAGGCTTGTCCCATCTTGTAGGGACATAAGTCCCCGTCGAGGTGCCATCAGGGAAGTCGGGGGTGAGGTCCCTCAGCAGGAACCCTAGCCATAGCTGCCTGCAGAGTGGATCTGCAGCCCATCTGCTCTTGCAGTGATTTTAAGCTCACTGCAGAGTCCTTTTTGGAAGGTCCTTCACATCACCAGCTTGAGGGCAGATGGCATTTGCAGGCAGCCTCAGTACCTTTGCACTAGTAAGAGAGAGCCAGATCCACTCAGTTGGCCTGAAAGGATTCACTTGCAGGGGAGCAAGGACAGGAAGGAGAGTCTGCCTTCCTTATGGTTTTCCAGCTGGGAAGGGCCTGGGCTGTAAAACAGGCTAATGCTTCAGAGGACTTAGGTTTGCTGGGCTGGTCACACACGCTGCACTGCACGGACTGAATCTGGGCAGAAGAGGACTGAAGTACTTCCATACGTTTGCACCCAGCTGTAATTCAGAACCCCGTAAACTTGCTCATTCATAAAGATAAAGATTTTAAAGGCCAAAAGGAATCACAGTGTAACCCCTTGCACAACCGAGAGCACAAGTTTCCACTGGTTACTCCTGAAACACAACCATAACTTCTGGCTGAGTTATGCGTCTGTCTTGGAAAGATATCCATCTTGGACTGAAACATTTGTAGCCTTAGGGGACTTAGTAAGTGACAGAAAATTCATCACATCCTTACACAGCCCCAGTGGCTAACTTGTTAGCAAAATAAAAGGTTGTCTCTACTATAGTCTGATTTTCTCCATGCTCAGCTTCCAATCCTTGGATCTGCAGGTTTTGATGGAGAGGTGACTGCATGTTTGCTTGTAAGGATCACATGTTTTTGAGGTTCACACGTCAGGATATAAAATTAGCATCAATGAATTTCTTCCAGTGCATCAGAATTTGGGTCCATCTAGCCTAACACGGTTCCCACCATAGGTCAGTACTGGTTCTTTTAGAAAGCAGTATATAAGGCTTTTTGAAGGGGAGAGTGTTCAGTGGCATATCCTAAACAAACCTTTTCTCCCAGCCTTGTTACCTAGGACATTATGTCTGGCTAGCAGGTATTTTAAACTCTTCATTATTATAAAAACTCTGAATATCCATGTTATCCATAAAAATGTTCTATTTTTGCCATGCATCACATGAAGCACCTGAGTGCAATAGCAACATGGGGCAAGGAATTTGGTGGACTTAAATTTTCCTAGACGTGAAGGAACATCATTTATCTGCTCCATGGGTCTAGCTGGAAAAATGAGCCCCACACCAATCAACCCAGTGCAATGACAGACAACATAAAAGGGAGCAAAGTAAACAACGGGCAGCAGCTGTACCTGAAAATTGGGGATGGGGTTTAGCGTTGGCAGCCAGGCTGATCTTGGGTTCTCTTGGTAACGGAAAGGGCCATTAAATGCCTGAGTAATGGCACTCAGATTGAAGGCACACACTGCTGAGGCAGCTATGCTGTTTCTGGAAAAGGGAAGAAAAAAAATCAATTTAGTCATTAGACCATTGACAAAAAAAAAATAACACACATCAAACTCTACTCAAATAAAATACATGTAAATTGCTAGGTAGAAGTACAGTGATACCAATCTCATAGGGAGGAAAAATAAATAAATAAATTGGAAAAAGCAGACGGATTGCATGACAATTTTGAGAATGAATTTTAAACTCTGTTTTAAAATGTCTGTGATTTAAAGGCCACGGAAGCAGTTCTGACCTGAAAGGTGAGCACAGTTTAATATGCATGGATTATTTGTGTCTGGTTTTATGTTTTTTTTATATCCCATCTATCTTGATTGATTACAAACAGCCTAATTTTTAATCTCTTGCTGTATCTCAAGGTGAAATTCAGTTTCTACAGGCTTGGGAAATCTTCAGCTGCAAAATCTGCATCCTTGGATTTTTTCTTTTCTTATAGATGCCCTCCTAGAGCAATACCAAACCCGCACATGGGGGAAGACGCACGCAGGGCGACGCAGAGCGCCAGTGCGGAGCAGCCTCCCGGCCACCGCCGCTCGGCACGCGCGAGCGTCGCGCGGAGCCGCGGCTCCTCGGCTCTCAGCGATCAGGGTTTGCTGCGCTGTGTTCCCCTCGGTGGGGGGATCTGTCCCGGACAGGCTGCAGAGCGAATGCCGCCACAGGAAGGCCCGTCCGGGAGGAATCGCTCCTAGGGACACAGATCGCTTGCCCAGCATCAGTGCTGGCACCTCACAGGGTCGGGCTCAAAGAGGCATTTGCTCAGTATTAACCTGAAATGCAAGACCTGCTGCCAGCCCTCCCCTCTCCCTCTCTTTCAAAGGAAAGAACAGCGATTGGAGGGAGCGATATCAAAATAAACCTAAAAATAGGGCGAGCACAAGAGATTCACTAGTCACGGGGCCTTTTAAATAACCCAGGCCTTGATGTCTGTATCTTGCTGCTAATTAAAGAAATCTCTGAAAAGAACAAATCTTTTTTACTGGACTGGTAATTACCCTCTCTCTCGCACACAAAACGCTCTGCTCCACCACCACTGGCAGGAAAGCAGGACTGACTCTTCCACACCACATTTACTTAGAGCAATATGAGACAAGGAAGAAGTTCTTGCTTCGCCTTCCCCCTCCCGGCTCCCTCTGAACGTGCCGAAGCGCCGGCTCCGGCTCCGCTTCTGCCTGCGTCAGGGGAGGCAGCTCCTAAGACAGAGCTAATGACGGATGACAAGCAAAATGCCTTGAGGCACACACGGAAAACAAAAAAGGAAAAGACAAAGAAAGAGCCATTCCCCAAAACTAGCCTAAATAAAATGTCTTTTTTTTAAAAAAAGAAGGATTTTTTACAGACCTTTGCTAAAGATTCCACCATACAGCCCTATGTTGGTACTAAAAGTGAAAGGAGAGATGTTTTCCAAGAAATAATATTATCTGACGCTTCATATATTTCTCAATACCAAGTTTGATCCCAATCTCCAACCAGTGACACTAATTTGTGCACCTGACCCTGTATCGCACTGACATGATGTATGATCATTCTCCTTTATTTTCACTCACAACTTCCTACGATTAATGAGGTGCTTTAGGAAAAGGGTTTAGTGCAAGAAGGTTTTAATGCAGTTTCAGTGACCTCAAAGCAAAACTTTAATAAAAGCTTCCTAAGTATTTCATGACTAGCTTCCACCCCCCAAGAAAGCAATCTTTCCCACTGACTTTGCTGGACATAATACAACAATGAGCAACAAATCTACTGGTAGGTGTTTCCACAACCAAGTATGACACAGACTGACATTCCTCTGTTATAAGGTGACCTTAACCCCGCTAAACACGAGCCTTCAAAAATAAACATATTTTTAAAAGTATAACAAACCGTCATACTCTTGTGGGGTATCGGTTTTCCATTATGAAGGTGCTCAGACGGGCGCATACATCAGCCCTCTTTAGTATGCAGCGCTCATGCAACATGATATAAGTCTCAGTGGAAGTTAAAAGAATAATTACCATTATTTCTCTAGTCAGATGACAAATTGGAACATTTTCGCTTTGAACTCTTGAAAGAACATCATGTTGTAGACCCAAAATGCTACTTGATCTAACTTCAGCTATTATCAATAACTCATCTCTTCAATTACACAAACGTTACAGATAATATTGTCCTCAGAAGCTACAGAGGGAACAAGCACCCATAACGCAAGAAGATTGATTTAAGCATAATCCAAAGGAGAGAGGCACAACCCCCACCATGTTTTTGCTGACCTGGGACGTAGATACAGCAGAAGACAACTATTCCTCTCATATTACAAAAATTATATAAAGTTGATAAATGTAGTAAATCCATTAATCATATTATTCTCATTTCCAGCTTCTGGCCTTGGTCAGATCAATCGACAAATGGATGGATGAAACATTATTGCAATGGGCACAGAAGTCCTTCCTGATAAAAAGTGTCACTTCATAAGCCCGAAGTCGTAGCCAGTTTTCCTTTTAATGCAGCTTGGCTAACATCCTTCAAATGTTTATAAAGAGTGATTCATGTTCCTCTTAAATCCAGGACAGATTTTCTGCAAAGTCCACAGCTGAGGCCTCCAATCATGTTTATCCCTGCTAGTTGCTCCTCCATTGGTTGACTTTTGACAACGTTGGCAATGATAATACAGAAATAAAACATGGAAGATGGATGAGGGTGGCCAAAACACCCATTTACTTCTTGGCATTTGCAGAGTGAGAATAATATTTTGGCTCTGTTGACTCTAATAGTGAAACTCCCAGTAGTGCTTTAGCATAAGAAGCTGGGGCTGATGTTTTGTGACTGGAAGGTCTAGAGCTCAAGCTCAAGCTGAGTGTTTGTCATGTCTACTAACTAACTCAAAGTTTCATTCTCTAGTTCATATATCAGAATAACACCCACCCTAGAGAACATATATTATTGAAACTCAATATCAGACAGACTGGTTATAGCTTGAAACTTATCATCTTAGCCTTGGGCTTTACAGAAAAACTTATTTGAGTTTTCCCGACTTAAAAGTATACATTATGAGATTTTTAATATATTTTTTAATTAACTCCTTTCTGCCTTCACAGCTACACTAAATCATTCCAATTACAAGTTTTTTTTCAATATCAAGCCAAGAAAAGGTGATTATGAAGTTTCAGAATGCATGCCTTCCCCTCGGAGTTCAACACTGCTTTTGATTTGTGGACCTGAAAAAGTTTGTAGCAGGGGTAGAGACACTCAACAGCGTCAGCTCCTGGATAGCCCGCCTGATCTTGCTTCTACAAGGTAGCTTTCCATAGCAGCTTATGTTGATTTCAGCACTGGCCACTGCAATCCTATTCACCTTTCTCCTCCTTCTGGTCCCTCTTCTCCAAGCACACCTACGTGTCTAGCCCTTGAAACAGCACCAATGCTCATGCAACCATGCACTAAGAGCACCCAGGCTGTAGGGCTGATTTTTTTTCCTATAGACTTTCTCTGATACTAGCTCTCTCAACTACACAAATAGCACTGCCACTACAAAACACCAGAAGACTATAGCAGCCCAAGCTTTTATCAAGTTAAGTTACCCTAAAACTGCACTCGTCATCTTTTATGGACTCTGTAAGCCTCCACAAATCTATGAGACACAGGTTAAAAACACTGTACTAAAGCCACAACAGTAACACAGATACCTCTATTGCTTCCCCTCAACCAAAGGATCTTTCAGAAAAGGATTGTCCAGACTGCCTAAGAAATGAGGGTACTCTCAGGATCAGAGTGTCAGGGATAGAAAAAGGGCAGAAAAAACAGTACAACTTACACATTAGTGGTGAAGACACCGTAGATCAGGTCTTGCTCAGGAAGGTAGAAGGTGCTTTGCAATTCATTGTAATAGAAAGGGATTTCTCCAGCCCGGGAGCAGTTCAGTCTGGCCTTCATAAAAGTTGTCCATGTGTCCTCCAGTAAAAATCTGCCCCCGATGTCATTTTTGCAAACTCTAGCCACACGAGAATAAACTGTTTTCCCACAGTCGTGTTCTACCGCATTCTCACGGAAGAAGAAGTAGGTGAACAAACCAATGTCATAGGCAGCAACAAAATTAGGCTCTGCAAAACAAACATGTGAAGATGTTTATACAGGTCAGAAATCAATGCATGCTCCCTGGCTCACTAAATGCATTGCACCACCAGCTCCCTTTCCAGAGGCTACCAAAGCTGGGACCAGAAGGAATTCTTAGTCAGCAGAGGACATGCAAACAGTAGACCAGAATAATGATATATGGGGATATAGCTCTAGTTCCGTTTTTCAGATCTTGGAAAGATCCCATCATTTTCCTACTTCAGTGGCAAAGCTACTACTAACTTCAATGGAAGCAGAGTTCAGCATTTTGTATATGTATGATTATTCCCTGTACCTATACTCTCTTTATAACATAAAGCCTTCCCGTTGGGGTCCTCCACCTCTTCGCTTCTGAATTGAGCCTTATGTTGTGTTAAATATGCTGCTTGCATCCATCTGCCCAATTCCCTCGACTGCTGTATTAAAACATTATAACTTATAACATAACTTATTCTCCTAGCACAACCACATCTGGCTTTTATCACCAAGCTTTTCCAGTTTCTAGGCACAAAAGATTATCTTCTGTCCATAAAACAAAACCACACTACAAACTAACAGTATCAAAGCAAGCTCTCCTTAATTCTTTCTCTCCTAGAATTGTTATTATTTTCACAAGAATTGAAAAGAATCTGGAATTGGTTTGAAGTGAATATTTTAATTGGGTATTACATAAGGCTTTAAAGTGTCTTTCATACCAACAGTTTCTGTGGCAAAAGGAAAAGATTGGCCAGTGAATATTTGACTAAACAGCAACAACAAAAAAGCTGTCGGTTTTATATGGTGCTTTTATGATGTTCATTTCTGAGTAATGCTCAAAGCAAGAAGAAAAAAAGTACAAAATTCCTTTAATGCTGCAGTCTCAGAGTGAAAGGAGAACAGAGTCCGGTGGAAGGAGGAGGAAAATCAGATTCTGCTGCCATTGCAAGGTAGGTTTAGGAGGCAGAGTATGATACACAGGGGAAAGGGCCCTGTAAAGTACTTTCCGTCAAACTTTTACTTATGAACAAATTGCAAACCTCAAGGGGACTCTTGTGATATTGCTGGTCTGACCTCCTGTGTAGCACAGACCAGAGAATTTCACCCTATAATTCCACTATCCGATCCCGTAACTAACAGTTGAATTAGACTATCTTTTTAAAGGAGACCTAGTATTACCAGATAACATGATTTCAAATCCATCACTTTTCTCGGACACTTGCTTCAGTGACTAAGGACTGCTCTGGTAGCAACCTGTACTTCTATTTCCACTTCACATTAGCTGGTTTCAGCTTCCAATCACAGGTTCTTGTTATGGCTTGTCTGCTAGATTAAAGAACTTTATCTTGCCAGAGATCTTCTCCTGATGTAAGTCCTTCCATATCATGAACAAATCACCTTTTATCTCCTTTTCAGAAAGATAAATAAATTGAGCTCCTTATGTCTCACAGTGGGTCAGGCTTTCCAAACTTCAAATCACTCTATGGCGCTTTTCTGAACCATCTTCAAGTTTTCTACTTAGTGTTGAAAAATGTCCGTCAGAGCAGGCTGAAATATCGCCATGTCACTAATACCGCACATGGTTATAAATCCAAGGATCACATTAGCTTTTCTGACCAGAGACTAGAAACTCAGTTTCTGTGCGTCCTTCTTTAAACTCCCCTGCTCCCATTTGACTTCTTTCTGAACTTGACGTTCTTGTGTAGATAAGAGGCACATATTTTTTAATGACTGCATAGGAGTTGTGCTGCTTCTTACTCCTATCTTCAGTCTTGCCTGATGACATCCTTCTCGTACACCTCCTGCTCTCCACACTGACTTCAGTCTCTATACAACTGCTGCTGAAGCCTGGTTCAGCCTCTGTAAGCTCCAGAGAGTGCTCACTCTCCCTGCTCACACATTTGACTGAGAGCTCATGAAAGCCAGTGAAAAGGTTCTGAATATCTGGCCAATTTACTTGGGCCAAGGGAGAGGGGGGATGTATGGAGTTTCCATCACTGCAATCTGTCCAGTCAAGATGTGCTTTGCCTCAGTCAGAAGACACGGGCTCCATGCAGGAATTGCTGGGTGAAATTCTATAGCTTGCTTGATGCAGGGTATTATCACACTGGGCAACAGCTGCTTCTAATAGCTATAAAGCTGCAAAAGAATGGCTTTGTATGGAACGTAACTCAAATACATTATTTGGGGACTTATCTTGCATCGATAACAGCCATCTTCAGCTGATAGAAGTAGAGGGTGCTCAGCACTGTGCAGAATCAGGTTAGCGCTATGATGCTCTATTTATGTTGAATCTTCAAGTCTTTGAGTCGTTTTCGTGTCAAAATGATGTTTCTGGTCATCTCACAAGATAGAGACCTGCTAAGCATCTGCAAGACCCACTTTCCATATTCTAAATCTACTACTCTGAAATCTTTACAGGTTATTTTTAAACTTCTTCTAAGTTGCATTGACTACTGCACCGGAAACCCTTCCCCATCATAACTCTGGCTTCCAGTATACAAACAGAGGGAAAGATTTACAAGCCTGCCAAGTTGACTTCAATACACCTCTTGCTCAGATATGACCCACATGACTTTACCATTGAGCCATTTGGAGTTGTACTGTGCTGTCCTAAGTGGGGGAACATTTCCAAGGCTGCGGTAAATAGCAGGATCCCGTCCAGAGAAATCAATTACAGTTGCAGCATAGAGCTCTCCTCGTGATGTAATCACAGCTGTCGAGTTATGACGGGGGTCGTACGGGCACCGAGCCACTCCATTAATTCTGTCAATGATTTTGCTAAGATTTCCTACCTGTATTGAAAGGAGAGAGGAGAAAATGTAAAGATCAGCTTGGCTTCCTTACTAGCACAGCAAATTCAGCTTGCCCAGGAGTACCTAAAACTAACGCCCTAATTAAAAAAAAAAAAAAATCTAGGCAGCTATAAGAAAGTAAAAGTAATGCCCAGGATGATTGTAAACTGATCGTTACATCCCTCATGTGCCAAAGAAAGAAGCTGTGCCTGAGGCTCACTGATCCTGTGGCTTTGTAAGGAGGGTAATCCCCTTACTCCCAGTGAAGCCTGCAGTATCCAACCCACTCCAACCCAGTGGAATCAGCTGCTCCTGCTGCTAGCGCAGGTTTCCACAGATGCTTTCTGAGTGTGTATTGTCATTAAAAAAAAAAAAAAAAAAAAAAAGCATTATTCTGGACTTCTTCCTGCATCCCTTGAAGCCAAGGGGAGTTTTGACATTTATTGTGAAGGAAGCATCTAAGTATTCAGCTCAGGAAGAGCTCACAGCTAAGTTCTGTGTTCCCCGTTTTCAACAAGACAGCCAAGGTTTACACGAGCAGCACTTTGTCCACATCCAGCTCATCTGTAACATGGTTTTGGCTCCCCCACCGCACACCCACTGTCCCCAAGCGCCCAGGGAGAAAAGCCAAAACAGCGGCAGAGCGGCCACATTTGGAAGAGATGCTGCCCCCGAGGTGCCCTGCCAAGGGCATCCAGCCCTCTTCCCCCTCCCTCGCCAATCCCGGGAAAGAGGCAACACAGACCTGTCGGCTGGAACACACGGGCGAGAAGGCATTGGTGCCGCAGGTGAACACCTTCTTGCCATAGACAATCAGCACCCGGACATAGTTCTGGCACTCTTCCTGTAGGGACACAAGACAGAGGCTCCTTAGTGTGGGGTGACTCACGACATAAAGACACATGTACCCGCATCAGGCCTAACCAGGACCAGGCTCTTCCTGTGCTCTGCTTCCTTTGGAGCAGAATCCTTGCTCTCTTCACAAGCACAGTCCTGACCTATTTTCCCCAGGAATGCTGCAGTTTTGACCATGTTAGCCAGACACAAACTCTGTGTAGGACACGGGCCACGGGCTGCTTCACATCGGTGCCAGCAGGAAAACGAGGAGGAATTTTGGCTTTACCCACCAGGCTGATCATAAGAAGCACTTGCTTGAGCAGCCTCCTGCTCCCTGCCTCCCACAAGGATCATGCACTCAGGATTCTCCACAGTGGAAGGAGCTTCTCTTTCAGGCCAGACCAGCGAGGGGTAGCAGATCCCCCTCTTTTCAACCGCACGGCCACGCGCTGTTAATTGCAGACACAGTGCTCTAAGTGCGGGACTCCATCACCCCACGATGGGATATAGGGGACAGCACTAGGCTACAGGTGGCTCTTCCAAGTGAAGAAAATCTCTTATCCCCTACTGTAAACAAAAAAAAAATGTTAAAAAATAACAGCCTTGNCTTTACCCACCAGGCTGATCATAAGAAGCACTTGCTTGAGCAGCCTCCTGCTCCCTGCCTCCCACAAGGATTGTGCGCTCAGGATTCTCCACAGTGGGAGGAGTTTCTCTTTCAGGCCAGGCCAGCGAGGGGTAGCAGATCCCCATCTTTTTCAACCACACGGCCACGCGCTGTTAACTACAGACAGAATGTCCCAAGTATGGGACTCCCATCGCCCCACGATGGGATACAGGGGACAGCACTAGGCTGCAGGTGGCTCTTCCAAGTGAAGAAAATCTCTTATCCCCTACTGTAAACAAAAAAATTGTTAAAAAATAACAGCCTTGGCCGGGTTACTCAGTCTGCTTTGCTTTCCTTCCTCCAATAGCTCATTTGCCACTAAGCTGAGCATCCTGCTGCAGCCACCACCTCCCCGCCCAAGCAGCGGTGGCTCCGGGAGCCTCCCCATCCCATGGTGCTCCACGCTTCTCATCCTTTCCCTGTAGACTTCATTTGCAATGTTCAGCAGCGTTACAACACTCCGGATCATCGAGAAAGGAGAGGCTTGCTTAGCTGGATTAGGTACCATCTCCTTTCATCTGCTGGATGGAAATCAACACATTGAAGGATGGCATTTTGGAGAAAAAAGCTAGCATTAGCCATGGACAAGACATTTGGGGTCTCACTTGGAACAGAGAAGATCACAGGACCTGCACGGCGGAGCCAGCCTGGGAGCCCACAGTGTGTCACGTGGAAGGTGCCACCAGCCTTAACTCGCAGCAGGGACATGAGGGATCAGACACGCAATGCCTGGCACCCAGGAACTGGACCCTAAAAACACAGCTGGATCGGTCCAGCACTTTGCATTCCAGAAGCACATCAGTCATGGATTTGTGCACCACGCTATCAAACAGGACCTTGAGAAACAAGGTCCCGCTTGCTGTGTGTTGAGATTAGAGGCTTCCTGTGGCAAGCTGAAGGGCTGCCAGCCTCTCCCTTTGTGGTTACGTTGCGCCGTGTGCCTACGTACTCCTCATACCCTGCCCAAGGGATGGCTGCATTTCATGAGTGGGTGAAGTAATTCCAGCTTCTGCAGATCATAGTTATTCAGTAATTACAAAGTATTGGACCACGATAATATTTAACTGCAAAAGAAATTCCTGAGGAAATTATGCTGCAGAGGAAAAGACTCCTCTCTCTACAAAGTTTCCTCCTCAGAATATGATTAAGATCTGGCATCTGCTCTCCAGATTCCCCACAATAAAAGAGTACTTGCCTGCTCCCCCACCCCCTCCAACGTTGTGCAGTCTGAACTTATCATTTGACCTAAACCAGCTAACACCATTTACATTGCTGGATTCTTTTCTGCAGAGGAAATACCAATTTTTTGCTAAATAAAGTCCTGCTCTACAACAATCTAAAATTCTGATTTGCAGAATGCTCTTCTTCACACAGAATTCTACTACAGAGTCCCAGGCTGTTATTTTTGTAAGAATCCTCTCAGCTGAGCCAACAGCACACAAAAACAGTTTGTCCATAAGGCCATGCTGTATGGTCTTTGGCACTGCAGGCAGCAGTGCATCTGCTGCAGGATCTATTGCAAGGCACAGCAGTCTGGGTTGATAAAGATGCTGGAAGCTGGCAAATTGTTGCAAATTTTGTGTAATTACGTATGGCTTTACTTATAGCCATTCAGTCAAAACCAGAGTTATTTATTGACAGTGAGGGTGACAGAGCACTGGAACAGGCTGCCCAGAGAGGCTGTGGAGTCTCCTCCTCTGGAGATCTTCAAGACCCGCTTGGATGCAGCCCTGTGCCACGTGCTCTAGGTGACCCTGTGTGTGCAGGGGGGTTGGACTAGATGACCTCTAGAGGTGCCTTCCAACCTTAGGCATTCTGTGATTCATTCTATGATTCTATGATTGAAACAGAAGAGGTCATACCAAGCAAGATATTGTCTACTACTGTCTGATCCTCTACCAGATTATTTCATCTGTGACTTTCAGCCTATTCTCAATTGTGTTAGCAAAGAGCACAGTCAGGGTGGAGGATAGGTTAGACTGGAAACATTTGACAGCTGATACTTTTCACAGAACTGGATATGCCAAGCTCACTATTTATTTCACCACAAGGGAAAACAGTAGGTCTTTCCTATGCTGTTTAGGTAACGATGCTGCTAGGTGGGAGCCATATCCAGCCAGAGGTATCCCTAGGAATTAACTGCACAGGCCCTGAGTAGATCCTTCACTCTCCTTGTCTTTCAAAGGGTGGTAACAGCATGGCACAGTTCTGGAGGGAGAGCAATGATAACGTGTTCTTCTCATCCACGAGCCTCAAAGCAATTTGCACAGCATTAACTAATGCTCTGAAACAGATGTGCATTATTTTCCCTGTCTTCTCAGCTGGGTAAACGGAAACACAGAAGTGTGAAAGGATTTGCCATGGTGACACACTGAGTCAGAGGAAATCCTGAAAGAGAAGAGCGAAGATTTAACCAGTCCTGACCCTTCCAGCCTGCCTGGCCTTACGAGGAACCCTGAGCTCAACAGTATTTGCCATTGCTGCATCCCCTGTCGGTCAGTTCAGTCTATGGAAACCTCCAGCAAAAGCAAGGAAGAAGCTGAACCACTTAAATGCTCCAACTTCCAAGATTTTTCTCGAGACACCAACGGTGAGATTTATGTCAGATCCCTTTTCTACCCTACTCTCAAAGTAACCAGAGAGGAACACTCTCCTCTCCGTGTTCTTGAAAACAGCCTGGATTTGCTCAGAAAGTCATTCAACACACTGCTATCTACAGCAATTTGTAGCTGCGACAACTGGTTAGTAACGTGATCTCCCAAACACTTACATAAAATAGGAGCTATTTAATGCAGTTTCTTCCGTGTGCTTGGAAAACATCAACTGTGCAAGAAGGAAAATCCCATGGGATTTTAGTAAGGTTGGAAAATTTGGCAAACTTGAACTCCAACTCTGTCCAGACGAGACAATATTTGGATCCTGCTCTCAAATTATGGCTCAGCCAGTTAAATCTGTATATGATCAGTCTGTAGATCTCATTACCAGAAGATATTATTGGGATCAAGAGATTGAGGATTTAAATAAAAGGGGAAGACTGGGTATTTATATGGTTAATGCAAATAACCCAGTTATATTAGTTGGGATTAATATTAAATTTATGGTAGAGCTGATAAATCCTATGGCTCACTGCCAGAGCACTAAGCATATCTCGGATTTTCTCATGAATTCCATGTTCCCACTTTGGGATTCTTGCTCCTTCCTCAGAATTATAGCTTTTGCCTTCTTTTTGGAGATAAGGCCTTAATTTTAACAGACCTTGTTTTCCTCCAAGGCAACAGAACATTACTTCTAATGCTGAGGTCCACAGGGTACAGGGTCTCACTGTAACTAAAAGAACAAACTTTACTGAAGTTCGTCCTCTCCCTTCTTGCAGTTTTGTTCCCATTGGTTTAAGCCTGTTCTGGTTTATATCATCTTTTTTTGTACATTTAGCATTAAATGTGTTTGCTCTGTGAATGGTCTAATGCCCACTACAAGGCCCAAGAGCAGAGCTCCTTCTTGCGCGTGTGGATGTCAGGCTGCTTTGAAAGCTCATTTCAATCCCCTGGCCGAAGCGCGGTGCCCTGTTACTGCCTTTGTGCAGACAGAGCAGCAAATGCAGGGGCCGAACTCCCTGGGGCTCTGGTTTAAGGTAAAATTCAAAAAGACATTTCCAGGATCCTGAGAATAAGCCAGCTGTAGGTGTGTCTCGAGCCATTTCATCTGTCATCTCTGAACATGGGAGCTCTGAAATGTTCTAAGCCCTTAATCTCATTGTACAGATGTATTTTTCTTTGAAAAGTCTAACTGAATACAGGTGCTACTCTAATTGGCCTTTACTTTGAATAAAGCACTAAAGCTCTGTTTCTGGAAATCTCCCTCTTAATTCTGCTATTTCGTTTTTTGTTTTAGATAACACTGTTTCATCATATATCAAGATATTTTACTCATAGATTAAAAATGCACTTATATGCTATATCAGGAAAACAGATGTTTTACATGTCCGTTGTCCCCAGCAAAGAAATGCAAACTCCTCAGAGTAAGAGAATTCATTTAGGGTTTAGGCCAGGGCTGGAGAGAGGAGAAATGGGATGAAACCTGCCAAATACATAGTAATGACCTTTCTGTGGGGCTATAGCATAATGAAAATAGTTTTATACAACATGTGATTAATCTGTAGAACTCCCTGCCAGGTGTTCACCGAGGCCAGAGCAAAGTAAGATAAAACAGGTAGATGGGAATGTATATGGAAGACATCTAGAGTTGAAACAGAGAGTTTTATTAAAAAACCATAAAGGCCTACTGAACAGTGACCCCAAACCTTCCTGTCCTTTCCCAGCTACCTATCAGCAGGGACAGGGTGTTACGTCTCCTAGTAGACCTGGCTCATCTTTTACATCCAGCTCCTCCTGCTACATCAACATAGAATCATAGAATCATAGAATGCCTAAGGTTGGAAGGGACCTCTAGAGGCCANCTGAGGACACTCAGCTGTGCGGTCCTCTGGTCCATTTAGCTGTGCTCTCTACCTGCACTGCCCATCCAGAAAACCTCTTCTCATAAAACTGGGTACATTGGCTATGAATTATAGCCTGCAGTGCAGGGAATTAACCAGCAGAATTCCATGCAAACACTTTTTTTTTAGTGTGCAGCAAAAATTCAATTTATTTGCTGCTGTTTATGCCAATTTATTAAAAAAAGTTCACCTTGCATGTTCTTGAGTAGTGTTATTAACATGCTTTCAGATATTTATATTTATTTCTTTGGACAAACAATTCCATTAATCAGCTTAAGCCAATACCCTGACAAAGCTATCTTTCTCCTTGGAGTGCAATAGATAGCAAAGAGAATTGCTAACGATTTTTCCAGCCAAGTTTTCTTTAATGGACTTTGGATCAAATCTGGGGGCTGCTTCTGCATTGACAGCTTAGCAGAAGTACTAGAAATGTAGGGTGAGAACTCAAGAAACAGTTGTAAAGGAGAGAAAAAGTTGGAGAGCCTTCCAGTTAGAGCTACCTGCTTGGGGATTTATGTGGTGCCCATCGTATCTGGACGCCTGTTATCACTTAGAAGACAGAACGAACGTCAGGATGACCCTGGTTTTGTTCCCTGCATTGTCTACCAGTCAAGTGGGAGTCTTCAGGGGAAGATTTTAAGGGTAGTGATTAGGAAACATGACTCAATTATTAAATGCTGCAAAAATCTGAATAATAACTAATGTAAGCCAGTATGGATCTACAGAGACACGGAAAATAAAGCAGATATTATTCTTGGAGGAAATCACAAGTTTTGGTTGATAAAAGTAACCATATAAATGAGATTTTTTCTGAGGTTTTGAATGCACATGACATACTACAGAGAGTTAATTTTAAAATTAAGATTACACTAAATGAATTAAAATCTGATATATAACTGGACTAAAAAACAAATGCCCTGAGAGAGTAATTTTTCACACACTTGAGTTTCTAGTAGGGATGCAGAGGGATAGTACCAGTCCACTAGCAACATTTTTCTCTGTCACAGCTAACAAACATTTGTGGATTAGTAAAAGATTATAAAAAAAAAATTAACAATGAGGCCAAAACAGTGATATATGCTAGCCTGGTTGGTTGGCCCAACAAAATGCATTTTTGTAAGCTATTATACATTAAAGAACAAAGAACAAAAGGGCTCTATGTATAGGCTGGGGGATTACATCCTGAAACCAGCACCTGTGAAAAGGATTTAGTGGTTAGAGTGGTTAGGCAATTCTGCATGACCTCTTATAACAGAAGAGCTTATGAAACTGCTAGGTATATGAACAGAGAAGGGTGAATAAGAGGTGGAAAATTATTTTAATCACACTCAGGCATTAGAGGGATTGACAAGGGAATACAGGTGAAAAATAGGGGTGTGCAGAAAAACGGACACAAAAAATATTCAAGGATGGTAGAAAAATTACTCAGAGCAAGAGACTTGAAGAATTCATGTATTCAGCTTACCCAACAAGCATAAGAACAGACTTGAGAAGAAGAAAAGAAAGAAAAATACATATTGGTAATTGATAGGCTCTTTAATCAAGCAGAGAAGGGCACAGTGAGACCCAGCCAGTGAAGCTGAAGCCAGATTCACACCAGAAATGAAGGGCAGGTTGTTAGCAGGGCGGGTGAGCAGCCATCAGAATAAACTGGCAAAGCCCACGGTGGGATGCCCCTTGCTTGAAGCCTTTCTGGACAAGGCACAATAGTCAAACAGAAGTTGCTGAGCTCAGTTGAAAAATGAGTAGGTGACATTTATGTCCAGAGTTACATAAGGTGTCCAAAGAAAAGTCCTAATGGTACCTTCTAGGTTTAAATCTGCGACCCACATATCTCATCTCTCTCTTCTGTAGCCAGTGGGTGATCAGACGTTCAGTAACCATCATGCCATAGTGACTGTATTTCTGCGATGATACTGAACATGAACACTTTTTGTAGCTTTAACACTTTGCACTATTTATTTTCCTTGTGGTAAAACTCTAGGCATTTTAGGAAGAGATTTTTCTAAGACGAATCTAAGTACTCAACAGGCATACGGATGAAGAGCAATACGGCATATTAATACAGCAGGTGGCTTTGAAAACCTCACTCTAAAAATACATGTATTATTAAATGGGCATGGAAAATGGATCAGTCATATAACTACGGACATATAACGCAGACTACACTGTGAATTAATATAGGAGCCAAAGGTCCTCCTTATTTCTAGCCTCTATCACCACATATCTAAGTGCCTGACAATCCATAACATATTTATCATCAAATCATCTGTGCAAGGTAGAAAATGCCATTAGTCAAGTTCTGACAATGCAGAACCGAGGCAGACAAAGCTCTGGCTCCGGTGCCAGCCCAGCACAGCAGGAACAGAGCCGTGCACGTTACTGCTGTCCTCATGGGAGGCACTCGCCCAGCCCAGGGCAGAGAGCCTCGGCCACGTCTGGACTTACCAGCTGGAATAAAGCTCTTCATCACATGACTAAGTTCTTTATTTTTGCAGCTAATGATCCCCAACTGTTGTGGAGTCCCCAGCAGTGACTCCTCCATGGTTTCTCCATGGCTCCTCACAGGTTAGCCAGATGACAGCTTGGAAGTTCTGAGTTTACTTAACCATTGTAGAATCCTCCTGCCTTTCTGTGTAGATCCATGTCCTCCTGTCAGATTTTTAGGCAATATTTCTGTTTGTCTTTAATTGTATGTCAAGAAGTCTCTCAAAATCTGATTAATTATTGTTCCTCAGAACTGCACTCCCAGGACCACTTTGGCTACTGAACAATTTTAAGTGCTGGATCACAAAGAGCATAAACTCGGTGGTTCAGCACATTTTTCTAATAAAATGTTTGGTAAACTCCTTGCAATGTGAGGAGGCTGCAGCAGCAAAGATGCTCAGGCCATCGCTTTCCTCTGGCTTGACAATAGAAAAGATAAATTGAAATTATCCCAGAACAGGCTCAGCCAGGCGCGTGGAATCTCACAGAGGGTTTTATCTGGGGTTTGACAAAATAATTTTGGGTTATAAATTCAAATACTTAGTGAACAATGGAATACAAAGTCTTACAAACTTTACAGTGGAAGAAAAGAGCAAAACACTTTCTTTGTGTGTAGCACACATTTTAAAGTACAGAAGAAATTGCCAGAGTCTTGGGTTTTGGAGTTTCTGAATTGTGTCCATCTTTACTCGGGTTCTTCTTCAAGTGTCTGGCCATGTTTGGTGTTTGCCTAATCTAACCTAATTCACCTGGGAGGATCCTGCATAACACAAAACTCTGACAGATATTCTAGGATACCTGTACTCCTGCTCTCCACAAGTACATGCAGCCCACTGCTGCCCATGCAGCAATTCAAGCTAGTGTGTTTTTATGTGATTCTATAGGAATTAAAATCATTATATAAAAAGAACGTAGTTGATGGAAGATCATATAGTTGGTGTCTAAAGCACCAAAATGGAACTCAACAGAACTTTGTCACTTTGGGACAATTACTCTGTGCTTGACTGTCCATAGCTACAGTAAAGCTAATGCTCAGTCTCTCTTACCCTTTGACAGACTCCTTTGGTTTAGACTGAAAACTCTTTGTGCTATAGCATTTAGGACAACAGGATCTGCTCTCAAAAGAGGCTTGAGGTTGTTGTGCTGTACCAACACCTACCAGTGTTCCCTGCCTTCAGATACATGGTTTTGGTTTAGATTCTCAGGAAATGGGACGAGAGACCTGTGTTCAGACTGGAAATATCTGCAAGCTCCACACTTCCGGGATAGGAGACCTTGATTCAAATACTTCTTATATCTGCCTCCTGGGGAAGCTACCTAAAAATAATTGCTTTGTGCCAGCAGATTAAAAGCTCCAGGAGATTTATATGAAGACCAGGTCTAACTGCAGACAAGAATTGAAGCAGTTTCAGAGCACTGAGGTTGACCTGACCAACCTCAGCCCCACTGCACAGTGTCACTTCTGGCTTGACACCACTCTGTTCCTTGACATGGCACAGACTGTGTCCTCTCCAACAGTCAAATTACACTTAAATTTCATGCAGTGCAAGTCTAATAACTCGGACAAGGGGCCTTTGGAATGTCTTGCTCCATGTTGCTCACACAGGTGTGGTGACAGTGCTGAAAGTGTGAAGCTTTACAAGCTCAAGTTGGTGCTAGTCACTCCCTGCACAGGTTTCTAAGAGAATGACACAAATTTACCCAGAGCGTATTTTTGCAGCAAAACAAAACTTACCTCAGTTTTTCCTTTACTTTGACAGGACCGCCTAGTGTCTTCATCTGACCCCCATGCTGTTGCCTGAGGAAGTAAAAGGCACAAGTCACACGATAGTGCAGCGAACAACCACACCTGGAGACTCCCAGAGCAGGAGCAAGTATCTCCAGCCAATTTATGCAGCCCAATTTACCGACGGCATCGTGGCAGTAAACATATCTCATTGCTACTGTGCTCACAGTGCACACAAGTCATAAATAGAGGAAATGTCCAGAAGTAGAAATAACTAGAATGTTAACAGAGAACAGCCTTTAATTTACATGGAGATACAACTTCTGATCATCATTCAGCTGGAAGGGTCCAGACATGAACCCCATGGGTCCACCCTTGCCTTTGTCAAAGGGACTGTGCTGTGAAGCTCTCATCAAGGCCAAAGCCTTCCTTAGAGCAAAGCCTGCAAGTTCTGCATACATCTGCTGGTCTCCTTAAAAGTATTCCCAAAGCCATCACCTCCAAGAAATTAAGCAGAAAATTGAGTAGGACCAAATGAGAGCTGGGAGCTGAAAGGCAAAACCCAAAAAGACAAGTAGCCAGGAGGGAGGGAGGAACAACTTGTGTCACTACATAAGCGAGGTCAGATCCTAAGGTGGAGTAAAATGCAGGCAAGGGAACTTGGAGACACTATCGACCAGGCTGTGAGGCCTTGACTGCTGCTCAGAGCTGCTTCAAAGCAGAGACACCTCTTCCTGCACAAGAAAAGTCAAACCAGCAAAGCTTCATTAGAGAGATTTAAAATCTTTAGCAATGTATCCAACCATTCAGTGCCCTCTGCAATTTTCCTTCCCTCAGCACTTTTTTAAAATAGTAGTAACGAATTCAAGTAAGTATTGTTAGCTGGAGGTGAAAATACATATAAACATCTATACTATACATAATACATCATTCTGAGTGCAAGAAAAATAGCTCTGCTACATACAGAAAGGCCAGGCTTGCAAGTTCAGATTCAGACCCAAAACTGTCATTAAAAAATCCATGATTTTTTTTCAATCCATTACCAACACAGGAAACAGCTTTAAAGTTCGGTCCGGATCTGAACTTCTCTTGAACTTTCTTACTGCAGCCAGCATAGTTTTTTAAAATTGGACTTCCATAAAAATTGTCCCCTTGATACATGATAAATCCTGTTTGTTGCAGTAGGAAGATGGTAATCCAGAAAGAAGATGGGATGCATTTCCTCCCTATTAACATATAAGTGCAAGAAGTACCACTATGCAAGAAATCCATTTATATTCAAACATTTTGGGGAGGGATATTGGTACCTCACTTTGAAAAAAACTCAGCTTGTCTATTTTTATTTGAGCATTCAGCTCAGTTTGGCTTGCAGTAAGATCTTAGGAGCAAATGAAAAGCTCTGGTGGGAGAAGGGAACAGCAGAGATCCTTCTGTGGGAGTTCACTGGGAAATATCTCCCATGTACTAAAGGCCAATCTAGGCTGAAGGCCAAAAGCTTGGGCCTCGGAAGTGCTTTTGTGAGAGCTGGGATAAGTCTTCTCTGGAAAGGATCAAGGATCACACTTCAACCATATCCTGAGAGGGGATATATCATGGGAAGAGAAAGATCGTTGCGATAAACCATTACAGTAGAGTAGGAATTCTGCCTGGTGACTCCCAGGGATCCTCAACATCTGCAGAATTACTACTCAGCAGCATTTTGATCCTCAGGCCAATTCTGGCCCATAGTCATCTAGCCACAGTATTCTTGGTCCTTGGATCAATTTTTGACACGGTTAGCAATTTAACAGAGCAGAATTTGGCCTCCTAGGGGACACCTGGTTCCTCGTGCCACACGCCTGCACCGCAGCGCCTTCAGGTACATCCCAAACAGCTCGTGTTGGAGTATTTGTCCCTCCAGCTATACTCCTAGTGGCAAAATGTTTTCTTTTACTAAACTAGACTGCCCTTCAGCTCTCTGAAGCACTATCTTGATGAATCTAGTGATAAGAGAAGTTCCTGGTGATGGCCCAAATTATGGGAACATGTTGTTTGTGTCTGCACCATTAGTCAGTGTGCATTTCATTAGTTCGGAGGATAATTAAGCAATATAGCAATCTCAAGCATGTTTTACAAGTCCCACACATGTCTTCAGAAGGGCAGGGAGGTATTGGCTTGAGGACTGAGTAATTTAATGACCTCAATTTACTTGAAGAAAATATTAATGACCCTGCAATACAGGCCATCTTGTCAATAGTAAAAATAAAACTTCTAGGCCAAGCACCTAATATAAATTAAATAATTGTACTTCAAGGTATCAATATGCATCAGTTAGTCAACCTGCAGCCCAGACAAGTCTTTCCATCAGCCTCCCAGGAACCTCACACATCTGTGCCATAGTCTTTGGGTTGGACCCCCTGAGTCAGGCAGGCTCCACACTCTGAGCTTGTGACCTTTGCATGAGTTTTCTAGTCCTCCTGGGTTTTGTTGCTTAATTATTCAGGTTTCTTTTCAGATTACAACACTGCACTCTGGTCATTCCTTTTACCTCAGGCCTCTTCATTCAAACTCCCTGTGTAACGCTGGTGCTCTGCCCCATGCATGTCACTGCTACGTCCAACCCAAATCGCTCCCCAGATGAAATCTTCCTCTCTCTCTGACTCATTTTGTCCCAGACTTAAACTATGTCCTGCACATTGGGCAGAGAGGCCTTCAGAAAGATCTCTCTTGTTTGGGAGACCATCAAGTGCGCAAAGCATGTTTGTAGAACTAGTTTGGCTATTTGTGCCCAGAGTTTCCTCAGGGATGTAGGCAGCTACTTTCTATTCTTTTTTACTGCTGAAAGCTGACTCTGCACCCCTGATTGAGGTCAAACCAACCACACATTTTTGGTCACCCCATTCGGTGACCATCCTGAATATATCACTCATTTTTCAGCTGTCCGAGCCATTTAAGTTTCCTTGTTCCAGAAAACTTATCTGGGGTTATTTTTGTACCTCCTGCTACACATGTCAATCAAAAGCAGTGGAGTGGACATCTCTGAACCCACATAGCAATAAAACAATTTTCAAGGCATGGGTCATGTAAAACAAACCCTGGATGAAGATGTGACAAAACCTAGGAGCAAGGTGACCTATGTACACAGGACAATATTCTCTTTCTCTTAGCTGCTTCCCTACCTGCCACACGCTTAAATAACTAATCAAACACATTTTCAGGGCAGCGAGGTGGGAAGCCGTCAATATTTCCTTCGCTTATCCCCCCCAAATGGGGAGAGGGTTCATTTCTGCGTCTTTAGGAAGTCACATGAAGGTAAACAGGCAGGAGAGAAGCATTTGCACCACTGTGGCCAGCTAGCAATCATCAGAAATGGGCCACAACGACAAAGATTGGTGCAAGGCCGAACGTTCCAATGTCATGCTCAGACACAGAAAGAGTTAAGGTCTTTTCTAATAAATTATAAGCATCAAAGCTGGCTTCGAGTTCAGACTGCAGATCAAAAGTGGTCTAGATATTCCAGTCCATCACATGCTGTCAAATCAGTTATTCAGCACACAGTGCTGAGGAAAGCTTTCTGGATACATTTATCTAATTACCTGCATATCTCAAGGTTGGCATCCAAAGTACCTGCCTGTCACTAGGATGTCTTGCTGTCAATAGTCATGTGCATCCTCAAATGCTGATGTGGGAGCCTCCTCGACTTCTATGGACTAGATTTCACATTCAGGCCAGTAATTTATAATTACTTCAAACACTGCATATGAATTTGGTTGATTAAGCATATGTTAATCCCTGCATTGTACTCGCACAACGCAGGTGCTGTTTTTTTGCTCCAAATCAAAATGTTGTTTCAAAAATGAAAAGTGAGGACTAGAAGAGAATAAGCTGAATGCATTTTTATCGGGCAAATTACACCAATTTTTAATTTCTAAAGTCTCTTTATTACAATCCTATCCATCTGTTACCAGCCTCACTTCCATTAGATAAGTGCTCCATACCAGCTACTGACAGACAGGCTCAGAAACATGCTGTTCTCTTCTACAAGGGAAGAAACGTGTAACACCAAAACTTACATTGTTTATGATTGGAAGTGGCTGAAAGAACAAGGACAGGGTTACTGAAATTAAAAAAAAAAAAAAAAATAGAAAACAAAGATTGATTTTGTAAGATGTCCAGTATTTCCCAAAAGGTCCTGGGCTGCCCAGGTTCCTGCTCAGGTCAGCAGAAGCAGCACGCTGGGTCAGGGGTTCAGGTCTGCAGGGAGCACTCATGGCACCAACATTCATTTCCATGAGCCCTGCGCGACGCACACAGGAGACTCCCCAGTCTGCCCACGGGGTAGGAGGTGACTCTTGTTCTCTGCTCGAGCCACGTTGGGTGCCCTGAGCAGAGGCTGCCAGTCACACAGCCCTGGGCTGAGTTACGCCTGGAGAAGAGAGGGCAGGAGGTGTCGTGATATGACAGTTATTGTGCACTAGAGACCCGAGCTGGCAGAGTCATTGCTTTCCCTGCATATTTATTTACATCTTCTTTTTCCAACTGCTGTACAAGGCACTAGTATATTCACTGAAGTATACCTCTGGAAAAAAGCGTCTCGCTCCAAAACCAGCTCCCTGTATTCCTTAATCCACTTCAAACTCACTGCATTTCCTACTTGCATTTGCAAATTGCTTTTCCATCAGCTCATTTCATAGCAAGGTATGGATAATTTTCTTCCATCCTGGGGAGACAGGCACATGGAGGGGCTATGTTTCTGTGCAGCATTTAACATCCATTCTCTTTATTGGAAATAAAGCACATATTTGCATACCTTCCTGCTCCAGGTCAGCTTAATCACACTCTTAAGGACTTTGCTAAATTGCGTTGAAGATAAAGACCTTTGGGCAACGGTTGCTCAGTGGCCAGTTCATTCTCCTACAAGGTTTTAGCCTGAACCTTTTCATCCATATCGATGAACAGATTTCAGACCTCTAAAATATAATCCCTAGAATTTTGCTGATGTTGACAAATCCATTTTATAAGTTTATTTCTATGTTTCTTTACAATTTGCAGTCTCCACACAAAACAGTGACAATGTTAATCTGTCTTTCCTGCAAATTTTACAGCATTTAAAAGAAATAGATAAATACATTTTAAAAAAAATCTCTGAAGGAGTTCTATAGTCTGGACCATGAAAATCCATAAAAAGGTTCTTGTTTAACTTAGCTTTATATAAAACTTATTGTAAAAACATTTCTACATAACTTCAGCTATTGCTTCCTTATTAAATACTCCAGGACTTCTCCATAAAGACTTGCTGCCTTATTCTGTAAGTGGAAAGTTAAATTCCTTTGTAGAGCATTGGCTTTTGTCTCTTAAGGACAAGGCACCTTTAGAGGGCTCTATAAATAAAATTTATTGAAATCTACCTTCTTAATAATAGCGAGCAGTAGCTTAATTCCCTAGAAGCCATTCTCCTGAAGTTCCAGCACAGTAATTTATTAAAACTGTGATAAACATGTCTGATAAGCAGATAACTAATACCAAAAGAACATAAGGCCAAGTTTCAATAAATAGTTAGTTTAGCTGCATACCGCAGTCTACAAACTACAGATCACTGCTGCAAGCCGTGACAGCTTTGAGGAATTATCGCCCTATTCAGTCAATTCATTTTAGGGGGGACATGGGTGAAGGGAATTGCATTGTGCTTTATCAAATTATTAATTGATTTCCCCTAAGTGATCCCAGCCCCTTCAGGATGTGATAAAACTCAAGCTGTTTGCTTCACTTAAACTTCAAGTAAGTGCCCCGAGCGCGTATCGATGGTGATGGCACCATCACGCGGCTCTGCTGGAAGTGGCTGGATCATAAGTCACCCAGGGAAGACCTCAAAATGTAACACTTAGAGGTTGGCAAACATGCAAAAAGATCCATCAGTGGGTACCTGTTCCCATAACCCTAATTTCTGAATCAGACCTTCCCTACATAAATAAATGTCAGGCGGTTTCTCTCCTGGGACTCATTCTAGCCTGGTATTTGTTGGCTACTCAACGTGTTCACTCTACGTGACAGCAGAAATGGATGGCAGTTGCAGGCCTCATAATGAATGAGCAACTTGTCAGCAAGAAGGACTTTCTCATTTTAAGAATGGTTCTTTACCTCAGCCCCAAGCAGTGGCAACCAAGGCTCATGCACCTCCATGTATCTTGGGCTCTTACCACATCCTGACCACGAGAAATGCAATAGCCCCAAGGAAGTTCTGCAGACCTGGCTCACCTGTCATACAAAAATTACCTAAATTGCCTGCATCTGCACTTCCCAGGCAGGGAGGAGACTTCCCAGCAGGACTGGCTATGTTCCTTTTACTGGCTGCATTACTTCAATACATTTCATTCACGGATTTAGATGAGAGCTGCTCCTCCTGCTTTATGTCTGCAGACTGTAGCACCTAGGGGAACTAGGCCCCCATCTTCAGGCACATAAGCTCTACTTTCTCTGACCAAACTACCCCAGCTGAAGGAGTTACTTTGCACTGGCTAAATCCTGGTTTCCTACTCTGTTTATGCAAGATAATTGTTTTTAATATTTGCCCCAGCCTATGTCCTGCTGCCCCTGAGTGGAGAGCACGTCCCACGAGCAGGAGCATGTAGATACGTGAACTGTGAGTGTGACCTTGTATTTCTTGGCAATATACAAACATGCAGCAAGGAAAGAACTTCTGTCTGAGGGCACTTACAAGGTAAAAAGATAACACAGGCACACTGTAGGAGGGGAAAACCAGAAGTACGGAGAGGTCAACTGCCTAGGAAAAGGCACGGAGCAGGTCAGAGCTCAGACCTGAACTCTGCTCTCTCGAGCACTCGAGAGGACCCTGTCTAGCACACAGTGAGGTCTTGGCATGTTTATGCAGGTAGCATCATGAAACACATCCACTGATTTGGGGATGTGCAGAGGGAGCAGGTTTAGAGATGAGAACAAGGGCCAAGATACCCTTCACTCACGTCCTCTCCTTCCTCCCATCTGCTCGGTCATCTTAGGGCAGGACCACAATCCATAACTTAAAAACAAAACAAAACAATTTTGAGTTTTGGTGCTTTCAACTTCCATTTGTCCTATAGAGGAATCCACTGAATAACAGAAGGTCTGTAAATCAGACACTCCGCTCTTTCTGCAGTGTCAGGTAGGAATTTACAGCTCCAGACCATGCTTTTTCTTATCTGAAAGGAGTATTGTATAAGGCTTAACAGATTGCAGTTTCTAAAGCATACCCAGATGGAAAGCACAGCACAAGTACAAGGTTTTATTATTAAGATAATTTTTGAAAGCTTTAGTGAAGAATATTTGATACCAAGTACTAAAAGTAAAATGGTATTTTGCAAGATAAACAATAAATACGGATAATCACATCCAGGTTGCAACCTCTACTTTTCAGCTCTTTGCAAATTTTAGGATACAAAGGACAGCTTATAATGCAGCAGCCAGCTCATCCTTGGAGAGGTACCGTCAGCTGGAAATTCATGTTTGAAACATGCAGATTTGCCAGTGCTTTACGCAGCCTCTCAGTAGCCCTGGAGTAAAACACTTGTAACTTGATATTAAATTCCACTCAGAGCAGAAATAGCTTTTTCTAGCTATTTTTTTAGAATTAGATTTTTTGCTAAAAATGAGCATTTTTAGATAATGAAAATTTGAAATTTGTCTGTCATCCCAAACTGCTGTTTTCACAGGAGTATCTCATTGGCTTGGAGCTGACACCATGGCCCAGAACCCTGTGCAAGCTCCAGCAAGAGCACTGAACGCAGACAACCTTGCTGAGAGGGGGATAAGCACCCTGCGTGGGAGCTCACGTGGCTCTAGGCAGGGAGGCACAAAGAAACCGGGCAGCGGAACCACACAAGAGGCGAAGGGCTTCACATACATAGATATAACTGGTCTTCTAAGACACAACAGGCAGAAAGCAAGAGGATGAAGAGCACAGACCGAAGCAGGGAGGGATGACGGCTTCATGGGCTGACCCAAGTGTGGAAGACCTCTCTGGAGAAGCGACGGGCAGGCTGTGGGTGAGCAGGTCCATGGAAGACTGAGAGAGGGGGACACAGTGGGAGGCTGCAAAGCCAGCCGTGATCCAAACAACAAGCTAAAGTGATGGCTTAAGAGAGGCCACAGAAGGGACCGTGGACATCAAGAATGATGCCCAAAATACAGGTTTTAGCAACAGAGCAATTGCAGTGCTGTGCATAAGGGTGAAGAAAGAAGGAGCACATGCTCTGCCGTGGCAGCACCTGGGCTTAGACTGACAGCTACAGCTACATATTTATGCCACAATGCTAGACAAACAGGCCAAGATATTACTTTGGAAGCAAGACACCACTCTGGAGAATATAAAGATGGCATTGGACTTCTGTTTCCAGGGTCTACTCCTTGTATTTTTCTCATTCAAAGTAAAGTAAAACATCAGTCTGTGACAATGATTTCATTTTGCTCATGATCCACTTCATTTTTGCTTGAAAGTACTTAGCAATGCAATGATTTAATTGCAAGTACTATACTGAAATGCTTAACTCTTCTAAAAACAACCTAATCCATTCAATTTTTCTGTTGCTTGTAAGAATGCAAATGCATATATTTGGCCAAATGCAAATGGATGGTCGCAGTTAACTGGGACATTCAGCATGCAAAGTGAAAAAAAAAGACCTTAAGGCACTTGCCCATAGGCCGTTCAGGATGAATGACACTATCCAGAACTGGAAAACAGCATGGAAGATGTTAGGAAAGGATGACTTGCAGTGTTTTCTTTTACTGAAGATCAAAAGCATGCAGAAACTGAGACAAGGGTTTTAGCATGGTTGGTAATTAACATCCAGAGTGGAATTTGGTTTCTTGCCATGTCACATTCAGCTTACAGCTTATGACAACAAACATTTACTAAATGCTCTGGAGATTACAAAGGCATAAGATTATATGATAAATCAATAAATGAACTAAATAAAGAGGTTAAAATATATTCAGTCAGAAGTAATTAAGGAAAAATCCCACTGCAGTCAGGCCCAGGTCAGGAATATAAGTACAGGCAATGCACAGGCTGGTGGGGGTTGACACTGGACTGGTAGACACCCTGCAGCACTTTCTCACACCAACAGCACCATTTACTCTGCCAGTAACAGGTTTGGTATTCTTTTTTCCTTCAGTCGCTACAAACAATGTACAACAAGCTATTTGGAAGAAGGCTGCCCATGAAGGGAGCCACAGCAATGGTTGCTGCCAGTAAAACGGAGGCAATTCTTCCTTCGCGGCTCCTCTGCCGCCAAAAGATGTCCATCTCCACCCCCTTATGTTCCTCAGCAGAGTCGCCATTCAAAACTAAATCCCTCCTTCCTTTTTGTGGCCTCCACTGACGGATGTGACGAGACTTCTAAACAGCCTCCTCGTACTGTTCTGCACAATGATTTCTGGAATAGGAGGTTCAAAAATCCTTGCAATGGACCAGCCCATATTCAGCACAAAATCAATTTAGCATGGCTATAGTCTCCTTTGTATTTCTGCATCAAGCAAGGCGATTTTATTCTCCTTCATTTTTCTGCTCTGGGTTTCCTTGCCATTGTGCCTCTTTGAAGCTCGCTGCTATGTAGAGATGTTAAGGGTTCCCCACTATACATGCTTTTCTTTTCCCACTTCTGAGACAGACTGGACAAATCCTGCACAGTCAACTGAGCGCATTTTTGTGCACCCACATGAAAAGTTCAGCTATGAAAGCAATCTTCCTATGTAGGTTTCAAACTGCAAATATAATCACTGAAGCACATGTGAAAATGCTGTGTGTTGTGAGCTTTCCAAAATAATTGGGAAAATCTTGCATTCTTCATTCCTCTTCATTCCTCATGCAATATACTTGTTTAGCATTTATTTGTTTACTGTGAGAAGGAACTGAAATGAGTCGGAGAAAAATGCCCATTTGGGGTCTGATTCTCCATAGCCTTAGTCTGAGCTTCAGGAATCGACACTAGCACGTCCTGAAGAATTAAAGAGACTAATGAAGAACTCAGTGACATTCTCACTGTTCAGTGCCTCCTCTTTCTCTTCAAGGAAATTGCATCTATTGCATCAGGGATGCCCAATACTCTTCCAGATGACAAACCCTGCAATATATTCTCATTAAAATTGTTTAAGAAGTTCAACATGGGCTTAGTCCAGTCTTGGCTTGAAAAGAAGAGGGCAGTGTGCAATTAAACAAATAAATGTGTGTGCGCGATTCAACTTATGCTATCAACATTCTTTTCTGGTTGTGCACTTAAGCTTGGTGTAGTGCAACCAAAAAGGAAAAGGGGCAGTGGAAATCTTTAATTAAAGTGAAATATGCATTATTGAGACCAAATGAAAGCTTTGAGGTTATGTAATTATCCAGGACCAGTTTTATGCAAGCCAGAGAGGCTGGAAACGTTTTGCAAGGCAGGCTGAAAACAGAGATCCCGCCTGAGCCTGCCTCTGCTCTGGGGAACATAAGTGAAACCAGACTCTCACTCCGCCTCTACTGCATTTTAAAGCTATAGCTTTTGAGACAGTATTTAAGAATCGGGGAGAAAAAAAAATCTTCAAATCCTTTGCTAAAAATGAGCCTTTGTATTTTTGTATTTTCCCTATTCAATTCAGCAGGCTTATATTTGAATTTCCATTCATTTTACATATATAGTGAAAGGCTCTAGACCACTGCTCCTAGGAACTACAATTTTGACATGCATGGTGGCAGTATGTGCAGCTCTCAGCTGCACTAGGCATTTCTACATAAAACTAAATGACAACCCTTGTCCCAATGAGCCTGTATCCTAGAGTTAAGATGAAAAACAACATGTGGCTGCAAAAAAACAGGCAGAAAGAACAAAAGCGAAGGAAGAGAGGGCTGGTACGTGCAGCCACAGAGCTCATATGGGGCACAGGTGAATGTGGTGCAAGCTTCCCAGGAAAGTTTTTCACAGTGCCCCTTGATTTTCACCTTTACACTCCTTGGCTTATATGAGGTTTAGTACTCAGCATCACAGACTGTCAGAAAATGTCATTGCTTATAAATCACCAATAATCAGGAATAAGCAAAAGCTTTCACATGTTACCAGGCTGGGCTGGGCGAGGAAGTCAGCAACAAAAGGTCCCTCAAGCTCTATAAAACAGATTTCAGTATCTTTTTTTATTGTGCTACAGCTACGTTGTGCATTACATATCTCCTTCCCTCTGCCAGGTGCCTAATGCTCTTGATAAGCTAATTACAGCCTTCTACTTATTTCATGTCAAGCTTAACTCCCCAATCTGAACCTAGCCTGCAGTTCTGGCATGTTTTTCCTTAATCTAAGACCATCTGTGCTCCACCAGCAAGGAACACTTAAGTAAGGAGAAAGTGAAGACCCAACAGGGTTGAATTCCCCATACTCTGCTCACTGCTCCTCTCCTCAGCAATTCCAGTTAAGTCTGAAACCAACATCGATCCAGTCATAACTACCCTGGAAGGCTCCCAGAAGGCTGCATTTCTACCTCCATGATACGCAGTGACTTTTTTAGCTGTCAGTGGAGAAGTGACAGGACCTGGATCTTCGGATTTCTTTATGACGCATCGAAGGCTTCACTCTTCGTCTGCAGTCACGTTGCTAGCAGTACTTGTGCTGACTGGAGTTCAGCACTTGATCAAAGCAAAATCAAACACTTGTCTCAGAGAAGCACAAGGAGACAGTCTGGAGAAAAAGTGATGGGATTGATTTATCAAGAGTCCAAAAGGTCTGTTTTCTGAAGCCTTGTGCTTATTGCACATGACAGCGTGCAAGAGTTTGAACTGAAACAGAACAGCAACGTTACAGAAGATGTCTTTCCTCTCCATCCTATCCCATGACCAAAAGCACCGGTGTTTCCAGCAGACTCTCCTCCTGCCACCCCACTGAGAAGCGGTCCTGGTCTGCTGCAGCTCTACGCAAGCAGAGCCCCACCGGTTCATGAAGCATCTTTCCATCTCGCTTCCTCCGAAGGCTCCGGAACAGATGCCTTCAGACTCCCTGCTTGGTCTGTCACAGTTTGCCTTGCTTCTGCCTCCTCTTCTCCAACACCAGACGTCAGCACCTGATGCTCTAGTGAGCTCTGCCAAGCTTCATCTCAACAAGGAATTTATTTGCTCCTTCTACTGCAAAGACAACTCTGACACGGTGTCTTTTATTCCTTCCGCCCAGCTCTTCAGATCTGTTCTCCAAACTGCACTCTCCTGCCAACCAGGATTTATGTTCCAGTTTCCTTCACTCTGAGTCCTGCCCTTACATCCCCCCTGCCACCTGTCTCTTCCCTTAACTCCTTTCCAAAATACTTGTATTTAGCCTCAACCAAAGTCAAAGATTCTACAAGTAAGTTGTGAGAGCAGGCGCAGCACTTAAGCCGAGGGAATACAAAATGATTCTCCAATAGCTTGAATGCACCAGGCTTCCCTGGGCTTGCTCCGTCAGCCTCATTCTTGGTGGCTCTCAGTGCTTTCACATTTATCTTTTCTTGAAAAACAGCCCTTTTCCCCCTTGTTCTTAAATGCTCAGTAGCTGATCTCACAGCAAAAGCTACTAAATTTGTAACAATTACATTAGTCACATACATTTTCTCTCCTGTCACTGTGTTTACCACTAGTATATTTATGAACCATTGATCATTCCTTTCTCCCCTGTGCATCAAAATCCAGTGCTCTTAGGCAAGTGCAGCTTGTTCGACTCACTGTGCCTAAGCCAACTCAAGAACTCCATGGTCATTTTTAATAAAGTTCAACCCTCTTCTCTCTGAACGACTGCACAGCTTGTTCAACTGGCTGCAGCCCCACTACTTGGTCATTATTTACCCGGAAAGAAAACCCTCTCAAAAAGCTCAAAATCGTGCTTTGTCTCCTTTCTGAAATGATTAATTAATAATTAAAATACTGTCTGGAAGTGTTTCAAATTTCTCACATAGAAATGAAGAAGTGTTTTTATTAACCCCCCCCAACAATTCCTGCCAAGCTGTTCACTTTTTAAACAATAATTTACATAGTTATTTGCATTTTAAGTATTTTCATCTGAAAGGATAAGTTGTTAGTGCATTTTTCCCCAACCAAAACCCAGCTACACTAAAAGGTTTTCAGTGGAGAAGTTCAGAAAAAAAAAGTGAGAAATATATTCATTTCAAACACAGGGACACTCTAAAATTGCATAATCACTTACATAAAAACTACAAGTGAAGATAACAACTGCTGCATATTACATGTACTATCAATCAGAATGTAACAACTTTGCAGCCTCATGATTAAGGCAACTCCGATGTACGAAGTGCATATCTTCATGTGTGATAATCTGGTCTTACACAAAAAGCACTTTTAAGCCATATATTTCAAAGCTCTTTAAAAAGACAAGTATCCTCTCAGCTTTATAAGTGGGAAAAAAAAAAAAGCAGAGAGCAGAGATGGTTGGAAACCGGCTCACCAAACGCAGTTGTCCAAAAATTAGGTGTCTGGTCCCAGTTATCCAGGCTCTCCTTAGAGGGAATGGACAGAAAGCTGCAATTTTTCTGGACATTTCCTTTCATCGACTTCCACTGACTCCTGCGCTTGCTCTCCTCAGTCCCCAGTCATGCACTGTCCACTCAGTCACATTATAAGCAAAAACACAACGGGTAGAATAAAACATTCGTGCAGTCACTTTCAGGTGACAGGAGCATGTCTGTGTGGCAGGAAGCGTTGTGTGGCAGCCGCATTGTGGTGGTGTCCAGAAGCTCATTCCTACCCCGGAGCCACATGCACTACCTCACTCTTCCCAGAGGGGCCACCCAACTTTCCTTTCTGTCCATCAGCCACGTTCAAGGCCAGAGCTACTGCTCCCTGGTGCTGAAGAGAGGCTCTGAGCTTGCAGACTTGCCTGCCTTTCCGAGCCTATCAGCAGCACTAAGTGAAAGTGTCACCTGCTTCTACAAACCTCTGAAATCCTGAGCATAGCTCATGGAAGTCACTTGTTCTAGAAACCGGGGTTGCAGAGGTCTCCCAGCCCACCTCTCAAGGATGTGTCCCCTCATGGACAATATTCAGCCACATCTTCCCTGGCCATTACCTACCTCCCAGCTCAGGCATTCCCAAGAGACCTCCACGGTACCTCAGATCTGCATCTCTGTGAAAACTTGGGTTTGACAGGGAAACTTGCAGGGCTCCAGCTGGCACCACTGGCCCTGTGGATCCCTGAGCCAAACTGCAGTTATGCATCAAAGCTGGAGATAAGACCTCCCACTAGACTAGCTTCCTTCAGGACCTCCTCTTCTTCCTCCAGACCTACTGTCCTTGCCCCTGCCATGATGGCACCTTCCTCCAGTCAAGGCAGCTGGCAAGGTTGCAGGCATCATCACTGGGGACCTGTTTACCCTTTGGCCCTCAGGTGGATCCTGCTTTCTTGTGTTCAGCCCAGGGAAGGCGGGTGAAACCTTTGAGCCCAGCAATATTTGTAGCTGTGCCTGCTGTGCTGTGCTAGAATCGATGTCCTGTGGCAGCGATGAGCAAACTGCTCCCACTTCTGCTTCCCCCGCTCTGCATTTACCACACTGGCTGCACAGTCCGTGCTGCTGATTCCGCTACATAGCTCCGGGCTGCTCTAATCCCCTTAGTATTGCTCGTACCAAGCTCTTACATCTAAAAGAAGCTGTAAAACACACATCAGCTAAATTGTTACTAATAGAAAAAGCAGGATTATTTATTCAGGGAAAAGCCACACGCAGTGGCATGAAATGTATTTACTATAAAATAATTCTTTTTTCTTTTCCAAGAGCTCAATAGTTGGTTTAAAGGAAACACATGAGGTCATTTACAGGCCCTTCTTAGAGAGGTGCTAATCAATAAATGGTGATTTTTTTTATGCTCTCCTTATAAATGACTGGATGCTATCAGGGTCAAACTTAATCCCGTGCCAACAGCCAGTGCAAGGCACATGAATCATTTAAATCTCTCTTAAGCTCTGCTTTGAGCGTAAAATGTAGATATGCCCCTGTATCCTCAGTGTTTATAAAAACAAAAAAGCCATTTTTTTACAGTAATTGGCCCCAATACTCTGGTATTTGTCCGGTAAGAGGCCGAGCTTTGTATTGGTGAGGACCTGTCATCCTTCGGACTCTGCAGCAAGTCAAACTTTGCCCCAATGCCAGGGAAGGCTCAGGGCTCTCTCCTCTGTGTCAGAAGACCCCACATCCCTAAAACAACTCCAACAAAACCCAGCCTGTTTTTATATAGATCTCCGTCAGCGGGTGAATTGAGCGATGGTGCAGCCTGCACGGGGAGCCGGGCGCACGCACAGCGGGTCCTCCTAAAGCCCATGAGGTGGGAAGCCTCGCACAGAGAAAAAAGGGCAAATGTGCCAAGCAAAATATGTTTTGCAAAGATATAGAAGCAGCACAGGTTATAAGAAATGAGAAGTCCAACGAGCTTTTTTTTCTCATTTTCCTTCTTTTTTGCTCTCTCTATAAAGGATGTTTAATGGTCCTGCCTATGAGTTGCAAGAAATACGAATATTAGTCTTCATCCCCTACACATAAAATGCCTGACAGGTTTTTATCAAATAAAAAGCCCAATATGCCACTGTTATCAGTAACTGACTTCAGCAGCTAATTAAATTCCCGGTTTCTGAATCCCCTTCACAGTGTTTGCTGACAAAGACCAACCCCGCCGCAGCAATTCCAGCATTTAGGTGAGGCGAGGCAGGGAGGAGGGACATCCAGCACCTTATCCAGGAGAGCAGGGTGACAAGGAACAGCCGGCAGCCACCATCGGAGCCTCCCACACACCCTGTGTGTAATATGTAATGTACATCTATTAATGTAAATATATATATGAGATTTTACCATACTACACCCCCCTGCTCACTTTTGAGGACAATCGTATTGATTACAACTACGCAGCGCGCTCGGAGCAGCTTTAATGAACCTACTAATGCACTTACTGCACTCTAGGCTCGCTCAGCAGAGCATGCAAGCATGTTCTTAACTTCACCAATTCTCAAAGGAAAATAGGCATTTATTTAAACTAAACATCGGCTTAAAAGCTTTGTTGGATATAAATGGACTCCTGAGTCGGTTCTTGCAGACTAGCAGGACGTGGTGTTCAGAAATTGCTTAAAATAAGGAGCATGACAAAAGATTTGCTTCCTCTGCTCTCTGAATATCAGCCAGTGAGTAACATGTAACCAGTATGTGAGCACAAGGGTGGCTCCCAAACAGCCCTGGCCAGAGCCTTCAACAGGAGAAAAAGAGGATTTCTAGCAGACTCGCCCATAAATCCTGGGAAGTGAGACCTGCACCTGAATGGTGCAATCTAACTTCTGGTCTATCACTTTAAGGAAGGGTATATTCAGGCAAAAGATTTGATCTGGGGACCTGAAGCCATAAGAATAAAAAAAATGAATTTGCCAGAAAGTTTGTTCAGCCAATATAAGCTTTATTATGGAATAGCTTTAGACATGTAGACTGAGGGTGAGGGGTTTTAGGTGCAGCTTTGGAAGGTGATTTATGAATAGATTTATATGTTAATCTGTTAATAAAAAGTGTAGCAACTGATAAAATATGTGACAATCATAACTGAGCTATGAGCCACATATTAAAAGCTGCATCTGCTCTTGTACAGGTTTTGATTATATTTTTAGATGAAGGAACTGCATTGCCTAAAAATAAAGAAATAGATGTTTTATCTAGAAATACATCCTATATAATTCCCAGAAGTTTCTGAGATTCTGCATGAAACAAATAATCAACTGCTTTTAGAGAGTGACTTCTGGGAAGGGAAGCTTATTCCTGAGCATTTCAGAAAGGGGTTGCTGTCACGCGGCCCATTGGCACATAAAGCCAGGCTAAGTATTTTCAATCCTCCCCAAAATGTCCCCCAAACTGGATTTTAAATAGCATTACAGTCTTGACACTCCAGCTTGAATCCATAAACAGAGAAATTCAGCAAATGTGGGCCTGTTCTCCAACATCCTTGGCTTTGCCCTGTCATAACACTGGGCAAGGTCCTCCCCGTTTCAGAGAGGGGAGTCTGAGATTGGCAATGGCTCCGACCCAAGGCCGTTGCTGCAGGAATATCTGAAACACAGTGTGTTTATCTCTCCTTATTAACAAAACCCACGGAGTCAGCAGGGAGACTGAGGGCCTCCCCAGCCCAGCCTGGGACGCGCTGCCTCCCCCTGTCTGGGGCAGACCCAAGATTTATCTCTTGTTTGCAAGTTTGCTAATGAGCGCCAGTGCTTTGTGAACATAGTCTGAATCTTAAAATTTCCTGGTGAAGTATTCTGCCCCCAAAAGATTAATAGAGTGACAACGTGGACTGTAAACTGTATTACTCACTGCTCCCTGTTAATTTTGTTCATCATATTTTATTTAACTAGACAAGGCAACACTAAGAGGCGAACTCTGCCCCTGCTCCTCACGCTTGTATGTACTTGCAAAGTATGTTTTCCATCAGCACGCAGAAATGTGGCATTACTGAGCCCTAAGTAAACAGTAAATAACACACGTAGTGCTCAGTTGAATGAGAACTGCACCACACAAAACAGGCTCCTTTTGTGTTCACATGACATCTTCAGAACCACCAGGTGGGTGTTAGCGTTATTAACTACACCTTGTTGATAGGTGCTATTGATTTACCAGGCATCACGCCGCAGAGTTTAAGGTCCGTTCAGGCTGAGCAGAGAGGGAAGTGTGACTGCAGGAGCAGCCGGTCACTTCAGGAGCGGGAGCTTTGCAGCAGGGATGTTTCTGCTTCTTTGATTAAGAGGAACAAGTGAAGCAGGGTTAAACTGTCACTACGGGAAGGGCGCTGGGTACCCAGTGCAGTTCGTTGGCTGAAGGACCGTGTCATCCCAGCGCTCAGGTTGAAAGAACATCCCTATCAAAACCCAGGGATATCAACAGAAAGAGTTTTTTCAGTAATATGTTCTGTCTCTAAACTGATTCTAACTCAAGAGGGCAAATAATTTGCTGCACAACTGTTACTTAAAGCATATTTTATGTTTTGTATCTTTCTATGTGACAGCTTTACCTCTTCCAAATATCTTTCAATAGGCACATGCATTTACTCTGTTATATTTTGTTAAAATGGGAATGTATATTCTCAAAGTATGGGTTTTTAAATACTATCGATCTAATATAATTGAAATCAAAGCATTTTATGAAGTCCTAATAGTTTCTCATAAACTTATCAGAAGAGAGCCCAGAAGCGACCCTTGAGTCCAGAGGGGAATTTCTGGTCACAAACATAAAGAAAAGGCAAAAAATACCCCAAACAAAGCAGGTCAGTCTCTTGAGATGGGAGAACATACATTCAACCCTCTGTCTGCTCAGTTCAGATAACAACTTGACCTGAAATATTCGCCTCCCAAATAACCATGGATCTCTTCCTCTTTCAGATTTCACAAATATGTCAAAAAGCATTGTTTTCATCTCAGCGCAAAGTATCTTGACATCTATAAAAGGTTTTGGAGATGAAAAAGAAGAGCATTTCCCACACATGTTACAGCGAGATCTCCAAATGCCAGGTAAAATCAGGGTGCACAGGCGGCAGGCTCTACGCTGCCATTTATGAAATGCCGGCTTTTAATGCACACCAGAAAGCAGCATTCCTTGGTAAGAAGTCCTAACCAGCCTACTACATTTTTGTTTTTAATTTGCTCAAAGGCTTATGTTTTTAAAATGACCCTTCCTCTATTAATTACAAAGTCCAGTATAAACCAGACTTTTCTATGGCCTCAGTGTAAAATTTGGAGATTAGGAGCTAACCTTGTTTCAGGCTCATGCATAAATTCAACAGCGTGTGCTCCAAGCGCACATCATTTAAAAAATATGTTCTATAAAATGTCTAATATTTAGAGCTTATAATGCATACAAGAGGTCAGTTTAAAAGATGGAGATAAAATGTTGCATGGATTCTGTTTAAAAGATTAATTCAAAAAATGTTATTTCCTGACTGCTGCAAGAATTTTAATGATGCATGTCAAGCTTTTAAAAATTATCAGGTGCTTTTGGACACTCCAAGTGGGGCATCTCAAGGACACCAATTTTCAGAAATACTCTCAAGAGCTCCCTCAATTTTGGTGATATGAGTGAGACAAACTCATATGACTGAGACAAACAAAACCACAGTGACCCCAAAGTACTTTGGCCCCAGTTTCCCTCAGGACATGGAGATCTAACCAAAAAATTCTCACTAATCAATCAATCATCATCAAAAATTTTCATGCAGCTAAAACTCATTTGGAGAAATGTTGCTCAGATCCAGAATGTAATTTCTGCAGCAAATTTCAGAAAACGAGAGAAAAAAAGAAACAACATAGAAAAGTTTGAATGTTCCCCTTCTTGCTTTCTCTGGCAAGAGGAGAAAATGAGCTTGTTCTGCTCCTGTCCCTGCTCTGCTCCACCTCAGGCCTCATGTAGCAGCTCAGTGTTACAGTTCTTGGAGAAAAAAATGCAGCAGAACAAACAGAAAATTCTAAGTCAGGAGCAAACTTTGCCACAGGGTAGAGTAGCAGGGACAAAAGACAAAAGTGCTGGGGAAGGAACTCAAGACAAGGAGCTGCAAGCCAAGAAAGGAAAAGAAAAGACCCCTTTCCTGAAGTATAACATATTCCAAAAACCGACACATGCCTAAGAAAACACTCTGTCAATCTACCTCTCTCTCCCTGGCTCAAATCTTAACCTCTCTATGCTATCTTTTTACACAGCTCTTAGCCAGTAACTTGCCCACATAACATTAAATCTTCTCTTTGAGTCTATTGCAATTCCAAGACTAGAGTTCCGTGTAACAGATTCTTGGGAGTAATTTCCTATTCCAATTCCATGGAATGGCTACATGCTAATGCAGTTTTATTTCCCGTGGAGTTTACAGTAATGGTAGTCCAAAACAGCTCCAAAAATAATACCAGAACTTTAGTTGCTGGAACTAAAGACTCTTAAAATGTATTTTCAGGAGTGACAGTCTTACAAATACATCCTTGAAGTCGATGGAGAATTCTTGCTCATTTCAATGCGTTTTATATAGGGTCTAAGTGAAATTGTTCAACAGGTAGAAAGAAAGAGCACGGTCTTTTTAAAGTCTGAGATTTCAAAGCCTTTCTAAAATCAGAGAGGAATGACATGGCTAACACTTATCTTGTGATATGTGGTAGACATAAAGAGGATTATAATCCAGAAAAAGAAGAATTTATTCCCATCAAAAAGCAATGAATAAAGTAATGGTGTGATGAAAAACTTTATGGCTTGCTCAATGGCAGGAAATATTCATTTGCTGGTAAAAAAAAAAAAAGAAAAAAAAAAAAAAGAGAGAGAACTGGAAAGGAAAACATGCATTATTTAGAGTGAGCTGGTAACTGGGCCCAAGTGCTCCACTCACTGTGCTAGCAAGCAGTGGCACAGGGATATTGCCCTAGTGTGATGCTGTTGTCACTCTCCCTGAAAAAGCAATTAAGAGCCCTCACCTTCAATAGAGAAGTTTAAGCTTCACCTAAGACTGCTGTAGAGGGGAATATTTCTCCTGCTGCCAAGCTCTGCCCCCAACCAGCATGTCCTGCTGGCTTTGTAAACCATGTTCCTCCTGTTTCTCCCTGTTCTCATGGAAGTACAAATGTGTGGCAGAACTGCCAACACAGTTCTGCACCTTCAAGCAGATTTAGCACCACTGGCAACCTGAAGAGTAAGTGCCATGAGCAGAAATAAATTAGACCCACAGTCCCAGAAAGAAAACCCTACCCCAAGTCAGACTTAACAAGACTTGTGCTGTATTTTAGTCACAGACACGAGGAGAAGACACCATCCCAGATTAGCATTGGGATAACTTTTTAATCTGCATTCTCACCTTCTGTTCTCTTTCCTTAGATCTAAGTGCAAATTCCTTGCATTTCTTGTCTGGCTTTCTGATCTGATCTTTCAAACTATGCACAGCAAAGGGAAGGCGGGAGGGGGAGTCTCCAAGCAGCATCGTGTGCTTTATGGAGACAAGCCAAGTAGCTACTTAGGCAACCATTAGGTCGAGAAACAATCGCTTCCATCATTCCCAACACGTGTGTCAACATAATTCCATGCTCTCTTTGTCATGCAAAAAGTCTTGGCAAAGTGGCCGGATACACCCAGAAAGCAGGAGCAAACTAAGCTCATTATGTTAACCGGAGATCCCACAGCATCCTCCAGCCCCATAAAAAGGAGATTTCCCTGTTTTTTTTTTTTTTTGCGGAGTAGGAAAGGAAACTCACTGCAGTGAAAAGGGCCCAAGCTAAGCCTGGCTTCAGAGCTGTGTAGGGGTCCTCCGGACTGGGTTTGGAGGAAGGGCTCCCTCCTCTGCCACATACCAGGACAGGGTGGCTAGCAGCACTGTGGCAGGTACGGCACCATGTGTAACTGCAGAGACTCCCTCTCCTGCACGCTCGCTGGAGCCCTTCCTGCAGAGGGAAACTCCTGCCAAATGGCAGCATCAGCTTCGCTAGCTCCTCATTGTTGTCATTGGTAACTCCAGACTTTGTTTTCCTTTTAAAGAAAGATTCAATGCATTTTGCAGCCATTTAACAGCTTTTCTCCTCTCCATCTATACTTGTGTCTCTTACTAACAGCAAAAGGCTTGTGTACATGGGAATGGCCTAATGGCTTGTTTGCCTGGTCAGGTCCTGTAGGAAGGCCCTTCCATCTCTCTGACAAAAGGCTGAACACATTTTCCATTCTCTAGCAATTGCAGAAGATAGTAAATATCCCAGAATATAAGTATTTAATAACTTAAAGTGAGGTTGTTTTGTTTTTTGTTTTACTAACCATTTTTTCTGCATCTTTTGCCTCTGGATTCAGCACAATAGGAGAAAAGTCCCCATACTGCTGGATATTTGCAAAACCTTTCATATTTGAGCTGCTTTGCCTCCATTCTGCTATGAGTAACACATATTTTGCAACCAGTTTTGCCTCCTGAATGCTTGCAAGCCCAGTCTTGTTTTTAGCAACGCATTCAGCAAGACTCAGCTCTTCAGCAGTCTGTGTTCAAAAGGGCTAACAAGGGCTGAAAACAAGGGTGGATGAGAACAGTAAAAGCTTTTCCTACATGTTGCTGACACCTCTACTGAAAGACAAGGATTTCTTTCGATTGCTGTGTTTAAGCCTGAACCAACTATTGGTCCCACTACCTGCCTTGTTCCTTTAAGATGTCATACTTTTGGCACAACCCCGTACCACCCGAACACTCAGGAATGAAGAGTGGGGTGATGTCCAAATCGGCAAGTGTAAAAAGCCCTTTCCCCAGCATTTTCTTCTGAATAGGAATAAGCATCTGATTTTGACTTTGCTCTTCTTCCTGCTCCATCATTCTGGGCAAATTTACGCTCTACAGCCTCCTGAAAATGTACAGCAAATATTACAGAACATTCATTAGCAACTCAAATAAAATGAGGGAGGAAAATGTGAACATACCTGAATAAGAGAAACGTTGTGCAGACTAAGTCTGAAGAGGTAGTTCCTGCATAAGCAAGAAGAAATACAAATTGTTAGGCTACCGAGAGAAGGCAGGGAAAAGCTGTAAAAGTCATAGTTTCTGGTTATTCATTTGTATGGGCAGTGGGCTCTCTTTGGACTCCTCTGGACAGAATGCAAAGATATTAACATGTCCTTTTTCATCCGTGTCTTAGTGAACCTCATAACAAAGCTCGCGTTTTTCTCTTTTCATACTGAGAAGTCTGGAGTCTTGGACAGAAGCCAAACGGAGCAAAGCTGACTCCGGTAGTATGCTCCCCACTAGCCCATCTTTGCAGATGCTCCCATCAAGGACTTTGTGGGAAAGGAGGAGAAGAGGGCAGATACTTCTCTGCACAGAAAACCATCAGGGAAATCAAGGCAGTGATGGCAGATACTCTCAATCCTCCTGTCATCACATCTCCACAGGCAAAGCAAGGGAATTCCTGACAAGTCACTGTTGCATGAAACACCCCACATCGGCTGAACACCTGTATCTGTCCCTCTGCATGTTCTTATCCCATCACAAATAGGAGGGAACAAGCATCTGCATAAATATCCGTGGAATGGCCTTACTTAACAGGATTTGACTCATATTTTTGCTTGCTAAGACAATGCAGCTCCTGCGATTCAGCTGACATGTATTAAGCCATAGAGACTTGACTATGTGCTTGAGGCTTTTGGCCATGTCTAACTTTGTATTTTTGCATCCTATACGTCAGGGAATGTGAAGAGCTGTAATCCCTTTCCAGCATCCCTGCCTTCACAGTCTCCCAGAGAAAATGCATTTAGATTGAACCAGGTGAACTATATTTCCAGAGATAGTTCGTTCTGTTTTAACAGTATGAAGTGCAGCTTTGGAGATACAGCTTCATTTACCCTAGAAGTACCAATGTACCAGCATTTCTCTACTCAGTAAAAAAAGAGTATTTTAGTCTTATGGGAAGTCAGTGGAAAGCTGCTATGGCAATGAAGAAGTCCGAAGGACTCTTCTGAAGGGCTTTTGTTTGGAGCTTAGTCAGTGCACTCTGCCCAAGCAAAGAAAGTTATTCTAACTTCCACGCACAAGAATTTCTACCGGGACACAATGACCGCTGCAAGGCACGAACAATTTTTCTTCTTCTCTTATCTCTTTTGTATATCATGTAAGTCATAACTGCAGAGCTGTCTATATATTGACACAAACCTGTAATTAGATTTTAGGGTTTGAACCAGACTGTCTATGAAGAAAGATCACAACAAGGATTATGAGGAACTCCAGAACTCAAGCTCCTGGGACCAGATCTTCAAGTAATATAGCTCTAATTTGCACCCTCTCTAACCTGTTCTGTATTGGGACCACTTACCATTAGCAGTACCTGAGCCAAACTGTATCTATAATACGGAATGTAAGTATTCAGAGAAGTACATACACAAAATCTCTATCAATCCCATCACCTGAGATCCAGCAGTTCTTTTCTATTCTGCAAATATATTCCTTCTCAAAGGGCTGCCTACCTTTCCAGGTAATTATTTATTAACTTTTTAGATCTGCTACAGACTAAATATTCTGCCCTGCTGTGTGCAGCAGACTGGAGGCATTAAGCTTCTATATAAACTAAGATTCCAAAATGAAGGGAAATTGTCATCCAGTGGCTGATTTGACTTAGCTCCCTTAGGAAAGCACACACTACTCTCACCAAAATACTAATGCATTTCCAGTATATAAGATAGCATGGAATAATCCTTCTCCTGGAGGAGTTGTGTGTGTCACAGGCCTCTAATCTTACAACACCCTAAGGAGAAAGTTCTTGTAACTAGGGACTTGAAGTTGCTATCCTGTTGTTAAGCATGCTATTTAAATGCATTGATTTTGGAAGTCTTATAACACAGATTCCAGCTCCTTGTTTTAGTCTTGTAAAAAGCTGGACAGTTTGACTGAGTAATAAATTTTAATATTAGGGTTTTTTTTTTTTTTTCCCTGGTAGCACTGCGGAGAAAATTCAACCAAAAAATCCTTAATGGAGAAGACATATCTAAAGGACATGATTTTCCTTGTGTGCAGCCAAAACAGATACAGACGGGAACAGTGTCCATTTAAATAAGAACAGTCACCATTCTCCCCGTGACTGCTGTGCAGCACCTGAACAACACATTAGTGCTGAGATCACTCAGCTGGCTGGGACCTAAACCAGGCAGGGCCACAGCACTAACGCTCGGTGCACAGGGGTCTTCCAAAGACCTCATACTAAACTCAGCTCTCCAAGCCCAGCCTTATGGTTTCCTTACAGAAAGGAGGGGTTCTCTGTTATTTATCATGAGCTCCCCTCACCTGGCCACTGGGAGTTCCTCTTGGTTGGTTTGACCCTTTTCACATCTCATCAGCAGCTACTCACAACAGGCTCTTTTAACCGTGTTGGTTCTGTGAGGCCATACCAGGAGTAAAATGCAACCGAGGATGATCTGCTGATAAAGACCATGCCGTTTTTATGAATTGCTTAGTAGCTGTGATTTCAGTCTGAGAATGAACAAAGTCTCTGAATGACAGGTATGGTTTATTGTACCTAGTATGCCCCATTTGTGTCCTTTTTTTTTCTGCTTATGTTTGAAGTTATGTCTGTTTAATATCTTGCTGAACTATAATTTAAAGCAGCTGGGAGAATGGGATTAAGAAATATATAAGCACACTGAAATCTCTGCATGAATGGATGAGGTGTCTACCTGGTCTTTTTCTTTTCTTTTGCCTCCCATTTTGTCTTCTCAGTAAATGTTGGCTAATTCCTTTCTCTCTTAAATTAAATCCACCTGGAATAAGCCAGAAGAGCAATTGCTTGGTGCAGCTAGCTCTTCTATTAACCTCCTTCTCTTGTATAAAAGCTAGTGCACAAATTGGAGGGATGGAACAATCTCCTTGTTCACTTTCTGTCCTAAAAGGTCAGGCAACTTTGCCGCATGGTATTAAAACAGTAACTTTGTTGGCAGCATTTCAGCCATCTCCAGACCAAGAGACTTTCTTTTTAAGTACTCTGGGAAAAATTGTATTATATATAGTGTAAGGTTCCTCAAACTGCTAATTATTATTGCTACTAAAATTATTCAAGAACTTCAGTGCATTTCTGAAAATGGTAATCAGAAATAACCTGGCATCTCAGCCGGGACTGCAGCTTTATTACATTAGACACAGAGTGGGCTGATGGTTTCCTCTATGGAAGGAACTTACTTAAACAACTTGGGGGGAATCTGCAGGGAATATTACCCCAAAACAGGAATATGAAGTTCGCTGCGGTAAAGACTCGCTTGCTCTATACAACCTCATCTTGAAGAATTTGTCATCTAAACAGGTAAAGAGTGAAAAAGAGACATCATTCCCATTTCAGTTTAAAGCCCAGAGCAAGAAACGTGGCCAAGGTCACAGAGGACATCTTCAGTACAACCAGGAGCTGGTTCCTAGTCCTTAGCCAGGGCCCTAGTTCGGAGAAAAAACTCCCCAAAGCTGAGGGACAGCATTTAAGCCTGTGCTGAAGTGCCATTTGCACTCATGGAAATTGGGTATACACCCAGAACTTAGGGCTCTCTATGCTCTTCTGCCTACAGGCAGAGCCAAGCTGCAGTACAAATCTTGTAGACGAAACTATCTGTTAATTGGCTTTGTAATTTGTATTTGGCTGCCTTGTAAAGTGATTAAGTGCTCACTGTGCCTGAACTGCAATGCACGTGTACCAGACACCAAGAGGGCAGCTGAGATGTGTTTTAAGAAAGAGCAGAGGAATATATCCACTGAAATCTGCTGGCCAAGGAAATTCCCAAGTCAAAGCTGCTTATTAAGAGTCTGTTTCATACAGCCAAGCACACCTGGGATGGACTTTGTAACATGATGTCCATGCACTTGTTCACACATTGCCTGGCCATGCATCAATTCACGGGGAAGACAAAATGTTTCATCTAAAATGAAACATCTGTCTGAGCAGCAGAGCTACAAGAAAAACTTCCCTTTCCAATGGGAAGTCGCGTAGCTACAGAACTGGAATGAAAGCTGAGACCCTTCCTCTAAGGAGTTCAGAAATCCTAAGGGCTGCAGGATGCTTCACACAGCCTCCACACACGCTCCTTCCCCGCTCTGAGCAAAGCTCTCTTTGCAGGCTCTACATCTGTCAGCGCTGCTCTTGTTGATTAAAAGATGCTTCCTTCTAATTAAAAAGGATCGTGTTTCTCTGTTCAGTTCTGCTGTAGAAGATCAGGAGGAACTTCCCAGCAGTTGAGGGATTGAAGAGGTTTTGAACAGGTGTATATGAACGGTTACCTAGCGTCAAAAGAAAAAAAAAATTTGTTTAATAAGGTTTGTTCACATTTCCTACTGCTGTCTCCTGCAAACTCCCTGAGGAGGTGAAGTAACCTGCCTGTGCTCCAGCACAATCCCTGCTGGAGATGTGAAGCCACAAGACCCCCTAGCACAGGACATTACTGGAACCTCTCTGGACTTAGACACTTAGCAGATTATCACTCAACACTACTTTACCTTATGCTATCTCTGCTATATAGAGAGGACATATATATCTACTTGTGTGCTCCTGCTTTCCAGCACCCTACAGCAGATTCAAAGTCACTTACCCCAGCCTCATTACAGGGCAGGGATCTCAAGATCCCTCTTCCTACACAGACAGTTACCCTGGAAGGAGAAATGCACCCAGCAGAAGCTGACAGTAGCTTTCGATCATGCCAAAAAATGGTTAGGGAGGGCTGAAGAGCATTGAGTGAAGAGTTACTCTCCCCTTTTGGGGCTATTATTGCACTGAAACAGCCATCCAATACAGCTGAAGTGAAATACTGGAGACTTCAAAGGGGCTAGTGGGGCTCTGGGAAGGTTCTTCCCATCCTTGTGCTACAGTCAGGTGCCAGGTCTACAACAGGGACTCACAACTGTCACAGCGCAGATAATAAGGAAAATAATTAACAGAAGCAGGTCCTGTGGGTGATATGAAACAAGACATGGAATTATGTCTGTGATAAACCTAATGCTCCCTCCTGGCATGCTCCTAGAAGCCACGTCCTAGGGCTGAGCCTCAGGCTAGGAGCCAGGAGCTCCTGTCATCTCTTCCTATCTTTGCTTCTGGAGATCTTACGTATACTTTGTACTTCCCCTGCACGTTACGAACATAGCTTAGTCATGCTTCAGCTGCTTAGTATCATTCCCTCTCCAATAATAATGAGAAAATGAGCCGGAGAAATGTTAAATGTTCTTCTCCAAGGTGCAGAGCGAGTCAGTGATGGAACTGAGGAACAGTCCCCAGGGCTTTTGGTCACCAAATCTCAAACTAGGTTATGGCACAGTGATTCTACAGAGGCCCAGTTGTGGCGGAACTTTTTCAGATGGTTATCCATGTTTCTGAACAAGCCAACTGTCCCAAGAAACTCCGCTCCTGAAGGGTGATTCTGGCTTTTGCTCTCAGAAAGAGTTAATTACAGACTTGCTCCAGAGGGCGATGTGATGATCCCTTAGCAAACGCTATGCCAGTGACGCATTTGAAGAGCCTGGCATCCAGTTGCTGGAGAAAGCTGGTCAGCCAACATCTCCCTTACAAGTTGGAACCTTATTCAGTAGCAATTTTGTTTCTATTGAAGAAAAACTTGTCCAGTACATCATTCTTTCTTAAAAATCAATAGACGTTCAACAGAGAACCATACTAAATGGCACACAGTAATATGATGCAGTTGCCCTATGAGCAATTGCTTTTCCCAAAGCAACATTTCCCTATGATAAATCTTGCCAGAGCTGGAGCAGCATCCTCTAAAAAGAGGCTTTCCTGCAGGCATTTAAGACATTTCTGAATCATTCTGATTAAGCAGCTTCCAAGTTAAGGCAGGGTCTCAGCTAGCATTTTTCTGTTGTCGAGGAGGCCCATTTAATACTTCCCAGGAGAAATCAGGATGAAGATCAAATCCTCCACATTCCAGTCAATGGAGGAGAGCTACCATCAGCTGTAGCAGTGCAGGGTACATGACAGATAGATGTATAGTCTTCATGCTGCATATTAGGGGTTGACTCTCAGAAGAGTCAAACATGCAGGCGCAGTCCATGCAGGAGCACAGTGTAGCTCCAGCATCTTTAGCCTTTACGAGTCTTTGGAGATCCAGACGGACAGCTGCTACTGTCACCAAATAACATTGCAGTTGAGGGAGAAAAAGTGGAGGGAAGAGGCCCCCTTCTCCCGGCGTGAGTCCACCCTCAGCCCAGCACATATTATCTCACACACGAACTCTAGACTCTCTTGACATGCGACTGACAGAGCACTTCAAGCACCCTGCTTGGCACTGAGCCACGCAAACACTATTGATCTCCTATTTGCACATAACTTCTAGCTGGGCTCTCACATGTCACCCTGGAAAACTCCTCCTCTTTCAGTGTCCTGAATATAATTCAGATATTCCCTGGCAGCCCCCCTACCTGCCTCCTTAGGCTGATAAACCTGCTCAGCTCTGCTAGGCTTTCCTCAAGCTCTGGAGTTCAACATAGCTTGTACGCAAACACAGGCACAGCTGGCTGGGAAGCCCATGATATTGCCAACTTCTCTTCTCCCTTTCCTCTCTACAGGTTTTCACACCTTAGCAATGGCACAGAACAGTAGGTTTAGCACCTAAACATCTGGATATAAAGTGATACTCAAGGCACCATGGTGAGCCCTGCCATATAAAAGTGACGTATCACCAGTTTAACCGGAACAGAGGAGGGTTTTCAGTAACACAAAACTGCTCTGCAGCCCCATCCCACCATGCTGTAAAACACATGCTAGGCTGAAACCCCCAAGGTACGTGCCAACATGTTCTGACCTCATACCCCACTCTGTAATACAATCTTTAAACTGAATTATTCTTCACGAGCTGCTAAAGCAAGCACGTCTCTCACGGGTGGCTGCTTTGGTGATGGCGTATCACCAGTTTTCACTTTATCTGGCCTGTGCTTCCTGTGTAAAGATGCTCCCCATCAACCCACGCTGTATCCAGGCAGCCTTTCGTCCAGTCCCGTCTGCGAGAGCGGCAGCCCCAGAGTAAAGGGCCGCTTTGTGTCCGCCTGTTCGGGCAGGGGCGCCTTCACCATCACCTCACGGTTTGTGGCAGAGAGGAGGGCGGCGCTGCCGTGTGGGCGCTCTGAGGGGTGGCCTGTCCGCTTTGCCCTGCGGGTGACAGAACCCTGAGAGCACCCGTTGTCTCAGTCCGCTCCCCAGGCACCATACCTGGACCAACTGCCTCCTGACTTCCCTGCACCCGGGCATTGACCGTCTGATTTATTCGTCCTGTGCTAATTTAAATCCCCATCCTGTGCACTGGGCAAATGTACAAATTTTGTATGGGAAGAAATATACATATATATATATACTTCAAACAAAATTTGGGCCAGGCTCCAAAGTTCCCAGAATCCCATAAGCTAGAAAATCTCTCCTTCCATCCCCTCCTGCTTACACCTCTTCCTCCTCCTCATCCTCAAGGCATAGCCTGGCACAGCCCAGACTTGGGATAGGGCAAATTCAGATTCCTCATCCTGATTCCTGTGATTCTACCAGGCAGAAGAATCACAGTGAGGAGGAGGGAAAAACACAGGTGGGATGACAACTGTTTTTGTAAGGTTCTTTTGCAGCCCTGGTCTCAGCCACCTCCCAGCAATGTGGGTATAATCAAACACATCACTGTGCTCTTTGCTTGCTCATACCTCAGCTGGCAGGGTAATTTCCCAGCCAAACATGTCTCTGTAGGGGGTCCAGCTGGCGTGAGAGGGGGTGACAGCAGTGTGAGCCACCGGAACGTGGCAGTGGCGCAGCCTGGTCCCTCACTGAGCGGGGCTCTGCAGCCGGTGAGGAGCGGCCAGTCTTCGCCTGCTGATGGCAGGATGAGCCTGGGTCCTGTATAACCCTTGCCTAGGCCTGGGTGACGGCAGGCAGGGCTCATTTTCTGGCCTGTCACCATCTCCACGGTATGAGATGTGATTTTTTCAGGCATGCCCAAGTTTCGCCATCCCAGTGCAAGACAATCAGGTTCCCACCAGTATTTGGAAGACTTCATCTTATGCCAGGTGGAGGTCCAAATCCTTCCCCTGCCACAGATCTCTGTGTCTATACAAAATATTGATTTGGATATGTCCATATTAGCCAAGCAAAACAGTTCAGGCCCTCTGGGTCTGTGCAAACATCACTGTCACTCAGCTCTACAAGCTCCTCTGTCTCTACTTCATAGCCTGTTTCGCAGGGAAGGCTTGCTCAGAAACCCTCTGGGCCTCAGAGTCCCATCTGTAATATGAAATTCAGGATATTACTTCCCTTCCTCACAGAAGCCCTCAGAGGATACATTTTGGTGAGGAGCCTTGATGGTTTGGCAAGAGCAGTTGTTGACTGAGTCAGATCTGATGCCGATGCTTCAAACTTGAGATCTTCTCTGACCCAAGACTTCTTCTACTGAGCCAACTGCCTGGTTTGCAAAAGTTTCGATTTTTCTTTTCTTGCCCAGGCAACATAATCTGCTAAAACTTATTCTTCTCTGGTTCGGCAGCAATCTAGATCTGGACTGGATTGAAGGTGCTCAGGGGTAAGAGTGATATTTTCCAAGCAGCACAGGTTTTGTGAGTTTTACTGCACTTCTCTGGAGCTTTCTGCCAACTAAGCAGGAAAGAGCCTATGTTCAGCCAGAAATCTGCACAAAACCTGGTGTCTGACAGACTAATCTATCATACGCTAGAGAGTTTCAATAAACTCAGGGTGCCAAACCTGCTGGTTGAGGCTCCTAGGCTATATTTACAATCTCCCATATTTCTGCAAGCTGCGGCTTGAAGCAGCTCTTTGGGAACATCACTCCCTCCCTTCAGTCTTTGGCTCCTAAGCCTACGTGATACAAGTTGTTTTATTGCTCATGTGTTCTGGAGCAGGGCCAGCCAGGAAGGGGTGTACCCTGGCTGTTGTGCTCCCAATTCATCACCAGGTTGCCCCGTTCAAAGCCAAAAGTGACCCTCCCAATGCTGTTTTTCACATTCACAGCCCTCTGTCCCATAGTCAGATGCAAAACTTTTGGCCTGATCTATAAGGACTGTAAGTTTGTAGAGCATCATCTTCCTAAATTAACTGTGACTCCTCCTCACTGCCTATCTGCTATTAAGAACTATACTCAGCATAGCTCTAAATCAGGACGAAAACCGCCCCTTCTCAAAGCACCCAGACCTGCCTCACCAGCAGCTTTGTCGTTTTACATTCAACGGAGCTTGCGGAAGAAACTGGCCACCACCGAAGGACGTGCCCTTCACTTGCCCATCACAAACCCTCAATGCAGCATTTGCCCATTACCCTCTGCCTCCGGGCTCTCCTCAGCGAAGACCGTTCATCACAAGCCATGAGACACAACAGCGTCCTGGCTGCTGATGGAGCCGACAGCCCTCATGGCAGGCAGGACAACTACTTCTGGCCACAACGCTTTCTGGCTGCTTTTCTACAGCGACACATCCCCTCGCTGCAATGGCCGGTGCTCTCAGCCAGGCCCCTCACGTCCACAGCCTCGGCAGGTCATTGCCCCAAGCAGGGACCCATGCGTTGTCCTTCTGGGAGAAGTCAAATGCTTCCCTTCAGGTTTCCCAGGCACTCTCTGTGCAGCCATTTGTTTGGGTGCCATCCTCCTGTTGTCCAAGCTGTTTCCCTTCAGCTTGCCGTCGTGCCAGATCGTCACATGGTGTCTCAGCCGTCCTCGTTTAAACCTTTTGTGTTTTCCTCGCCAGGATGTTCCTGTGAAACAGGCTTTTTGGCTTGACTCCAGGCAGGGCCTTTCAAATCAACATGGGAGAAGAGCAGTCGGCTTCTACTACAGCCTGAGCAGGGGATAAAGGGAGGAGAGGGGACAAGGAGTCCCAAGGAGAACCTTGGGGAGTTGAGCTGGAACATCCCATGGGAACAGGAATGAGAAGGGAGCTTCGTCCAGTCCTCCATCCTCTCCTGCTACCCTAGGCAGCAGGAGCAGCCTACATGTCCTGTTCAGCTCTGGCCGAGGCCGTTTGCTGCTCCAGACAGCTCCTGACAGTGTCTAAAGCTGCCTTTGGGCTACCGCAAGCAGATCGTGTGCGTTAAGTCACATCCCTTAAGTCACCACCTTTTAAACACGCATCTCTCTTGCTCGCTCCTCAGGTTTGGAAATTGAGCCTCATTCATTAAACAACTTGTTCTACAGCAGCTCACTCAAGCTGCTCTTCCCAGTGCATTCCCAGGTGGATAAGAGCAGTGTCTTGGGCTGCTTCGCCTTTGCCCCGGTGCCTGCAGCTCTCCTGCCATGGCAGTGAATACACAACGTGTGTCTATAATTCAAAACTGTCATTCATTATGTGACACTAATCTGCAAGGAGCTATCATCCCTTTCCTCACCATTACTCTGAGTTCAGACTTTTAGGTAGCGCAAATAGACCCACAGTTAATAAAAGCAAAGTGCTCACTAAGAATGCCACGGAGCAGAGTTAAATCTGAAGTCTAATAATAAGGAACAAAAATGAAGGTAAAGACAATAAGCATTCCAGATTGCGCTATTAAGAGAGGGATGGCAGTTTCTACACAGCCAGCTACAATCAGTTTCCATTTCAGATCCTTGATTGGCTTGGAAGTTCTCTCCAGTCTGAAATATTCAAGACTTATTCTTGAAGAAAAGAAGAATGTTATGCAAAAAGAAAGCAGGAGAGTTGGACAAAGTAGCACTGCTGATAGAAGCTTACAAAAATCCAGATTAAGCTCAGTTCCCTAAATCTTTTTTTTTTTTTTTTCCACAGGCAGATTTATGTATCTTGGGTGTTTTGTGCCATGCAGATCGTATTTTCAAGCTTTTTTTTTTCCCTCGGTAATAATGAGGTCTAGAAAATTGTTTTTCCTCCCATTAAACTAAGCTCAAATAGTAATCACATGAGCTCAAGAGCTGAAAAAAGCAGCAAATGTTTCAAAACAATCACTCCTTCACAGAAGAAAAACAGCACATTAAAATACTAGCACCACATTTAACACAGAAACAAAAGATGCAAACTATGAGTCAAAATGAAGGTTATCAATTCCCAAGATGCGCGTTTTTATACTTAATAAAATGCACTTCACAATCTGGGCAGTGGGAGATTTACAATGTCCTAAACTATTCATATCCTTGCTTGCAAGTGTTTGGGTTTTACAAATGATGTGACAAGCAAACACGTTGCTCGGAGACCACGGTGGGCTTTCCAAACTCCAGGTTTTGTTTCTGGGATTGGGGCTTGGCAGGTGTTTGGTGCAGCAGTGTTATCGGGCTCCCCTGGTTTGGCTCATGCAGCACCAGGCAGGTGGGGAGGGCTCACAGATAAGGTGAAAGCCTAATAATCTGAGCTGTTATTTGCACTCCTTTTCCGCCCGGTGTGCCCACGATGTTCCGCGTTTCAGTCACGCCATGTCTCATTCCTGAAACCAACAACTCTTGTGAGCCCCAGGATTTTCTTTCCTTCTAGGAAGCATTTACTACGAAGCTTATGGGGAAAACCAAGCTAAGAGATGCTGTGGTGAGGTCATATCTGCCTTTAAATAGAAAGAACTAGTCTGAAGTAATTTATAACATGATCCTCTGAGAGAGGGATGTTAACTGGGAAATGGAGAGGTGGGAGCACTTAAAAACTCCACCCTGATCCCCAACTTGTCCAGCGAGCCCAGAATAGCTGGTGTTACTACTAATACGATCTGCAGTACCACATTTAAACATGGTTAACATTTAAATTTAGGTTTCATAAATTACACCCTGCAGAGATGGAGAGAGACAGCTCCCATCTCTTTGAGGTATTGTTTCATTTGCAAATTCAAGCAGATGGTGCACGAGCAACTAATGACTCAAAAATCACCCCTAAAAATAGTCCAGAACAAGGTGTGGATTTATGGGGGAAGGAGGGAACAGAAGAGGCTTTACTTCCCATTTCTCTGGCATCTCTGGGCATTCAGCCCAGCACAGTGCAAGGGCCCTGTGCAGAACCGAGGACCACGGGTTGTTCCTCGTGAACAGCCCCATCTCGTCAGTTACGGCCCAGGGGAGAAGAGAGGCGGTGGGGAGGGAAAGGCTCAGCGCACCCCGTGTCTCGCTGCAGGACACAAACTCATGTGGAGACAGACACTCCGTCCAGGATGCATCGCCAGGGTCTGGGCTGGGCCGAGGTGTCAGCCTCGGCGGTGTTTCCGCAGGGGGAACCCCGCTGTGCTACGTAAACCAGGATCCCGCCGAGCGACCAGCCCGGGTGCCTGCGATGCCTCGCAGAGGGCACTGCTCACAGCTGGCCCCAAGCGATGGCCTTTGGGAGCAATAAACATTAATCATCCCTGCTTAACGATTGCCACACAGGTAGAGCTGCGTCTTGGAAAAGCAAAATGTTTCTGCATGAAAAGCCAGAGCGCCTCTGGTAACACTGTTATGTGACAGTAAGTTTTATTACTTACTGAATAAATGCACACAGAAAAGGGTTGTTAAATACCACTTCAGTTGTCTCTCTGGAGCCAGAAGCTCCCCCTCCATCTCGCTCTTCCCGTGTTTATACCAGGGGTTCCTCCAGTTTTGCTTCTCACTGCTCCAGCCTCTAATGCCAAATAAATAGGAAGAAGGCTGTCTCCTCCTCCATTTTCATTAACAGTGCAGGCCCTTACCACAGCGTCATCTGATTCTAAATGTTATAGTTAAACAGCTCATGGTGGTTGATGTGTTGGCTGAGTTTAGTCTTTTCTTTTTGGGTTGTCTTATCTGTTTGTTATGCAATAAAAAAATGTTGCTGCCCATGATTCAACCACTCCTGACACAGGTTATTTCACTGAACTGGAGTTCTTTTCCCAGTAACAAACGCAGCTCTAAATTTGAGGGAGCTTGCCTGTACTCACAGTGTCTTGCGTTTCTAACTTTTTCTTATGGTGTTCTAAATAAAAATACTGTTTAAAATTAAAGAAAAATAGGTGCTAATTATATACGATGGCCCAGAAAAACAAAGCTGCACCAAAAGGCATTACAGAAGAATCTGGCTTTGTCAGCAGGACAAAGCAAAGAGGTTGAGGAGTGAATTCTCAGGGAAGAGAGCAGAAGCCAATCCCTTACACCACCACGGTCTCACCACAGCATGTAGATGAACCTAGTACAGATGGAAAGACTGTCCATGGCAACTAAACCAAATTCTGTGCTGTCAGAACAAGATTTTTTTTTACTACAATTCCCCTAACATGCATGCTACTGAGGGAGATGCCAGCATTCTGCTTCATTAACTAGTCATTTTGATTGCACCTTTTCTTTTTTCGTCTTTTTTTTTTTAATTCTAGCAATTTTCTCTTCTTTGCAATTATACTAGGATTGTAAATGCCTCTACACAAATTACAGCTTTCGCTTTGAGAAGGAGACTGGCCACATGTGCTGGAAACACGCTCTCCTCTGAAACCAGAACCTAAAGGTAAAGACCTTGAGCAGCAACCCTGATCTAATTAAAAGATTATCTTTACCTTGCTCCCACAATGAGCTGGTTCCTGTTGGCATCCAGTGCAAGCTGAGAAAAGTCACGCACACCTGGATAGGTGAAATTGGAGACCCAGGGCTTCAGATCTGCAACGACAATGAAAAAGCAGAAAACAATGAAGCTGCTCTAGAAGCAGTGAGTTCACCCAGACATCCACTAATGGATTTCCTACTGAGTTATCTGTCAAGGGAAGGATAATTAATAATCTATTTAAAGGGTTACTATTTATTCACATCCTCTGCACAATGTGCAAAAATTGCACATAAACGTGGGCTGTCTCAGCAGTTATTTTCACATCCAAGATGGAGTGTCAGCGTTGGCTCCAGAGACAACAGCAGCTTGCTTTTACTTCCATGAAAATTGAGGGGCCAGGGTTAAACAGTGAGGGGACTAGGCCCCCCTCTAACACCTCTGCAGCCTTGTCTTCTATGCTAGGCAAGAGGAAACTGCTGCCCTCCAGAAAGTGGGACCAATGGATTAAAAACTGGGTTAGAGCAGAAGCGATCTGCACTCAAGACCTGACTTGTCCAAAGACAGGTTTGACCTTTTCTTCTAGGTTTAAGGTTCTGCTTTAGGTTTCATTTAGCTCCCTCAATGAAAGTCTTCCTCAACTAAGACAAGGGTGCCTATCACGGCATCGCAGTAGCTGAGAGAGTCCAGAGGCTTAAAACTGGTTCTGATAACGAGGCTGGATCTGCCAAACTTGACACATCCGTTCCCCTATCAGACAGGTTAATGCAGAGCAATGGGTTTGGCTAAGCGATGCTCAGGAGACAAAGCTCTTCTTACAGAAGTTATGTCTATTAACACAACATCTACTGAGAGATCTATGGCAGGATAGTCCTGATGTAATAAAAGTACATTTGTTTTAAATGAAGGAAAACCTAAAACACCACTTTCAGGATACTCTCAGGTCTGACGCGAGGGCATACGCAGAACTCCACATTTCAGTATAGTTACCAACTTTGACCTCGCGTGTATCACGTATCACAGAATTTCATCCTCTCACATTACACCCTTGCTGCATGAAATAACTGGGGCTTAGTTAATGTAAACCTTTCAGAAAGCCATCCCATTTTATTAGGAGGACTTCTTTTGGGAATTTGTTCCAACTTTTAAGTACTCTGGTTGTTAAATGCATGGATAATGCCAGACATCTGAGCAAGCAATGGACAAATTAGACCAGTCCAGTACATCTGAAATCCCTCTGTGACTTATGGACAAGTATCCCTGCCTCTTTGAAGAGATGGATGTTGAAGATCCGTGAGGCTCAAAGCTTTGAATGTGAAGGGTATGATCTTCTGGCCTTGTGCCAACAGGATACCAATACAGAGGGCAGTGACCTGGTGACTCATAACAATAATGATGCAGCTATGTTCAGACCAGTTCAAAAGGGCTCTGCGAAAACATGTCCTCTTGCCATTTTATGTGCCTAGTGATAAATTGAGACCTCTCACTACAGACAGCAGGTTTGAACACTTTGGTCTGGTCATCCATTCCCCTATCTGCAGGGGTGAGGCGCCAGTGCTGACGAGGGCTCTTGTTGTTTACAAGGCCTCTGACACCTTGGCATGCTTTGTAGGATTACAGATACGCAAGGGCTTAAAAACTTTTATTAAGGATATTTTGGGGGCACTCTCAAGTCCCTTCTCCTTCCAGGTTGGGTGAAATTTAATCAAGCCCTTTTGAGTCATCAAAACCTTGAGAAAACACACAGTAACATCCCTTCTGTCCAATCTCTCCATATGCTGCTCATCTGCCTTCCTTCCCAAGGTAGTACCTTGCCATGGAGTTTCTGTCTCTGCTCTGGACATCACCACGTCTCACAGCCATGCTGAGCCCCGCGGCCGTGGGGCTGACCATCAGGCCCAGCCCCACACCCTGGCTGGCCCAACACTGTCAGGCACCTCTGATGACAAGACCTGCACCCCCTCAATCCCAAAACCCTGCTGCTGGGAGCTGGAGGCCTCCAGCCCTTCTCAGCATTCCCGTCACACAACCCAGCCACACGCAACACAGGCACCTCCTCTGCTCCTGAAGAAAAATGCACGAGCTAAGGAATAACTCAGCCATCCCAACCTTCAAACACCTCCTCCGGGACCCTTCATGATGCACCAGCAGCGGGGAGGCAGCGCAGCTCCCTGCCTCTGGCATTCTCCCACCTAACGGGGCTCTGTCTTCTTTTCCTGTAGCTCTTCAGCTGCAGACACATTTCTGAGCCAGGCAGCAGCACCAGCACCATCACCTCCCCAGCTGACATGCTGCAGATCGCCCAGGATTTGTGTTGGCCGGCGGCGCTGGGATTTGGCCATTGCTGTATAATGATACCTTTTGAGGATCCTGCTTCTAGGCCATAATTCCTCTTGTCATTTTACCTCCTCCCTTACCAACTTCTTTTTCCTACTAACTAACCCAGTATTAGAGTGCAGTAGCAAGGAGAATATTTCCTCATCTGCTGCTCTAAGCAAAAGCTGCTCACTTCGGAGTACACTCATCAGCTCTTCCTTTTAATAGCAAGCTCTGACAAATTACAGGTAAAAATAATTAAAAAAAATAAAGGCAGTAGGTGGCTTGAATCTTTCCATGTTGGCTTAAATGTCAATCAAGCCCATGAAATAACAGGCAGTGTCTTGATTTCTATTACTCCTGCAGGTGGTACAACTTATAAAGAAACCCTTCCCGGTTATTAAATTAAAGGCTGCAAGGCATGCATCCTCATAGCAAAATTAAGCTTTTATAGGCATGTAGTTGGAGATTATTAAACCCAGCATGGTCTCAGCTAAGAATGTCTGACTGTGAGTTGTCAGAATTAATGCCAAATGGCACATTTTCCTTCCTAACCTTCTTTCTTCCTGTTAGAGGAAAGGGATAGAGTGGAATGGAAATCAAGAAACCGACAGGACATGGGTCTTTTTCATCTGACAAATTCAGATCTATTGCTCTGACCACAGCATCCCTAAGGATGGGTCCAAGCTCTCACTTTAAAACAAGTTCAGTTCTGCTAGGTAAGTGCTGCCCTGGGTCTACCTGCTATTAGCTCAAGTTTACACATATGGACCCAATGAACTCCAAAGTTTGCTTGTATTTGACCTTCCTCAGAAGGCTGATTTTTCCAGTGCTCTTTAATTTGGCTGGAAACCTTCAGTGCTCAGGCATGTTTACATTTGCAAAAGTATCTGTTTAAAAACAGTATGAAAAATTAAAACTCAAGGCCCTGGCTTTGCCTGTCGGCAGCAGGAGCTGGAAAGCCAGGAACCGAATGGCTTAAGGGTGAAACGCTCATCAAGGCCTCCTTTGTGCTCCTCATCTCTCACCATTTCCAGAGGGTTAAAGATCTGTGCTCTCACTTCCTCCACATTAGGACCAACAAACAAAAGTTTAATAGTTTCCAACCCTGCCCTGCACCAGCCGCATGGGTCGGAGCTGCTAAAGCTCCACGTGGCTCAGGTATCCAGCTGCAAAGAGCACAGAGTTGCACAGGAAATGCAGGTCTGCAGGCACAGCTGTCCTCACGCATGCACGAGACAAGGTGAAAAAAGGCCCTCTGCCATTTCAGAGGGGGGTCCCTGCAGCCTGCTGCTCCACAGGAGCTTCCCGAGTGGATAGGGCTGGGAGGAGGCCTAGCCAGCTGCACAAGGACTGCGTGCCAGCCTGCGGGAGCGGGCTCTGAGGGCCTGATCCAGAGGCTCTTCCAGTCACTGGCAGTTTTCCACTGAGCTTGATGGGTTTTGGATCCGCTTCTGAAGACTTGTGGTAAACCTAGTAACCACCTCCTCCTCCTCGAACCCAGCTGTTCCCCACCTCACCCCTAGCCAAGCACTTTGAAGGGAAGAAGTACGTGAGCACCGAGCTGAGACTCCCCTGGCCGGAGGGCAGGGTTTTCTGCTTCATGTCCCTGTGGCCTGATCACAGCTCCCATTTCCAGTGAACGGAAAGGTTAAACACCCATGCTTTGAAACTGCAGAGCCATTTCTGTGTGCAAGGAGCACAGCTAAGCACTGTGTTATACAAGAACATCTCTTCTGGAATAATTCACAGTGTGAACTCTCCTAGTCCGGAACAAGAGAGGCTAAACTGCACAGCAGCAAGGATTCGTCATGTAAAATAAAGCCATATCCACATATACAAACCACCCATGTGTCCATTCGCAGTAGCTTTGATACAAATAACACTGAGGCTGCATGAGCAAAAACCCCATCTTGAATTACCTGTCCAAGTATTTCTCCTGTGTTTTGGGCAGAGCTTGACTTCCAACACGAATGCGACACTGCCAACTGCAAAATCATTATCTGTACTGGACTGAGCTAGTTGAAAGCTAATTCAGGCATCAGGTGTGTACCCTGTTCATGCTTTCGGGTAGCTGTGTAGTCACATGTGAAGACTGTCCAGATATGGAGTTATTTTGGAACAGCTCCTCGTGCCTAGAGCCAGGTTTAGCCAGGCTGTAACACACGCTGAACGTGTGCCACCATGCAGAAACACGAGCATCCTGCTGCAAAGGGGAGCATGGCACAGAAAAGCTTCAAGGATATAAAAAGACAAATGAGAAGCAAGACTCGGGGATCCCACTCCAGAAAATACAAAATGAATCAAAAACTTTTAGACCAAAGCCCCTGTAAAATAAGTTGATTCAACAATAAAGGCTAGTCTAATAAAGCAAATCATACATACAGCACCGGTGGCCTGCCAGGCTCAACGGACACAGATGAATACCTGGTGTGCAGATATTCAGACTTACTTTTGTGCAGCAGTGACCACACACTGACTGCATCTCCTACTGCCTCAAGATGTCCTCTTAAAAGCTCTCTTAACTCAGCTCACTAGGTTCATGGTACATTTACTTTGTGTGTGTGAAAATTGCACCACTCATGCAGAGCTGCAGTTTACAGCCTTGATCTCTGTAATCGTGAAAACTCCTCTCATCAAGCCTCTTGGCTTGCTTTGACGCAGGCAAACCAAGTTTGGAGACCCCCAGGTACTCCAGTTTGCAGGTACTTAACCACACAGGTCTTTTTCAGACTACCTCTAGCCTAGAGGACTCTTGAGTGTCAGCTCACACCAATGACCAGCAGGTGTAAATCACTTTGTAACATTTGGTTGTTGTGCTACAGCCTTGTGACTCAGTCTATCTTTCAGGTAAACACAAACAAAATAGCCCATTTGCTGGATTTGACCTACTATCCATTCACTTGTCAAGACCGCAAACTCTGACCACCCTCTGTCTCGTGACCTTCAGGACTCTGAGTGTTCTTCACAACGCAGACAATTGCCTGCTAAGACTGAGGCCGCAGTCTCCCTTCAGCAGAGGTCACAGGACCGAGGACAAAGCCAGTGAGGTTGTAACCAACAGGTCTGAAAGCTCAGGCCTCCCCACACCACCACCTATCTCCTCAAACTCGGCCCATTTTTATCACCGAAAACCCCTCCCAGCAGCACTGTAACCACCAGGGCACAAACAGCAAAGAACACAGCTCACAACTTTGATATTTCAGCAGGTCACTCTTCCATTTTACAGTTTTCTTGCCTCAATATGGACACTTCCAAATGTGTGTAAGAGTTACAGACAACTTATGGTGTTATCTTTATTAGACTGATAATGAATCATATTTTAATATCAACCTAATTTAAAATTCAAACTCTGCTTCAGGTCATGCCACAGGTTAGTGCAATAGTCTTTTGTAAATGAGTTTCACTCCTACCTCATGCTGAGATGTACAAGTAGCCTCCACAACACAAAACCACCCCACAATTCAGCAAAAACCTCAAGGGAAGGAGAAAATCCTTTGCTGCGCTGGCAGAACTGAGTAAACAGTGTGTCAGCACTCAGAGCTCAACTTTACTCATGAGGCCAGAAAACTCAAGCTGGCTTTACCCCAAAAATCCTCCCACACTTGCGTATCACCCTCCTGTCTTGTCTTCCCATCACCATCTCCACCTCATTACTGGTATTCTCTCTTTCTTTAACCTGATCTGTTGAAATCTTTAATTGTACATTAAATATGTCCCCGTAACAACTGCTCTAATTTCTAGCTTCATTGCCTTCCTAAATCTCTGAACTCCCAGTCACAGTTATGAAGATTCAGAAGGCTGCTGGCAGAGTTACCTCCTCTTCTACAAAAGAGACCAACCCTAGCCTATGTTGTAAACAGCAGTTTCCTTCTCATTCCTCTATATATCCAAATCCAACTTGAAATATTTTTCCAGATGTCTCATTTTCATGGTTTCACTCAATACACCCCCCTGACCCCGCATTCACCTCCTCTCCCACTCGCACTTTCTTTTCTGGCAGTCTTCACCTTCTACCCATCTTTCTACCTCACTTCCTGCCCACTCAAAACATTCTTCCAGGCTCGGCTGATTATAAAATCCTTTCAAAGATGGGAGAAACAATGAGCCAACCCATCAGTGGCCTAAGTGTCGCTGCCACAGCTTCTTGCAGTAAACCCTTGACTTTCTGTGAGAGCCAAGAGACAACAGAGTTGCTAATATCCAACCTGTCTAAGAACAGGTAGGTAAGAAACACCTGGGTAAGGATAAGACCTTTTCTGTGTTGGTAGCCCAAAAGACAGAATAGCTTCATGTCTCAGCTGCCAAGAAAAGGAAGGAGCCTGAAGAAAAGGCTCTGCTCGTTACTACCCTCAGGGGGAAGGAAAAGCACAGGACTCACCTTGAGCTTTCTCACAGTAATAGCAGTGTGATATTATCGTTTCAAGTTGTATCACATCTAGATGATTCTGTGCCCTCTGGGCTCGCTATCTACAGCTCCCTCTCAAATTGACCTCGCTGAGTTTCTTCCATCACAAAACAGAACTGGCACCTGGAGAAGTAACCATGGCCTCAAGGACCTAACAGTGCTGACACTGGGGCCCCCTGTTTTGGGCAGACCAAGAAACCTTTTAGTGCCGCAGTTCTTCCAACTGTTAAACGGGCTTACTGACCCCATCGAGGGCACCGAGGCCTGATTATCTCTGAAGCACTTGAAAGCTGTGAGGTACGGGAGGCACTTTGGTTAAGACATATGGAGCATCTCAAATCTTTGTTTCCTTTGTTTCAGCATGCAGGAAAAAGAAAACTGGGCCCAAACCTATTTTTGACTGCTTGTTTATTTTTTATTAATATTGAGCAGCTGGCAAAATACACTTGTCTGTCAGCAAAAACTCAAGGATTCAAACTCATATAAAGAAAACATCAAACAACAACTATGCTCTCCTGGGTGCCCTCAAGGAAAGAGATTGAAGTACTGTGCATCACATGCCCATTTCTATACATTCTCCTGTATTTCTGCTCTATAGGGGAGGCCAGACTTGGTCCATTCTGTTCACCTCAGCTCCTCTCACCTATCTGGTAGTGGTCAAGGACACAGCAGGAGCTTGATGGAGACCTAATCCTGTATCCAGGGGACAGCTAAAGATACACGGGGGTGCCCAGGCCCCAGGCTGAGCAAAGAGGAAAGGAGAGGCTGTTCCACCTTCAGCTTGGTCTATGTTGCTGAGAGTCCCGCGAGGCCGCGAACCCCAGCTGGATAAGGCTGATCCCTGCAAACAGGGACAGTGCAAGCAGGGACACAGACACCACACTGACAGTTCGTGGGATACAGACGTGAAGCCATGAGTCAGGAGTACATCCATTTACCTGGCTGAGATCCGTCTGAACATGAGGAAAGACTTCTGTGCAGCGAGGATGACTGTACGGGTTATGGGGGTTTCTTCCTTGGCAGTGCGTATCCGTACTGCTGCCTCATGGCACCCAGCCCCGGGCCCAGTTACCCCTCCAGCAAAGTCATCCTCAGCAGCACCTCACACAGCCCCACTCAGCTCATCCAGGGCTTCCTGGTTTTCTTAAGCACTTTGCAGAGCGGTGAGGGAGTGTTTACTGAGACAAGCCCTGCAGCTGTCACGCAATCTCCCTCGCCGAGAAAGATAAGGTGAGTGCTCATGCATCACTTGCAGCTTCCTATGACAGTCTGATCAGTATAATCCCTCTTTTCAGACAGGAAAGCAAGCTGCATCTTGGCTCCTACAGCCATTGCACTCTGATGGAAAAAACCCTGTTGTCATCACTCAACCTTCAGTCTGTCTCTCCCACACCTGAAGGCAGACTTTTTTCACTAGCCCTTCAGTTATGGCTCTGCTCCTGCCACCTGTGCCAACAGACATGGTGCAAGATTCAAACAACCCTTTCCCTCGGCGAGCACTCAGGAGGCTGAGAGGACAGAGCACATGTGGCCAAGTCCCCCTCCTTGGGCTGCACCACCACGTACCCAGATCTGCCACAGAAGCAGGTGTGCCTTGAGCTTGATGAACATCTGAAAGCAGGTGAGCATCTGTGCTGGCTCACCAGAAACTGAACTGGGGCTGCCAAGGTCAAGTGCACAACTTGTGCTTCTGAGCTGGCCAGGCCTAGGAGGGCTCCTGTCTTGGGTGGACAAAGAGTCCAATCGTGAGTCAGCTCCAGGAAGGAATCAATGAACGATGAGGAGAAGCCGTAACTGTATGAGTAAAATATTGGAAGAGTTTTGAAATGAGCCTTTTCTCATAAGGATCTTTGTTCTTAAGTCAGAAGCCAGCTAATAATAGTAAGGGATTATCAAAGACCACATTTCACCAGTGACCTCTGCTTCTTTTGTTAATGTGCTCTAACACTGAGCAATCCCCATGTATAAAATACAAATCTGAATTCTGCAGCTCAAGCTTCTACATTAAAAAACTTTCTAAGGATCGCCCAATGCTAGTAAAAAGGAAGGAATGGATGATTTATGAAGTCACAGTTTTTAAAGCCAAAGCATAAAGAGTTTCTTAAGGATTTTATCTGCACATCCCAAAGCTAGAAGCGATCATAAAAACCTCTAATCCAGTCTCCTGTATATTGCAGACCACAGACTTTTATCCAGCTAATCCTACATACAGCCCAGGAACACACTGGACCTCTTAAGCACTTGCTTTAGCTATGTCAGAGGAGCAAGTTGGCCAGTTGGACCTGTGGTAGCAAAACTCTCTAGGAACAAAATTCTAGGCTATGGTTTCCATTTAGTGATTTGACTGACTCTGTACAGAGCACTCTGTGGCTTAGCTACACTCGTAAGCAAATAATGTTTTCAAGTACACAAACCCATTGACTTCAAGTACATATTTAAGCGCTTGACTGAGCTGAGGCTATAGTTTTCATTACCTTAGAGGGTGAACCTAGCAGGTTTAAACAAGAATATTCTTAAGAGAGTGCTAGTACTAAGTTGAATTTTATCAAAGTATAACGACCTTCTTGGATGGAAGGTTTTGGGAGAACGTGATATATTAATACTCATTACAAGTAAATGTGCTAAATAAATGATGTTTGCCACGTCACTGGCTCACAAACTTATCCAGCTCGGGAACGATGTTAAAAAAAACTTTATAAATGAGTAAGGTCTCCATAAAGCAAGTTTGTCTGCACTGACCCACAGAATAAGAAAAACACTTTGATTTGCCTTCCATCCAGTTCTCTTTCACTGAGCTGCTCCGTGGGGCTCCAAACGCCCCCAGTTCACTTCTGTGCCCTGGACCCACCATCCAGACCAGGGCCGTAGAACAGGACTAACGCTCATTGGTGCCATCACCGTTACACCAGCAGCACCTCTGGAAGGCGAGGGAAGCCACTCTGCTGTTGAGGAGAGCGTTGCACAGCCTTGGTCCACGCGCCCTACCCTGCAGACCTGCTGGGTGTCATCCCTCCACGACCCAGCTCCCTCCTCGCCCGGCCCCGCTGCTGCAGACGCCTCTCCTCACTGCCGCCCGGTCAGAGGACACTGCTGCTCCCTTACAGCAACTGCCCCTACTAAAGCTGTAACTTCCCCCGTGCACCCCACCACTGCCTGCTGAAGCTTCACTGGAAAATCTCCCCCTTCTCCCCTGCTTGCCAGGGATTCTCACTGTGTTAAGCATTTTGTGAATGGAGGACACTCTTCCAAGACACCTATGCTGCTGCACACCCCAAGAAACAGCACACAATTTTTTTTTCTCCCAATCAAATCTCATTGTGTTTATTTGTGAGGTTACTTGGACACCATTAATGGGGAAATGTCAAAGGACTAGCATCATTATGGTTATAATTATTATTATGGAATAAAAAAGTTATTGAGAGCTGCTGGGTGTAATTTTCAAAAGTTTGCCTGAGAGCAAATTACTTTCCTAACTGCTGTGTATTTATGGCTTTATTAGTCATAATTTTCAAACAAATTTTAAATCAACCCTAAGGAAGAAAGTATCAACTTCATTTGCCACAGTCCCATTTTTCAAGATTAAAAAGAAAATTGCTGCAAGGCTCACTTAATGGAAACAAAAATCTTTACTGAACTGCATTGAAGGTCAAATATCCCGTAGCACCCCAATCTTATGTATAGGATGCCATTAGTTACCAGTTAACACTCCATCATTAGATAATGTTTTGGCTCCCTGTGTTGAGATTCAAGGGCAGCAAAGCTATGAGTTAGGAGAAATTTCTCCCATAATGTGTTTAGCCTTCCCTTTGATGCTTAGCCAGATACACTTCTCAGACTTCATCCCACAACCTTCATCCTTTGTTAACTAAAGTTTTGGGTTGGATTGTCAAAATCTCACTAGCTCAAGAAAAGTATAAATCTTTATCAAAATTTCCTAAGGGGCTTTCCTAGCTGGGCTTTAGAGTTGATGGATGCTAATGTGCCTTTTTTTTTTTTTTCCCCCCACCAATATACAGTAAAGAGAATAATGTATTAGTGACCAATTCAACAATAGTGGGGGTGTTTGGTAAAATGTCAGGAACGTTCAGAAGAAATAAATCAAAACCCATTATCCTTCAGCCCACAAAGTTAAAACAGCTTTTGCATTCAGTATAACAAGCAAACACTTAACTGTTCCCCACAGATCTGTGTTCAAAGCTGGCCAGGTTTCAATAAAATGTTGTTAAAAGAAAAAATATTGAGAAAACATATAGCAAGCTATGTTCAAGCAACCTGAATCACATTCATCTTATAGGAGTTATTAATTACGCATAGTCTGAAATAAAATCCCAGATTGAAACTCTTTCAAACCAATTCATTTTAAAAGCCTAAGGCAACAGAGCACCTTGTCTGCCCTTAGGAGAGATGGAGCACCCAGCGCTGGGTCAAGTGCTGCGTACCCAGAACCAGCTCCTCTGAGTGGGGCTGCACGGCTGCGACACGCGGGATCGGGACGAACGCTGCTCAACCAAGTCCTCCTCTCCTGGGCCTCAGCACGAGACCGGCTGAGGTGCTTCTGAGGACAGAGGAAGGCTGCAAATACTAAAGCAGGGAGCACAAATGATATAATTGCAGCTCACACTAACTGCCATGACCCACGGGAGAACACGCTGGCAGACAGAACAGAGAAGGTCCCGGGGAGTCTATCGTACCTTTTCCTGAGCATAACAATTTAACGGAGAGAACTAATGAGAAATAAATAATTGTAGAAGGCACAAGTGAAAACCTGCCCACAACTCATTTCCAGCTAAGTTGTGAACATCCAAGTGATTCATGTAATGCAGATGAGGTTGCAAACTTCTAAGGGCTTCCTTGGTAAACAAGCTCAAACCAAACACTCCCCAGGCTGCTCCTTGCAGACACGGGTGCACGCGTCACTCAGCTCTGGATCTTGGAAAAACAACTCTCACACAGCCTTGCTGTGGCAGAAGATGCTTTGGGTTGCTCCCGAGGGACGTGTTGCAAAGGGCACCCGAGACGTCTTTAATGAGTCACAGAGCTGCTCCGAGCCCCAAAACAGCTGCCTGCGGTGAAGGCTACTGCTCAGGAAGGATGAGCGTGTGGCAAGGGCACGGCCCAGTTGCAAACACCAGGACTGATGCTGTTTACAAGATACATGTAGAAAAGACAAGAAAGTTGGAATATGAGCATGACTGACAGGAACCACAGACAGTTTCTCAGGTGTCTGCCCTACCGAAGTGGCCCATCTGAATTGCTGTGCTGAAGCTGTGCTGCAGTGACATGCAGTTTAACAAGAGGAGGCTTGTACGCATGTGCACATGTGGGTATGAATAAAAAAGATTGCACTAAGAATATACCTCACTTGTTTCACCCATTTCTCAGCTCAGTGGAAAACAAGCAAGCATGCAAGAGCACGTAGCTACCCACCCGCTGCCAGACAGGCAGCAAGACACCAAAAACAGGCCCCTGAGAATTAAAGGATCATTTTCCTATTGATTTAAACACAGAAGATCAAACATTAACTAAAGTTTCTATACGTACAGAATAGAAAAATGCAATCACGAAAGGGCAAAACTGGTCACCTTTGGAGCTCCCAGCACAAACTCCTCACCAGCTGCCCCGAGGCTGCATGGAGGCTGCTAGGACAAATCCCCCGGCCCGCAGCTCATCCCCAGGCCTCGTCTCTCCTGGCAGCACGAGCTTGGAGCTTGGGCATGTAAAACAAGCACGTTTAGGTCCCTCGACTTTGAGAGCTTTCTCTCCAGGTCACAGGTAGGCCAGGTGTCTGGGGGAAGAGACTCTAAGGAAACAGTCATCTCTGCAGGTCTGAAAGCAGCTAAAATAACATTTTTCATGCGGAGCTTGTGTTTTGCTAAAATGAGCAGGTCATGTAATGTATTCTCCCTCTTTCTTACCCCTCCTGGAGCAATGCAAAGTGGTGCCAATTTGATCAGACCCTTTTCTAGTGTGGATGGGATTCTGTAAGCAAGAGAGGAGGGATGACAAATACTGATCTTCTCAAAAAATAGAAAGCTAAAAAGTAGGCAGAAATAAGCTGTACTTGGATTCTTCAATGACATTAAATCTAGCCAACTGGAAATCAAGAATATTGTAATCTGGAAGCAAAAGCACAATGAAGAGGCTGAGCACGAGCACGGTGGGGACTGAAGCCTGAAGAAGCCCCCAGTCTGTTCGAGGTTGTGGCTGGAGCCTGGGCTGCAAGGCTGTGAAGGAGAAGCTATCCAACACCTTTGCAACACGTGCGGTTGTGTTAGTTTGTTTAATTGGGCAGTCAAGACACAGGATCTCCTGCTTGTCCCCCGCTTGCTGCCTGAACCTGCTTGTGTTGGGGTCAGAACAGGATGTAGCTTTAAGGTAAATTAAATTATGAACCAAGATGAGTTTTCAGAGGTGTGAGACCTTTTCAATGGCAGTTAAACACTGTGGTCAGTGGGAATAAAGGGCCTTAATTTCACTTCCAGCAGGGCTTCACAGCAGAGAGCACAGGATTAAACCTCAACAGTCCTGAGGAGGGAGGTGCNGCAGCAGAGAGCACAGGATTAAACTACCTCAACAGTCCTGAGGAGGGAGGTGCCAAAAACAAACCCAGGTGAGATTCACGGTTATTGTTTAAGAGACCCCAGTGATAGCCCGAGACATTTGCTTGATGCCTCTGCAACTTCCTTCTTTATTTTTTCCCATGTAATTGTTACATTCTAATGAACTCCTACCAGTTTTAGCCTTTCATCATTAAAAGGGGGGAAGGGAGCAAGAGCAGTGAAAGGGGAGGAGACACAACTGCTTTTTCTGGGAATCTGCCACACCTGATTAATACAAAGCGGAGTGGCAGTTTATGAGTAATGACACGGCCATCCCTGCTGCCGAGAAGCACTACACGACTCATACTGCGTGCCAGAAATGCCCATCTCTTCCTCGGGATCAGGATTCAGGGCTCCAATACTCCCTGCAGAATGACACATCTCAGTGCTGGATCCTACAAGCCAGTCCTCTGCAGGCAAATTTGCTAGTTGCTACAAACAGTGCACACATTCTCCCTGTTCTCTAACATACTCATTACTGTATTTATCTATTTAAATAGTCAATTGAGTTCCAACACGTTTTTAACCGCAAGGGTTTCTCCTTTCACCCCTCCCCAGTTAACCAGATGGTCAGACTTATTAAGCAATTAGAATCAAAGTTTATTTACCCATTCCACTGGAACAAGGTTCGAGCCAGTGCCACCTTATGTAGGCTTAAAGGTTCTGCTAATTTACTTTAATCCACTTAAACCTTTAAAGCAAAGATAATGGAAAACAGGCAAGAAACCTCTTACACTTTCCAAATGCAGAGACAATAGTTTCCTCCTCTACAAGAACCTTGAAAGGTCAGCAAGGAAGCCTCTGAATGCTTTCTTCCTGGAAACCCTATCTCAAAGGTCACAAAACCCTGACTTAATTGCCTCTAGCAAAGAACCTAACTTGAGACACATTGCAAGGTATTTAATTACCTTTAGTCCTGGCAATTTCTTCAGCAAAGAATGTAACCAGATATGCATTGCAAGGCCCTAAATGGCAACCAAAATCAATAGTTCAACATTTAGGAGGAAGCCAGGTTTAGCAAGGAGACTTGACCGATGATGCTGGCATACTGAGCTTAATGTGCTACACTGGGGCAAATTCAGAAATAAGGTGGAAGCCTCTATCTTGAGCTAAGTGGCATGCGGGTGAGTGGACTGATTAGTCAGAGAGCATCCTACGGGTATACCGCCACCCACGGAAAATCCCACGGGAATAAGAAAAATCCCATGCTGTGGACAAACAGAAGTGTGTGGTGCAGCAGGACGCTGCAGTGTAAGCATCTTACAGTCTTTAAACCTTGTCAGGTTCAGTGTCCAGATGAAAAACAGAAAAATTACGGGCAGAGGTGATAGGTACATGAAGAAAAAGCAATGAGCAAAAAGGCAGGCACACACTACAACTGCAGAACAGTTTGTTTCTCTTACAATTTGCTTATGTCCAAATGCCTTATCATTCTACATTTATCAAATACCCAGATCTGGACACCCATGTGAGGTATATAAGCATTCCTGAATCCATGCAGGGAAAAGGAAACAGACACAGGTTCAGGGTGGCACAAGATTACAGGTCACCTCTACTAGAACTGAAAATGGAGATTTAGACCAACTCCAGTCCCTCAACTGACTGAACTAAGTGACTGCTGTGAAAGCAGAGTGAAATCACTGTAAGGCATCAAAGTGAATACGATTCATCAGGCCATTTGCACCATCCTGTGAATCACGGGTTTAAGGAAAACAGCACAGGGTAAACCATCTTCCAGAACAACACCAAGAAGGACTTCAAAATGGATCATCCTACTGGAACTTGAAACAGGAACAGAAGCTCTTACCTTCAAAAGCAATTGTGGGGTGCTCTTTCCTGACACATTGCTGATGTTCAGCTTCAGAGTATTCAGGTACATTCTGTGATGCTGAGAGATGAAAAGCAAGAAGAAAAAGGCTTGGCAATGACAGGGAAATGGCCTTTAATCTTGAAACAACCATGACTGAAGGGCGGCTGCAGATCTAGCTTCCAAGGTAGGCCCGGGGAGGATACCTGAAATAAAAACAATTCCACTTTAGAAAGATGAACGCTCCACCAAGATGTGCAACGTGGGTACAGAAGGGCTGAGGTTCCCCTTTCATCCCAACCCCACTTGTGCACATGACAATATTCCAAACACCACCTTAAAAAAAAAGAGCCGATTTACAGCCATACTAACTTCAGCTAACTTCAACATGGAGCGAGGCGCACAGCTCCCTCGAGAGCTCTGTGTGCTTCGGCCTCCCTGTCCTCACACGGTACCCGGTGCTCAACGGCCGGGGCTGACAGAACAAGAAACCAGCAGACGCCACGCCGTAAGTAAGGACCAAAAAGCAGAGCCCTCGCTCCTCTGGTGTCACAGTCTGTTCAGGGGGCTGCCACGTGCAGGCCTAGCGCAGCCATCGCAGCTAGCACATGTGTGAGGAAAACTGCTTGAGTGAAGACTTAAACATTTTAGCACTGACTTTTTAAAAAGGCAAAAATAATTAAAAAAGGTGTTGCCAGCAGTGTGCTAGTTGAGGTGTAAAAAAAAAAAAATAAAAGAGCTAAATGGGGGCGACTGGTGAGGATGGCTGCATTAGCCGGGGATGCTGCAGTTCCCAGGCACAAGAAGGGAGACACAGATAGGAGAGGCCGATCATGGCTTTTCTACATGAGCCTTTTTAATGAAAGCAGCAGAAAATACACAGCTTGAAGGTTTCCCCAGGGCCTGCCAGGCCTGAGACAGGGCACAGAGGATTAATTAGCCAGGGTCACAAGCTCCCCAAGTTGCAGCTTAGGAAAAGTTTCATCTCAGTGACATGCACCATGTGTTTGTCCATTGTAACTTTGTTCAGCTACTGCAATGTGCTTTCAAACAGTCTGCAACACTTAAACCTTATCTAGTGATAAAGCTGATTCCAATTAGCTTGGCACACTAATGACATTTTCAATCCTTTTAGGTGCATTGGTTCAGGAAGGCGGTGGAACAGCCAGCTTGGTGCCCCACACCTCCACATTTCTACCTGGATCCCCCAAGGCCTCCCCAGTCTAGGACCTGGTCCCCGCAGCACCACCGAGCAGTGACAGACCCGTGGCATGGAGCAGACCCCTGCATGGGACAAGGCTGCAGCGTCGTGGAGCCTGACGGGGTTTCCGGGGGTGCTGAGGCATCAGCAGAGGCATCGCGCACAGCTTTGCGCAGCTTTGCAAAGCACTGCTTTGAAAGATGGATTCTGTGCTCTATCCTTATCTATACTTCTCTGGGATTTTAGACATCAGTATAAAGATGAACTGCCAGTGCATCTATTATGTGATTTCTCGACAGCTGCTACTGCTTTTGACTGAGAATAACGGTGAAGTGGCAGTTAGGATTTGGGGAGTTCTCAGGTCTTTTTTTCCCCCCAAACTAGTGCAAATGAGACATTACAGCCTTTCACATTTTTACAGCCCCTCTAACACACAGGGCTTTATAAAAATCTTCTTCCAGTTCTTCCAAGCAGGTTCTACAGCATTTCACTAAGGGAGATGCTTTTTTAAACATGGCAAATAGCAAACTAAATTAAAAAGTGAGACCGGCAGAAGTAAGAGAGGTGAAACCATTCATAGAAAAGCACAGCCCTAGAACAGGCCGCCCACAGAAGTGGTGGAGTCTCCTTCTCTGAGGATCTTCCAAACCTGCCTGGATGACACCCTGTGCCACGTACTCTGGGTGTCCCTGCTGGAGCAGGGGGTTGGACCTAGAGGTCCCTGCCAACCAGCCGTGGTCTAGCATAAGCAAAAGAGTAAACCCAAGTTTCACACTCACTGGGGCCAGGGAACCATGAAGAGCTGCACACAGGGAGGCCACAGTGTCCCGTAGCCCATGATCTGCCAAAGCAGCATTCCTTAATGCACATTCACTAGTGGTCTATCTGGACTAGTTGCAAAATGTGTCAAGGACTTGGATTTCTGCCACTTTCCCTGGGAGATTTTACCACAGTCCAACAGACTTTTGCACTCCTTAGAAAGTTGTAACCAGTATTTGGGGTAAAGTTCCATCCTCTTCCTTAAAGGTTCAGGTTTGGCATTGCAGGGAAATCCAAAATGTGCATGAAAAGTCATGGTTTCAAAAGTGATGTGAAGTGGAAAGTTATATACAAGACAAAGATGAAATAAGAAACGATACAAAGCTTTTTTGTTGGTATTGTTTCTATCTCCCCTACTTCCTTCCCCTGAATCCATCCAACTAGTAGAGTTCCCATGTGCTGGGAAATTAAACAAAATCAGTTCCATGTACAGCCCTGCACCGATACCCACTGACTCCAGTGGACAATGGCAGCTTGATCCAGGGTGACAGAAATCAGAGCCCTGGAGCATCAGCCCAACAGGAGTCAGAGACCAGAGAGCGCTGAGGGGGCTATGGCTACAAGCTGCCCCTTCCCAGGCTGCCTGCATCATTTTCTCCACAGTGATTTTTGAAAGGTTTCAAATAAATAAAGGGACCTGCTACGAGCAGGGCCAGCCTGCCCCGGCGGGACCTCCAAAACCCCGCACCGAGCACCGCTCCAGCCGGGGCCCGCACCGCTGCGGCTTGCCCTAGCACTAAGCCGTTTAGACACAGTTTAAATGCTATAAAAAGAGCTGTTCTTATTAGGCTCCTTCTGCTCGGAATGGCTTAGGGCTCAAGAAATCAGCTGTCAAGGCTTCAGTGCAGATGAGAGACAAGAGCTCAAATCCCCAGTTAAACCCAAATCCCAGGCAGGTCGCACCACTTCACTTCTTTATTTACCCATCTTGATGCATTTCTACCACCTTGGCTATTTTCCTCCCCCAAGACGCAGGTGCGTGAGGAAAGGGATCCAAGTGCCCTCTCAGGACCCGTGCCCAACGCCGCCTGTGCCGGCTCCCATGGCTCCCTGCCCCTCCGTGCAGCCCCGGGGGCTGCGAGGAGGCCTCTCCCGCACACCCAGTCCCTCAGCCCCATGCCAGAAGGTCAACACGCTCAGGCTCCGGCGGCTCCAGGGACACCCGCTCCTGAGAGGGGTATGTTGTAGGGCACCGCTCCTGCCACCATCCTCCTGTCTATTAAATCAAGGCTTCTTTGCTCCCAGCTGCAACCGGTGGTGCTGGACCTTTCTGCGCAGACATCGGTGCCAAATGCGTCACCCGCGCGGGGATTCACAACGGCGGTACCCAGCCTGCCACCACGACCCTTCCTCGGCCTGCACACAGGTGCCCTCCTGCACCAGCACCCCATCCTGAGCATCCATCTCCATCCCTCCTTCCTCCATGCGTGGGGAAGGAGCCTCTTCCAGCTCCCCCTGCTTTGTATTACTGTATTTCTCATTGATTTCCCAGGAACCAATCCTGATTTACAGAGGGTAACGCAGATCAGGCCCCCTTTGACTAAAGCTCCACGTCTAAAACAAAAATACCTTCAATCAATTTTCCCGGCTCTAAAACAAAGCACACGTTAAAAATGGCTGTACCAGGAATACATACCCTGCTTCCCTCTGACTGTAACTCTCATTTTGACTTAATAAAACGTGATAGTGAAGTTTAAGGATAAAAGAAAATGCTTCATCTTTCATTTTAAAGAGAAGAGAGGCCTTTAAAAAGACTAAAAAAGGAACCTCCTGAAATAAAAAAGCCCTAATTCCTCCATTCAGAATCTTTTGTGATAGGGACAGTTATGGTATTATTAGAAGGGGATAACAGAAGGAAGATGACCACTGGGAAGAGGTGAACATCAAAATATTCAGAAAAGCACTGCACGAAAGGCAATAAATATAAAATAAATATAAACTTTGCAAGGCAAGACAGCTCAGCAATGCGGCTGTGACAAGCTGGCACAGGCAGCTCTGCCCTAGAAAACAGAGCCCGCCAAGGCCAACAAAACCCTGGCCCTTTCTCTATTCATGTGCCTCTCCTCGCCCTCCGCCCTCACCAGCTGGAATTCGTTCCGTCAGACTCGCTCCAGAGGCTGCCTCAGACTAGCCAAGAAAAAGACCCAGCTTTTCCCCCTGCCCTGGCCACATCAGTGAGCTCAGCTCTCAGCTGCGCCTCTCAAACAACACTGCACTTGCAGGTCCTTTGTCCAAACTCATGGGCACCCTTGGACTGGGCTCTTGCCTCCTGAGCCTCTCATTTACTCACTTTAGAGACCAGGGTACAGGATTCATTGGTCAAACCAGTGATTATATAAGTTTGTGAAGAAGTCTTGCTCTGCTTTAATTAAATCCCCTGCAGTCATCTGAGGAACGGGCTAGCTGACCTCCAATTTCACAACCAGTTACACTCCACCATTCCTGCTCCAGTTGGATTTTGCTGCACTCCCTTGTGTCCACCTTGTTAAGAGATTCCCATGGCCTGCATTACAGCACGCATCCTCGCAGTGAGCTTGTTCTCACCCCAGGAAGACAGGACTACATTTTCATGCATATAATCCAAGGGTTATCATTTAAAAAGCCCAGCAATTCAGCAGCAGGGAGGATCATAAGAGTGTGCAGGTAATATGCTCTCCTGTGGCAAAGCAGAAACCTGAGCTCCATCCTAACCACTGCATCACTCTCAGTTCCTGCCTTCCACAGCATCTGAAAAGTGCCGGTTACAGAATCCGAGTCATTTTTACATCAGGAACAAAACAGCCAAGATCTGGCAATACAGGTTCCTTTATTGAATTCTTCTTGTTATCTGGATATTTATATAAATAATTCAGGCAAGCCTTTGCAAAGGAGAAATCGGTTTAACCTAATATACTCTAAGGTTCATGGCTCATGAAGCTTGTAGCAGAGCTGAATATTAATAGTGCATGGTTAGAAGTTGGAGCCAGACTTCTCAGTGGTGCCCAGTGACAGGGTGACAGGCAGTGGGCACAGAACGAAACTCAGGAAACTGCCTGAACCCAAGAAAACCCATCTCCACTGTGAGGGGAGGTTGAACACTGCAACAGGTTGTCCAAGCAGGCGGTGGAGCCTCCATCCTTGAAGACATTCAAACCCCAACTGGACACAGCCCTGGGCAACCTGCTTCAGTAGCTGAACTCAAGCTGACCCTGTTTGAGTAGGAGTTGGACCAGATGATAGGTACCTTCCAATCACAGTTATCTTGTGATTCTGTAGTTTTTAGGACTGTAACATACAAAAGATGGACAGTGTCCTTTGGAGCATCTTATTTCTAGAGCACTATTTGCTTGCTGTTCAAAGTCTCAAACCAAAACCACAAAGTTCTCCTTTGGATCAAGTAGCAGAAAATAAAACTCCTTAATAGAGGCTCAGTATGAAATGAATTGTTGCATATCAGTCCACTTTATGGACCAGTGTACAAACTCAATGAGCCATCACCAACCACTGCTCAACAGCACAGTTAGCAGCTCAATAGCCCTGGAAACCAAAGTGTTTCCTCACCTTCAGAGGAGACCCTCCAGAACAGGAACCCACTATAGGAAGCTTCCATTAAAAAAAGCTGATTTAACAAAAAAGCCTGTGTAACAGAGCAAAATATACTGCAGTGCTGGGTTCCTGCCAAACCCACTGAGCATAAGTAAATACCTGCTCTGCTGACACTGAGACTCTTGAACACATCTAGCTTGGCCACACATAGAGTGCTTCCCCAAGTGCTTCAAGAGGCCCTCCCCAAAGGGCTCTAGAACTTCTTTTTACTGGCTACACATAACATAAAGACATGAGAGGTTTTGTTAGGGTTTGTTTGGGGTATGAATTTAGCACTGAGACTCCAAGACTCCTTTCACAAGTCTCCTGCTTATCCAAAGATCATATTTGGCAATGAGAGCTTACACACATTTAGCTCCCTGTGGTACACCCCAGCTGCTATCTAGAAGACTACCTCTGTCATAGGAATGGAAAAACCTTCCTTTTGCTGGTCACAGACTGACCTCTCAGAGGCTGCCAAGAGAGATGTCAAAGTGGAGACATTTTTTGTCATTCTGGGCTTGAGACTGATTATAGAATTATTTCTTGTGTTCCATCCATGGAGCAGGGTCCCCAAAGCAAAGGCTGCAGTCTGCAAAGGCAATGGGTGCTGCAGTACTGTAGCAGACGTAGTAGAAGCTGGACACCTCCAAGCTCCCTCTTCAGCACTTTCCTCCTAACCACATGGCTGGGAAAACTCTAAGAAAGGGAAATTTAAAATAAAGTCTTATTTTTGCCTATGACCTGAAACAATCTCAGTATTTAGGTCTTCAGCACATGAGCCCAGAAATCACAGCACCAACCAGCCTCCCACGTGAGAGTCTGCCACAACACATGGCCCCAAATCTCCCCAGAGCCTTGTTTTTCCAATGTGGAGAGGTCAGTGCAAGCCCCAGGCCACCTGCCGCCCTTCAGCTCCATCCCACAAAGCCTCCTGCCCAGGTCGGAGATGGCCAGTACCCATCCTGAACCCATGACACAGCACTCAGCAACCCCTCCGTGTACTGCTAAATCGCAAGAGTGGGATGAGAGCTGTTCTGCTTTCAGTGCTTGCCCATGCAGGAGGAAGAAACCACAGCCTGCCTGTGTGCATCAAAGATTTGTGATTACCTGCTGTCTCCTAAGAAACACACTCCTGGCTTAATTGCAACTTGGAGAGTTAGTGCTGGGCATTGCTGTAGTGAGCTCCAAGTCTCAGCCTGCTTCAAACTGAGGATACATTTCGCTGCAGTGTCTTTTTGGCAGCACACAGCATCATTTATCATACAGACCCCTTTGGCTAGAAGGCATTTGAACGGCCAATATATGCCCCAAATGTGAACAGACATATAAACAAAAAAAGAATAAAAAACAACAGATTTTTTTCTGCTGCCATGCCCAGCTTTTGCCATATTTCTTGTAGCAGCAGCAGCAACCTGTGGGGCTGTTAGCTCCTGCCCTGGCTGGGGCAGGCGGGCTCCTTGCTCTGCCTGAGCCTCGTGGTGCCGCAGGGCTTCCCTGCAGGACACAGCTTCCCCCCAGCACAGCACTGAAGGAGAGCAAAGCTGAAAACACAGGGCTCACAAATCACAGGTTATTACAGATTGCTGTGGGTAAACGAAACGAGGCCGATTCCTCACCTGCTGAACACAGCAGTGCCATCAATTTTCCCCAGAAAAATACGTGGCATTCAATAACTTCCCAAAAGGTTGAGCTGATTTCTCCTCTCCCACCAAACATATTTTGCAACTTCCCTGACATCCAAAGTTTCCCAGCCTAAAAAACACAGAAATTGCTATGCTGGGTCACAGCAAGCTCCTTTCAGCCCTTTTCTCTAAAGGGAATTGAGGCAAACAGGACGTAAAGCAAGGCAGATCTGAAGAGATCCTTCAGCAAGCCCCCAGCTGTGTTCTTTGCATGACTGGGGTTATAATTTTCACTGCTCACCTATTTACTTTTCCTGAACCGCACTGTTTGGTCCTGGTGCTGTCCAATGTCCCTAAACTGAGGCATCAAAGTGATCCAGCATCTCATTCAAGCCCTACAGTCTGCTCCATGCTGGAAGCGAAGGCAACAATATTGGAGGATAAGAGCTTGGATCGCCCTCCACACTCATTCTTGATTAAATCTAACATCCAGCTAAACTCTGATGGAGAGTATCCGCTACAAAAGAGCATCAGCTGGGAGCAGCAGCCGGTCAAATGAGATATCCCAACCCTTTTCCTCCTTGGAAATGCTTTTAACAAGCCAGCCCAGCTCTCAGACACAAACCTTGTTGTTGTCTTCCAGAGCAGGGTCTGAGCAAGTGTTTGGGGGCTCACAGTGTCTTAACACACTCCGAGCCCAGGTTTTCTGGAGAAGATGAGTTATTTGTACTGAATTCCAATCGCAGGGCTCTCCAGCCCCCACGCTGCATATATAACCAAATTAGTTTAGAAAATGCAAGTTATTCAGGGACTTAGCTGTTTGGTCTGGCCTTGGAGGATTTACTCTCATTATGGCTTTTATGCAAATTCTGTCCTCCAAATCTCTTCTGAATCAATTATTACTAGATTAATTTAAACATGTCCACCTGGGGTGCCTGTATATCATGTGCCTCATGTTAAAAAGTAAAAAGGATGATAATGAATTCAGGAGGTGACTGAAACAGATTCCTGCTTTGTGGAAATGTGACCTTTTTGCATAATGTCATAAAAGAAATAAGTTCCCTCAAGAAACATGGCAGAAAGGGTCATTACTTGGATCAGCTGGGCTTTCAATCACTCTTTGGAAATTAGCATGATACAATAAAAAATTAATAAGAAATTTAAAAAAATATCACTTTAATGCTCCAGACTATTAAAGTCTTCGATGGACTACTAATTGAAATGTAATGCTTAATTTTCAGCAATGCTGTTTTATTAATGGTAAAAACTTGAATTAATGTCATTAACCACTGTTAATATTACAAATCCCCGGAGGGATAGCAAAGCAATTATGTTATTCGCAGAACTGACAGGGGGTTTAAAGAAAGACAGAGCCTGTACATGACTTTGCTAAGGAGGCAGAGAGGGTTCCCCCCGGGTTGTTTGTTTTTCTCAGCAAAGGGGAGTGCGAGGAAGGGAGGAATGTGCACGAAGGTAATTACTGCTGGTTTCCAGGCCCCTTGTAGCGAGCAGATTAGTCTGTTACTCAAACCCCATACTGTGGGGATTCTGGAGGGATAATTTGGGAATGGGAAATAACGGTCCTTCTGCTTGGCAGCCTCCCGCGGTCCACGGGGATCCACACGGCACCCGCACGACTCCCCGGCTGATGCAGGCGCTGGGTGCAGCCCCCGGCAGCGAGCGGCTTGGCAGAGCTGGGCTGGTTTGGGCCTGCCTCACGCCAGGTCCTGTCTAACCACCCAAGGCATCAACGTCCGTGGTCCTGAGTGGCCGCAGCTCCGCGAGGGCGAGCGCCTTCATTCTACATAGCAAGGTGAGCGCCTCGTCAGATCCACCGCTTACACAGTGCCACAGAAGGGGCTTTATGGGAGTTAGAGACCCCAAAGCCAAATGACTGCCAACTGGCAGGAGTCACCTCATGGAGCGAGTGACAACCTCACATGGCACTGGTCCAAAAGGGCACTTGACCCAGAACAACTGTGTTTGAGATAACGCCTTGACGAGCTATCGCTATCGCTTCACTGCTCGGCAGATAATTCAGGGCAAGGACTAGACTCAGCTGGCCCAGGAAGGAAGATCTCCTCCCTAAGGAGCTACCAGCCTTGTTGTTATTGCTCAGAATCCCCAGGATTTTTGCATTTAACTTGCATAAAGTGAAAACACTCCAACGCACCCAGCCCACTATTGGCAGAATTCAGGACAAACAGATGTCTCTTTCAGACGGCTCTTTTCAAGGCAACTGGTCAAGCTTGCCACCAATTCTCAGTGTTAACACTCAAGAAGAGCTATAAAAATAGGTTCCTCTGTTCCAAACAGCATGCTGACATACTGCTATAAACCAGCTTGAAAGCTGCTTGAGAGGGTCTTCCAACACTGCCTATCCCATCGCTTCCTAAAAATTAAACTCATTTCCTTCTAAATAAAAGTAAACACACCAATTACCTTTTATTTTTGGTGCCTAATATATAAAACCTCAAATTTTAACACAACAGCAAGCAACTGATAAAAGACCTTGTCTTTCAATAAAGCAAGAATCCACCCCGAGTTCAAGCTGATATGGTACCAGGACTCGTGCTAGGCAGGTGGGACCAGGGTCTGTCTTTCCTTGTGGCCCAAGCACCTCTGTTCCCATTCAGAATATAGATCGGCTGTAAAATAGAATGAGATTTGGAGGTTTTACTTAAATGGATACATTACTTTGAAATCTTCTTAAAAATGGGAGAGTGAGCAAGAGGAAAAACGTCTGCACAATTTCCACCCTGCTTACCAGGGAGGCCCAGCACCTGGCAGGCTTTAGCCTACAGAACTCATTTTCTCACCCACTCCCCCTTTGAAAACCAAGGGAGAGGAAGTCACCGAACACACCAAGGTCAAGGCAGAGCGAGCCAAAGTCAAACTCATCGAGCCATTTAAAACCACACGCCATTAGACTATTATGGAGACACAAGACCTTACAGATTGCAGCTTAATAGACCACAGGGGAGGGCGAGGAGGGAGAAGGGACGAGAGATGCTCCTCACACAGAGGAACTCACTGATTAAAGTGCAAGAGTGGGCAGGGGACCGCGGCAGCGTTTGTGCTCATAAAGCCGAGACTTATTCTGCACTATGAACAGACGCACCACAACGGCGCAATGTTTTGTTATTGCATGATTAATTGGAAGTCACCAGCAATGACATATGAGCGGCAGGATGGAGCTGTCACCGCAGAGCGATTCTTCACCGCGATCCCTGCCCGTCTCTCCAAGCTGCAATCGCACACCCAGGCGCAGACGACCAGCTCATTACATATCTTTATATAAATAACAGTGACGAACAATGGCAGGCTGAGGTAATCTCTGCGGGATATGAAATAGAGGGAAAGGTAAGATGGAGAAATCGTCTTCAAATATTAGTAAGCTTGTCCATGCTAATCTCCATCAAATGAGGCATTTCTCTTTTCCTCTGAAATGAAACTGGTTCCTGCTGCAGATGTATGATAAAAGGACGTGTGGTGGCATAAATGACAACTAGCAGCCTTTCTTCTTCAAAAGGCCACTAGTTCTAAATCTTAAAAACGTATCTTGATCAAGACTAATTAAACTTCGACACAGTCGCTTTATCACTTACTTAGGTCAGTAAGTAAGCATCAGTAACTGGTCCAGCTTACTTTCTGAAGGCCTCTAGATCAAAGACTCTTTTATATTTCTTTTGGCAGCACCAAGATGATATCAAATCATTAATTTTCTCCATGCATTTTATTTCAGTCAGAATCACTGCATTAAAACACAATCAAGTATAGAAAAACCCTACAAGGCTCAAGGGTACCCAGGTACCCAGGAAATCACTCATGTCACTTACGTTTTGTGTACACCAAATTCACAGCTGAATTGCCAATAACAGTGCAGAGTTGTCTAAGCTTCAGGGGAAGCTTAGTGCTCCCCTTCACACCCCACTGGATCGTGGTTCGACCTGTCACGCTGATCAGTTCATTTACTTGCTCTCTGGGACAAAACTTAAGGCAGGAGCCCACTGGGCAAAGAAGACACGTACTTTGGAGGCTGGATCCGAACGGGATGGCCTTGTCTAAAGGTAAGTAGTTCCCTCTCTGCTGTGACTTCTCTGTTAACAAGCTCCATTTCACCCCCTTTGAGATGCTCAGCAGCTTGACACAGCTTCAGCTTCCCCTCTTCACCGCCCTTAAAGTAAGGTCAATGATGCAAAGGCCCTTACCTGCTGCTGCAACAGTCCTCACAGGCTCTCGTACACCTGCCTGGGCCAGGAAGGATCCGACACAAGAGGAGGGATGAAGCCCAAAGCCAGGGCTGTCCCCTGGCCTACCGGCAAACGGCAATCTCTGCCCTCACCTAATCCACCCAGAGCCCTGGGAGGGAGAAGAGCTGCCTCCCTGGGCCTATTTAAGAGCCCCTTAATGACCGTTAACTTTTTTTAGCTGGCCATTGATTCCAATGGCATGTGCATTCACACACCATAATACCTCTGCCGGCCTTCATTAATTTACCGTGCATAATTTCTCTGAAAGCTTTTGCAGGCAGAATACCCCTGAAGTGACTCACTAACTCCATCGCATAAAGCCCGACCGTTATGCAGATTCGCCTAGTTCTCCCCCAAGAAGCTAAAGAGCAGGTTTTGTCCCGGGCCTGGGCGCTTTCGGACGCGGGAAGGAGCGCGGCTCGAGCATCCCGTGTGCCGATGAATATGTAAGGTCAGCCAGGCCAGGGGAGCGAAAGAACAACAGCAAGGAGGAAAAAAGGGCAACTTATGTCAAAAGATTTTCTGCTTTCCGAAAATCTCTTATAAATCTCAACAGTGGGAAGTCTTGGAAGCGAAAGGTTTTTAAAATACCGGGGGGAAGTGCAGCAATATAGATATTCACAAACCTTGGCCCATCCATCTAGGGAGAGAGAGGGGGAAAATGGAGCGGAGCGAGTGCGGCAAAGCCACCTCTCCAGGAGAACAAAGCTTGGAGCTGTCAGGAGCTCCAGCGCCACCCTTAGTGTTGCAATAAATTAAGAAACTGTCAGTGTTTTCCCATTATAAATCTCTCAAGTCTCGGCTTACGTAGACCGAGGTGAGATGCAGACTCTACTCCCGCAGCAGTAGAGAAACTGCAGACAAAAGAACCACGGAGGTATCGGAGCCATAAATAGAACCAGTGTCTTGCAAACTTTGCAGATGTTGGTTTTAGGGAAAAAAAAAAAAAAAAGGTATTTTTAATTACAATTAGGTTGCCTTGAAGCAAAGTTACAGGCTGACAAGTGAGAAGCTCCCATCTATTAGTCGTCCAGGCTGGTGTTCGTGTTTTCTTCAGCACCACTGAACCTGGTAGGAAGCTCCAGCACAGCAGGAACCGTAGGCACAGATGAGGTGCTTGTTCTAAACACAGACTGCAAAAGAAGGCTCCGTGTATTTCAATGCAAAAGAAAAAAGCTTATAATGAAGACTAACAACATATGCAGAGGAAAGCTGCACATGCCAATACTTTTTTAAGTGAAAAAACACCAGAAGTATTTTGGCAAGACAGCCTTGGTACGAAGGCCGCAAGCCGCTATCAGCATTCAGGTAATGAAAACTCGGAGCGCTGCCTGGAGTTAATTTCGTTAAACACCATTAATAATGAGGCTAATTACACGTGCTTAGCAATAGTTTTGCCTGCAACTGTAATATCACCAAGTTGCTAATAAAAGGGTCTGTCTGGGGAGTAACAGCCCCTAAAGCTGTTGAAAGCCCCTAAAAATGTGTTTACAAATGACATGGAAAAAATGACACAATGCTTTAGTGGAGGAAGAGCTTCTCTTTTTTCCCTCTCTCTGCTTCTGTTTTGTTTTTTGTTTTGGTTTGTTTTTTTGCACATTTGCTTTGCTCCTAACAGTGAACTCCTCACAGCAGTTCTGACATAAAAGACTCGTCAGGGCAATATTGGCACCCAGAATCTGGCCTATAAAAACGGGATAAAACAGAAAACAGACTATTGGATTGCAAGGCTCCAGTGGCTAAGGGGTAGTATTTAATCTTCGTCTGACGTACCTGTCTGCATTAGGCATAAAGGAGTGCATATGTTGGATGATTTTGGCCTGGAAGACGCCTGCCTGCTCCAAAGAGATAGAGGTAACGTCTCAGACACGAGACAGGAGATACTCTCAGCTCCCCGCACATATGACAGTCGAGCAATGTAGGAGCCAACTGCTTCCCCCTTCATTCAGCCATAATAGCAAATAACTCCACACATTTTGCTAACCCTTTTAAAGTGTTTCCATACAATACCACCATTTGTTCTTAGCTTAGACATTAGCAGAAGAAAGTAGGACAGCTCTTCCCTCCTTAATGCTTGATTTTGCATTAATTATTTTATTGCATAGAATTTATTTACTGAAATCTTGCCGTAATTTTTCTCGTAAAATAAACAGCATAGCGGTCCGCTGCAGAGTTTATAGCAGCAAAATAAAATTCTCTCCATATGTCCGAAGTACAGGCAGTTCACAGGCAGAACTGGCAAATGGTGTGATTAATCCTGCCTGCAATTCACAAAGACAAATGTAAAAATAACGTCCAATTCCTCTCTTTGTGAATTACCGCTTGAGAAAAAAACTCCCTGTCTGTATCATATAAACCCAAACCAATTTTTGAAGATTGTTTACAATAAATCAAATTTGGGACAGGGCTCGACTGATGAAATTTCAAACACCATCTCTTTACTCTTTGGGTGCTCCTTTTAGAATGTCAAGTTAACAGGAAAAAAACACCCCGGTGGATACACAGACGCCAGACACATTCAAAGGTTTCCATCTGGGCTTTAATTATTATCACAGTTGCCTCACTAAATTGAATATGATCCTCCCCCTCCTAAGGGGTTCGTCTTGTCTCTGATTTAGCTTACTTTGCCTTGATGAACAAAATCTGGTACAATCATCTTCTGCACTGCCCCAGAGGAGCATCTTCCCGCGCATCCGTGCGCTGCCCCACGAGCCAGCTTTTTGCATTTCTTTCTCCAGACGTTATGCTGAACTTTACTCAGATTCTTCTTTCCTGCAGGAAATTCTTTTGGAAAACTCCTAGAGCAGATTTTCTCCAAAGAGCACATTTAGATTAGATTAAGTCACTGCCATTACCGTGAATTAAAAAAAAAAAAGAGAGGGACAAAAAAGATTTAAGCAACTTCTTCCCGATGCAAGGGACAAACAAAACCCTCTTTCTGCCCTCCTAAGCAGCATCTCCTTCTCCTGACCCCACTGCCCAGTTCATCACTGCTTTCAGATGATAATTAGTGAGCGCAGACAGCCTGATCTTTGCCATTGCTCCTGACCTATTAGTCTTGGCCTCTCTCAGTTACTAGGGGAGTCTTTCTATAGGTGTTCTCGGGAGCCGAAGAAGTACACCATCTGTTTTAGCTCTCCTAATTTGAGCTGTTAAATAAAAACACGTAACATCAGCTACAAAAATGCCTTTGTTAGGGCTTTGAATCCTTTATAATTAACTGCAGACCTGCCTGTTGCTCTCCAATAAGGTCACTCGTTCAGTAACCAGAGGTGGTCCCAGGAGGTAGTACATAAATAGCCTATATTGAAGCCTAAATTAGCCTAACACAGAACTTCCTGTACTCTTCACTGCAAATAAAGCAAATATTTATAGACTCTTGCAATCTTCAAGGCTCCTGCCTAAGAATTAGAATTAGAGCAGTGCTTCTTGCTCCTAGTAAATCAGAAGCCAAGCAGATTTCCCAAAGCCTGGATTCCCGAACGTATTATCTTTGTTTGAAACTCCCCGTGCCTTGCTCAATATCCTTTGCAAAAGAAAAAAAAGAGAACCAAAAGATAACTCAAAAAGGAGGTGAAAACAAACGTTGAAGGAAAACATCTCCCTGTCAAATTTTTGTTAAAAAATACTGTCAGAGGCTCCAACATCTGCTTTCAGTTCAGGGCTTTGCCACAGACTTTCTGCGTGGCCTCAGGCAAGTCCTTTCCACTTTAGCCTTCATCTTTCCTCTCGTTTTTTTTCTTTTTTCTTTTTAAGCAAGTAGCCATTTTCCTTCCTCCTCTCTTTGCTTTCTGCCTTGACTGCCCAGAGACATGCATAATTTTATGTAAGAAAAGTAACAACATCTTCCTGTTGGACATCATCACATGGGGAGACACTTCTCTGAAGGATGAAGGCCTTGCACTGTAACCACTTCAGGGTGAAGACCAACATTTGTCAAGTCTTCTGTTTTATTCACTATTTAGACAAGGAAGGCTGCAGGGGTTTCTGGAAGCAGCTGGAGGAGTTTCTGTTGGACTCACGGCTTTAAGCACTGTTGGGACACCATTGTTTTATTCAAAGCTGTCAGAACACCTCAAGTTCTAGCCACTCATCCTTTCTCATCAGTAATTTTCATGTGAATCTAAATCAATGAGTTTCTACTGTGCCAGCATAACTCAGCTCCTATGTGTCACATAAACACTGCTAAAAAATAAACAATCATCTTATTTATAATATTCTTATACCAAGCTGATGTTAGAAAATGGACACACGTTAGGGAAGTGGGAAGCTTTAGTGGCTGGGGCAGATGGTGCCAGCAAACAGGCTCCAGCATTACAGGTAACTTTATCATTTATTTTCAACAGGTAACTGCATTTCCTTGCCCATTCACCACCTCACAGGGAAGGTCTGGTAGAGATCAAGGTACCCATTTATCTTATCCTTGTTGATTAGCCAGCAAACCTCTCTGTTTGGCTTCAATCTCCACATGATGTGCTAGATGCATTTCAAATGTGTAAGACCCAACCTCAAGTGCTGTCAAAGAGCTTTCAGAAACTACTGAAACACAAAATTTATATATGTATGTCTGTGGGAATACATCAGCGCAACTTCATGCCTCTTGTCTTGCCTGCACCCAGCTATACTAGAGCTTCACTACACATCTTTAACTCCATTCGTCCTATATGAAATGATAAAATGCTCATATGTCACAAGGAAGTGTCTTTAGAATAATGACTTGGCTTTGGAGCTCAATATATTTAATTATCACAGTATGTACACACATTATCCCCAGAATCTGCAGCCTAATTGAACTATCCTTTTCTTGTAGGCAGCATGCTAGATGGCTTTCCTGATGGCAGAATAAATAGATTTGAACGAGCCTTCTGAAATCACAGCCCCCTGCTGAGCTGCTGCTGGCAGAGCTCAGGTTTCCATCTCATTTCCTTTTAGTCCAGGTTCTGCCAGTCCAAATCACTTCCTATTCGTTCATTTAGGTTTCCTGAGTCTTTGACAGAAGCAACTTCAGGTGCTGTCTGCAGATGTCCCCTGCTTTCTGCAGCCCCATCCCAGAGCTCTTCCACTGCCTCTCTTTTCACCTCTCCTGTTCCACAGAGAAGCCCAGCTTCATGGCTGAGGCAGCTGCATTTTTCCAGAGCTGATGTTCCTCCCTGGGAACTTCTGCAGTTAGAAGGAATGTTCTTGGCCAAGACCCCTTGACTGTGAAGCAAGTTGAAAGACAACAAAGGCTAAAAGCCTTCCTAATCACTGACCTTGTGCTCATACAATAATAATACTTTGCTGAAGTGATTTTGGAAATGGACTACAAAAATCCATGGGCGCTTAAGAAGTCTCCAAGAAGAACAGTATAGGAGTGCTGAGAATATAATAGGTGTCTAACTATAAAGATGTTAGTTGCCCTAGAAATGTCACAAACTGGAGCGGCAGATGACTGAAGTAGACAAGATCTGTCAAGAAAAGTTTAGCACCATCAAGCCCATGCTTTGAAAGCATAAAGATGACTAATTGCATCCGTTTCCCTCCCCACAGCAGAGAAAAGGTTCTCCTGGCAATGAGAGAGGGCTCTTCTGAGTTCCTTTTTGCTATCTGCTCACCTGTTTCAACTCAGTGTAGGATTTAAGGCTGAATTTAAAAGGAAGTTAAGTAAGTAATGGGCTTGCGTTCATCCCCCTTCTCTTCCAAGACCAGAATTCAGCCAACATTTTGGAAAACACCGATGAATGTCTGAGGGTGAAACGTCCTGCTGGCCCCAAGCCTTTCTTAGCACCGTCATAAAGCTGCCAGCACTTAGCACAGGACTCATTTTCTGGCCAGGAGGCCAAGCAGAGTGGAAAGTTTCACAGGTCTGACCCATGATGGACACAAGTAGGACTCAGATCCTGGACCTGATTCTGACTTAGGCAGTGGGTGAACACAGGCGATAGAAAGCAAGGTTTTATTTGGAGCACAAAAAGACTGTGCTCCCGTCCTTATCTACCAATCCTTTTATCTCATCATCAATACATACACAACAACACTGGAAATGAGAAGACTGAGTTAAAATTAAGAAAAAAAATTGTTGAAATGTATTTGGACTTGTGTTTCATTATTAGGGCTCCTTGTTTATTTTATTCACCCCCTCTCTCTCCCTCTAACTGGCTGGGTGCCCAACAGAGGAGGAGAGACAAGGAAATGAAGAAAAATTAATTATAACTAACAAAAGTCATTTTGAAGTGGTCTGTGCTGTTCTGAAGGTGTGATGCTCAGGCAGGAGAAGCTCTGGGGCTCTGGCTTTGCTGCTGCTCTTCCTGGGTGCCCACAGAGCTGCTCTCTGCCGCTGCGTCCGCATCTTCTCCCTTTCATACATCCCTCACAGCCTGCTGCAGCCATTCCGCACAGCATGATGAGGAGCCTGAGATGCAGATTCTTCCCCTTGTTGTTTTGAATACTGAGAACATTGGCACAGAGTTTCTTTTCTATTTAAATTTCTCTTTTCAATTTGGAGCTGGTTTAAACCACACATGATGCAGACAGGTAAGAACTAAGCATCTGCTGCTCGGATCTATGGCTTCTCCTTCAGTTAAGCCTGCAGCAATAACCCCTTGTGCTAGGACATGGATAAATTCCCCCAAAGCTCAAAGAAGAGGGTGTCCCAGCTCTCACACTTTCAAAATGGTTTAGAAAAAGATTTTCAGAGAAAAGACTGTCTCTTTTTCCCTTCTTTACAGTGGCCAGTACAGACCCCAGTCAACTTCTTTGAACACAAAACAAACACTTGGTCCTCATAACCATTACCATTAATGTTTCCCTGCTTTTGAAACTCCCCTAGACCGCAGCCACCAAAACTTATTCTCATTTGGCATTAAGACGACGGATTTGCCAACAGACTTGGGAGGTGAAATAACATCATGGGGCCACCTGCTCCGCTGGAGTTTAGCTTTAATAATGTAATACAATATCGTAAGCTGAAGTCATTTGATGCACTTGGTGCAGGAAGGAAATGCAGATTTCCTCCCTTTCTCTGGAAGCTTTGGGTTAGGCACTGTAGTAAGATTTATCATTCCACTCCTATATCCCCAGGCTGAACAGAGCAAAAAGTCAGATTCATCCCTGGTGTCAGCATTGACTTGACATGAAGCCAAAGAGAAAAAGGAACAACGACTTTATTGCCATTTCTAAAAGATTTAGCTGGGCAGAACGAGCATAGATTTCTTTTCACAACTCAGGTTTGGCAGCCACCTCACATTTCTTCTCCAGATAAAGTGGAGTATCTTTGTTTTCCTTTGAGAAGCTAATTACTGTATAATCTAGCACTCCTAGCACTGTCTCTGGGAAAAATCCATCTCGAAGCCCTGCATGGTTGGTTACCTGTTCACTTACTACAGCATCGCTGCATATCTACTTTGCCCAGGCTGCTTCACACAAATTGGATTTCATTCCAGGATTGCATTGACGTTGCATCCTGAACATGAGCCACCAATTTGCACACACCTCTGCAGGGGTCGGATCCACAGAGCAGCAGCCACGGAGCCCGTGCCCAGTGAGGAAGTGCAGCCTTCAGATGGGTTCATTTCCCAGCATGGCTTTGATAGTAAGGGACACAACTGGCGGGCAGGAATTCTGGAATTTAATCTTACCGCTGCCTGAGCAGTTCTTTTAAATTCCACCTCACGGAACTATCTTCTTTCCTTAAGCTTGTGAAATGCTTTGAGATCCTAAGGCCAAACGCACTTGCTTTCTGGCTGTGCATGCCTGGGTTCTTCGCCATCACTCGGGCTTCAGGGCTCAGAGGAAGCCCTCCGTTTCGTGCACAGCCTTATGTGTTAGATATGAGGTTCTTGACAACAGGATCAATTCCAGGTTTAAATTACAATGCATAAGAACCCTGTGTGATTTCAGTAGCACTGTGTCCAGTGAGTAAACGCTGACACCAAATCCCGGTCGAAGCAACCACCACCTGCCAGGTTGGCAGACCATGCAGTGAGGAAAGGGCTCTGCTAGAGGTAGATGCATGAGGGTTATTTCCTACATTTGCAGCAAAACAGGCACCGAGCGTATGCAGCAGCATAAATACCCTTAAACATCATCGCAGGCAGCGGCTCTGTGAGAACAGCCTGCAACCCGTTACAAAGCCTCGTGTTGTTCTGCCTCCTCCAACGAACAGACTGCAAAAGGAACACAACCAATTCGATCTCACACATCCAACCAGCGCACAAAAAGCAGCTCCCGAGCAGCTGCTGCCTACCTACAACTCTCTAATTCCAGCCCAAACAATCTGCTTCCCAGTTGCGGGAGCGCAATCCGCAGCCGGGCCCAACAGCAGACGCAGTCGGCAGAGACGGGACGTGGTGCCTCCAGCGCTGCCACGCGGCTAATTACGAAGGGCAATTATTGTAATTAATGCCGGCGGATGTGGCCAAGTCTCACTGCAACTACTGTGGGGAATTTCTACCCCTGCTCCAACCAAAAACCATCTGTCAAACAGGAAAGCACAAAATAAAACCTCTCTGTGCCAAATATTCTCAGTAAAATGTGTTATTGCCACTAACTGGGCAGTCGTCAAGAGGCCGCCTCAGTGCAAATCACAGCAAAACTGAAGGTTTGGAAAGACCCCTACCTTCATATTCACCATCTCCTCAGGTAAGCAGCTCACTGATGTGAGCACCACAAGGCTGTCCCTGGGGACCTTCAGGGATGGACGAATTTCATGGTCTTTTTTGCCCCAACCTGCTTGGTTTTGCTCAGAAGGGTAGCAGGGATCAGCTAGAGAAAATGCCTTGCAAATGGCTTCTGCTGCATGGCTCTATCAACGTAATGAGCTTTCCAAAGGCTGTTGCTACTGGCTATTCACACATTCACATTTTCTTGTCCTTGTACCTCCGTGACAACCCGAATGGCAGTGGGAATAAGAAAAAATTACTAAAGCAGACGTCATGTTCCCGCCTGGTCCATGCACACGCTCTTAACAGAACGACCTCACACAGGAAAGTTGCTGGCTCTATCAAGCTACTTCTGTGCAATTAGGAGACAAAACCCACAAAATTGTCTGCCTTCTTTGCGCTCTGATTTCTTCTCGTGCAAGCTCTCATCCAAAAATACCCATGCATGGACCTCTTTAGGTGCCTGTTGCAGGTGGAAGACTCCTAACTCCTGAGTGCAGAGACCTCCATCTGCTCGGCGCTGGCACCCAGGCATCTGCAAGAAGTTTGGTGGTGGGGGATATCTGAACCTCTGAGAAAACTGGAGATATTGGGGACCAAAATACACATCTGGCCAAAATGCTGGGGCAAGGAAGGGCCCAGGCTCAGGTTTGCGTTGCATGGGCCCAGTGCAGTGGACAGGTGCCGCAGAGCTGGAAAGGCAGAACCCAGGGCTGCTGAAGCAGGAGACACCTCAGATGAAGACAAAGCTCAGGTCCGTGCCACTCACTTCCACAAAACTAATACAAGATCAAAGAGGATGTTAAGAGGTTATATGGAGCAAACTCGGGTAACTTGGTTCCCAAGTCCTAGCTCTGGCGAGAGGGAACCCAATTTAGTGCAAGCAGATAGATGGCTTTGAGGTACCAGCAAGTGCCCTTAGGTGCAAAAGCACCTGTGAGGATATTCCTATTAATCCCTGCTACTGCAGTAATTAATAAAACAGATAGCTGCTGTCTGCAGAGCTGCGTGGGTCACAGTTAAGGTTTCTTCGTAGGATGTTGCTAATACGGTGTAATGAATTATGAACGTGTATTGATCTGAGCTGAATGAAGATTTGTTCTTCCTGTATCTTTTTGTTGATGTGGTGCTGTGCAGCATGTTTGACATAAGTTAATTAAAAACTGCTTAGTAGTCATCACACATAGGTTAATGGTGAATACATCTGTAAAACCAAAACCATTACACACAACAGTGATTTTGTGCTGGAAGATACACATGTCGGTTTGTGACATACCAGAGAAGTGTCAAAATATTATTATTGAATCTGAGCACTTCAGAATTTATGAAAATCTTATATATTTCAGCCCATTTACAATTTTTTCATTACTTCCCATCAATATTTAATTCTTTGCTTGATAATGATTACCCCGAAAGAGAATAAAAGCTTCAGAGGAATACAGAAAGCAATTCATAATTTTCAAGAATAATCCTCCATGGCTCCCAGTTAACTAATCCAAATTCTAGTAAGATATAGTATAGACATGACAATATATCAATGACGCAAGTTTATCCTAAGGATTTATTTATAAGAGTGTTCACAAAGACGTAACTCTTCCATTTGCAATTGCTCTTGCTCAGATTGCTCTTAGAAAATAATCTTCTCAGCTTTTGAAATAACATCTGAAGTAAAATGCTTCTTACCATGCTGGTGATTCAAATAATCCTGCTGAAAATTTTAATGTCACTAATGACTTTATTTCTGATTTAGATTTCTAGAAGAACCACAAGAAGAATCATCTTCAGATCAGTGGTAAGAATCCCCTGGACTACCTGAGTCTGCCAAGAGCAGAAAAACAGAGTTGTCCAAGCCAAGGAAAGTAGTTATATGTAATAACTAAGCGTCTGCTGCACCAGTTGTTTTTAAACCCACCTTCCTGTCACATAATATACCCATAAATCCATCAGCACCAGGTCACCACTGTGTCCCTCTAGGGTGCAAATGTAATTGAAACCTCACAACCACTTAGGGCTGTTGTTTTTCCCTGTTTTAAAGGCTAGTGAGGTTAGTCTCAAATGCACCAATATATCAGACCAGGGTGGCATTTATAGCGCCAGTGTCTAACTGAAGAGATCCTTACAGGTCCATGGGCAAGTGTTTTCTTCTGATTTGCAGTGACTTGCAATGCACACACCCGGACTATGCGGGTCGGCAAAGATGAAGAATATAATAAGGCAGTCAGATAGCAGTGCTTAACATCTGTTGCTTAACTACATCATGTCTCATCAATCAGTTTTCATTCCACTTCCCATTGGTGTTTTTCTTTATCACTCTATCTTTTTTTCCATTATTTCTGTTCAATGGAGTAAAGACAGTAGATGAAATGTTGAAATTACTTTGGATTATCGATGGCAAGAAGAGCGCATAAGCAACATTTGGAGTCTGACTTCAGTGTAGGAATGGATATTGAGGTGAGATCCCAGCGCAATTCAGTAGTTTGAAATTGCAGAGGGAAAAAAAAGATTTGCCATTCTCTTCCAAAAGCAGGTGGAAAATTGTGTATGCAACTGACTCTTGTATGTTCTTTTTATTTCCTTTCCTCCTTTTTCTCTTCTCTTCCCATTTCCTTTTTTTATTGCTTGAAAGATGCTTTTCTTTTTTCAAGCATCATTTTGCATTCAACATAGGCTGCAAAATACAGCTGCTGTTGTTATCACAGACCCTAATGTACCTGCAAGTGTGTTTACAGCACAGTGTAGACAAAAGCAGGGCAGCTTTCATCTTGCTAGATTGGGAAGGGAAAGTGGCTGGACCCCAAAACCACAAAATTTCCTGGAAACAGAATACAAGATTGAGGGCAGAGTGCCGCATACCCTTGCCACTAACAGAGTTTTCTAGGGGGGTATATTTTGTATCCACAGATATATGTCTGGAAGGCTTGAAGATGTGCTGTAAAATCCCACCCGGTTTCACTCTGGTGATGTGGGGGAGGAAAAGGGACTTGTCTTTCTACAAGCCCAGAATGAAGATTTGGTGCCTTTCTACACCAAGCGCCTGCACTTCCCACACCTCCAGCACCCACCGCAAACACTCCGCGACCTGTCGTCAAGCAGCCAGAAAGCCAGGACACACAAGCCTCCATCCAAAGTTCTCTGTAATAATGCTTCATGCAGCAAAATGTAATTCCCCGGGATATTTAATCTCTCTTTGTTCTCAGGAACCACCTGCCAGAGTAACCGACACAGGGTGGCCTCGCTAGGTGGGTGACGTCAAGGTTGGCAGCGCTCACGTCTGACACTCTCCAGACAGGATATTTCAGACTGACGCTGACATCCTATATATTGAAATCTTATAGCCAAGTCGCCTGTGTCGATTTTGCGTTTGCTGCTCAATAGCTCGTGGGTCGTGAAATTACAGGAAGTCAAGTGGCCACCGTCTCCCATGCGGTCCCTAGATCAAATTGAGTGATGGTTCCGCCGGCTCAAATGCATGAGGAGAGGAGGGCAGCGTCCCAGGCATTCAAACTTACTTATAAATGCAGCAAAAATAAAAGCAAAACTAAAGTGGTTAAAAAAATACAAAATGTTGCTCCGTGATGTACTGTAAGAACTCAGTAGCAAAGTGCATGCTAATTCTGAGCTAATTCAGAAATGCGATCTTATGGCTATGGACTTGTATTACTGATTTATATAATTTAGAAAGTTAAGGAAAAGTAGTTAATGGTACAGCCTGCAAGTGATAAAAGCAATGAAAATTGAGGATTTCCACTAGAGCATTTCCGTTTACCCTGATCTTCCCTGATCACACACCCAGCCAAGCAGAGCCCTGCTTCCCTCTCTGCTCGGTTCTGTAGCAGAGATAACTCACTTACAGCATCGGTCATGATGAATCACAGAGAAAAATCGCTGTCTAACATATATCCTCCTGCTCCAGGGCACCAGCCAAGTCTGATCAGTGTGATTAAGAGGAAGGTCCTTTGTGGCATGCCGAAGTTTCTTGCTTCTTGCCTACAGCATCTGATGCCGGATACTGCCACTGAGAGCACATCCGGGGAGAGTGACTCCAGTCTCACCTGGCCAGTCCTGTTCTCCTCGCAGGCACCGGGCGCTGCGAGCGTCTCGCTAAAGCTCTGCTCGTACTACGCACCCCTAATTGTTTTGCCAGATGCCTTCTGGAAACCTGCAGAGACTTCCGATGTGTCAAATAACCAGCTTCCTGCTGAATAAAAGTTATCTTCGGGAAAGTGTTAAAGAGTAACGGTGGAGAGCAGACACGGCCCTCTCCTTTTCATCTGCAGTGCACTTGCATCCCCCGCAAACAAGTGTGTAGCGCTGCACAGCCAAAGTGGCCCTGGGGAAGACCCTTCGTCCTGCTCAACTGCGTGCGTTAGGAGCAAAGCTAGCAACCAGCTTCCTACCCAGCCTCTTTACTGCTGCTGAACCCCCTTAAGAAAAGGGAGGAAAACACATTTTCCCCTGTACATAAAAAGAAGAGATTGCAGTGGTCAGAGACAGGAGAAAAAAAAAAAAANACATTTTCCCCTATAAATAAAAAAAAGAGATTGCAGGGGTCAGAAACAGGAAAAAAAAAAAAAAAAAAGGAAACTGGTTGGCATGAGCATGTGAACATTATCAGAAATATATAAGAAATATCAAGGTTCGTACTGCTCTGCTGGCCTGGATCATGCTTTGATGTTCACTGCTGCCAAACATATTCACTACAATAGGAAATGCCTCCAGGCTGAGGATCTCTCAGTGCCAAAAAAAGGAGTCGAGGGAACAAGGATAAAGGGCCATGATGGGAGAAAAAACAAGCAGAAGGAAAGTATGAGAGTATGAAAAGGAGTGGTAGGTTTACCCGAAGGAATGAGGGGAGAGCCAGGCAGAATGTGCCCGAGTGCCACAAAACAGAGGCTCCCTCCTCCATTCCCACTCACCCGGCCCTGACAGACGGGTGAAATGAATAAGAACCCAATTCCCCTGAAGGAGAGCGGAGCACCACGTTGGTCACCAGCTGTGACGGCCGCCGTGCGGGGGGCTCTGTGCGGAAGGGGCAGCACGCGGCAGCCAGGAGGCCGTGGAGCTGCCGCGCGGCCCGCAGGCCCTTTAGGGCGGGCGGGGAGAGCAACCTGCTAAATGGAAACCCAGAAGATCAAACAAACAGCCAAGTACTGGAATCTTAAAAATCAACCAGCTGCTTTATTGAAAATCAATTTCGCTCCCGTAGGAGAGGAATAGCATAACGGAAAGACTTAAATCCGGAAAAGAGCCTCACTCCTGAGTTCTGCACTGCAGGGCAGTATTAAAGGACACCCTCTGGCACTGACTCAGAATGAAAATGGTGGAAATCAGGTTGAGATGGAAGAAAAGTATCTAGCACAGGTCTGCGCTAGCACGCAGTTACGTGGATAGATCTAATTCATATGATCTGCTCATCTGCCTCCCAGACCTAGTGTTTCTCCTTTACATCATCCTCTGTTTCTAATCAGGCTATTTTGCTTCCCTTTTTGCAAGAATGCAACTTCTGGCTTTCCTTCTTGTCCCAGCACTTTTCTAGGGCAATTCCTCCCCTCTTCCTCCAATCTTCTCATATTTTTCTCTCCACCACCAATCCCGTAATTAATTCTGCTTCAGAGTGTGCTGGAAAACACCACAGCAAGCAAAACAGGGACTTGAAGCCACATCCTTTCTCTTCTTTTCTCCTTGCCTACCTGCTTTCACACACGTACCTGTCTGCCACTCGGTGTTTCTTTCAGGTTGAATAGTCCTAGTCTGGTCCATTAAGTCACCCAAAGTTGAGAGTGATAAACCAGTCAGTCTGACAAAGTTAAGAGTGATAAACCAGTCAGTCTGACTGACTTCATTGTTTTCTCTCCCCAAAAGCAAGCCTGAAACATGCTGAAGTCTTAAGCCTCTCATCAGCGCCCCCAGACTGGAGTTTGTCCACAGGTGGCCAAGACTCGAGACACTAGTGACCACCTACAACCCACCTGGCCCAGCTCAGCTCCTGGGCAGCAGTGTCCAAGCAGCAGCACGCCAAAGGCAGTCATACACCTTGAAAGAGTTACAGGTGAGGATAGTTAAGATTTTATAGCCAAGACTACTGCGTGTTTATTTATACTCCAAACCATGGTGCGCTTTCCAAGAGCCACCGGGCAGGACAGACCTCCTTCCGAGGCCTGATCTCATTACAGTACAGCTGAATTTCACCAGCCATTTGGTTCTCTGCGCTTCTTGCCCTCTTTGGCAGGAAAAGGCACTTGTGATAGCTCGTCTGTTTAGAAAGGAAATTCCTTGGAGGGTCTTTGCTGAGAACATGCAAAAATCCACTGACAGCTGCCGTGACGCCTGCTCATTTTGGGGTTAGCACTCAGTATCCAGACAGGAAACAGTCGAGGAAAAGGTACAAATTGCTAAGAACGGGCCTGGCTCCAAGGCGTGCACTGCAGTAGGACGCACAGCACACGGACAGCCTGCAGCCACAGCAGGAGAGACGTGAGCTTCGCCACGCGCAGTCCTTCAAGACCATGTTGTGACCAGCTCCTTCTCAAAAGACACAGCCTGCTTTTCCACAGGGTGTGTGGCAAAGCCAAATCTTGGTGTTCCTTTTTAAAGATGTTAAGCAGCTTCCAGGCAGCCCGCTGTCTCCCTGAAGTGCTCGCATGGCCCCTCGAGCCGCAGCATCGCTGCAGTGTAGTCATTTTTACAGCAATTTGGGGGAAGATCTATAGTTTGCAGGAAGGGAAACTGAGTCACGAAGCTGCTAAGCGATTTTACAGCGATTCCCAGACCTCCCTACTACAGAGCAGGAGGATGAAAAATCTCCCAAGTCCTACCCATGTACACGGATTCCCGCCTCTTCTGTCCTCTCCATTGGCAGTGGTTAGACAGATGCAGGAAGCAGCAGGGATCTGGCCCCATCGGTGCTCCCACTCCCTCCTCCCAGGAACAAGGCTGCCTCTCCGGTTCCTCCCTCTGGGCCTCACAGGGGAGTCACGGGGAGGCAGGAGGAGGAATCTGCTCCAGCCTCCAGAGGGAGGCCGGCGGGTGATACCACCACAGTCTGGGTGGACACAGGGTCCTGCTCCCCTACCCACACCAGAGCCCCAGCCAAAAGCAGCTCCTGCACCCCAGGGGTGACTGCATTGCTTCTGTGAGATGATTTCTACAAAGCTGCACGTTACAGTCTGTGATCTGCTGTGGGGTCTTGTATTAAGGGAGCTATAAAATGTACATCCCTCTTCCACTGAGGAGCAAAGATCCAGCCTAACCGACCAAAGGCCACTGTGAGTTCTCAACATTTGTAATTCAGACTGCCAGGAGTCGCGCTCCAAACCCTTGGCCCAGGTTTCCTCAAGCAGCCCACACAGTAAACCTTGGAACGGGCTCCATAAAGCACATGAGGGCAGCTTAAGTGAAATAGCACGGACCTGCGATTGCTACATAAAAATGGTTAGATTTTGCAATCCACTTCAGAAATTCAGACTTTTTCACTTGCTTTACAAAAACACAGAACCTTCCTTCTTCCCCTCCTCCCTGCTCATGTCAGCAGGCTCCCCTGAATACTTTCATGTACATCCACATTTTATTACAGAACCATTTCTTCTTGCTCTTTTCCTGTGCTATGTTCCAAAGCTTTTCTGTCAACAGTGCGTTATGTCCCAAGCAGTAAGGTAAAGTGTGCAGCCACCTGGTAGGCACTCATCAAATCCCATCGACGGACACAGCCTGGTGTAGAAGCCTTGAGAACGGTCATGAAGAGGAGCATCAATGTAATCTACAACATGCATGAGCACACACACACGTCTTTCCTCCCCTCACTACCAAGACTTTTGGCTTAGTTTAAGCCCCACAAAAATACCTTTAATGAGTATAATAAGCCTGGCAGAATTCCAGTAAAGTTTCGTGAAGGTTCACCCAAGGATGGGCACACCAACAGCTTGGTCAGATGCTGGAGTGACTGACTGTACAACAACACTATACACACGGATAATAAACATTAATATATGGGCGGAGGAAGTGATGACTGGTCACAGCTGTAACCATGAAAGGTTTGGTGCATTCAAGAGCTGGATACAGGACACTGCACTGAACACAAGATGTTCAGAAGGGGCACAGACCAGAAAAGGGGAGAGGGGAAATAGGGTTTGCATTTAAGAGTCACTATTTTGTGTTTCTCGATAATTAGAAAACTCAGCAACAGTTGAATAGATTTACAGCTGAAGTATTAAAAAGAATATTTTTTTTCTGCCTTCAGAGAAAATACCACTCCAAGTGCTAATCTTTATTTAACCAACTGTAGAGAGCAGTCTAGAATAAAATTGCCATCTGAATCTTAATTATACCTTCACATTGAAATGCTATAGTGAATTACATGTAAGATTAAAAAAAAGAAGTGATATTAACATATAATGAGCCTCATCAATTACTATGGATCAGGAAAAGTAGCCCTCATATTATTGAAATAGTTTAATTTGCATGACTGGATGATTCAGACCTTTCTAGGTCATTCATTCAAATCTCTCCAGAAGTCATGGCCACAGACAGATGTTCAGTAGCAGCCCTTGCCTTAAATAACTAAATTAACTACCCTGTTAGTTATCCTCCAGTTTTACAGCAGGGAATTTAAAGAGATTCTTTACAGTAAGTCTAGGGAGGAACAATGATCTCCAGCCATTATCGAGCTAACTCTGTATGTATATGAAATTAGTATGATCTTTATAGTGCAGCAGAATGTAAAATGACCTGCATATTGGAGCTTAGTTTCAGCCAGGACTCAGCCACATGTCCCTACCTGAGGGTTTTCCCGCATCAGTTGATGCTCACACACAGAGGAAGGACAAGTAGTACGAAGACACAAGCCAGGAGCTGCTCAGCACTGCTCTGGACGTAACATCTATCCTCCCCGCTTTAATATTCCTACTCAAGAGTTACATTATTCCTCTGCTTTGCGGGGATGTTAGGAAATCCATTTAATACTGTTGAGCAGATTAAGATGTTGGATGAATATCGATCACTGCACTCATTCTGACTTTAGTAGCACAAATACATAGGCCAATCTTCAAAACACTTTTGATGATCAGCAGTGACCGATTATATTTAATAAAAACTATTTTAGAAACACATTTGAGTCGGGTATCCTTCATTCATTTCCAGATTCAATCAGCAAAGGAGTGAGAGAAAGTTTGTTTCCTTTTCTGCAGATTAAAGGTTGTGTCTGCTTTGAAAATTAATCACTTTCTGCTGTCATAAAATGCTCTAAAAGACAAACTGATGGATTGGCATGAGGTTGACTCACAATAAACAGATCCCCGCATGCCTGCAAGCGCCTGTAAAGATTAAGGACGAGAAGGGATTTTTTGAGAGGTACACGGAGATACCATCATGAGTAATGAAATACAGAAAACAAAGGCAAAATCTCAATTTAAAAATGCAGTGTGGAGGGTTTATTAAAGACTGGGGCAAGGATAATCTTCCAAAGGAAGCTGTGAAAATTTAATCACTTGCAAGTGAGTATATATGAACATACTGTGAGCTGTGATGATGTTTTGGCAGGCAGATCATCTAGATGACTTGAAAAGCTCCTTTTCTATCTGATATTGCATGAAGACCCACACCAGGAATTGCTTCCAGCCCCTGGTTCAGCACAGTCCCCCCCCAGATCTGTGATGGTAGAAAGGAGAGGATGGACCAGAAAAGCCATGAGATGCTCTGTCCCAGCAATGCCCTTGTTGTGGGCAGCAGCAACCAAGTGCAGATAATGACTGCAATTAAGTGGTGTGAATGTCATCCCACTCCCCCTGCTCTCTTCCAGGTCAATATGAATGTGTTTGGAAACTACTGGCACAGCAAGTTAACGATAATTCAGATTTAATTTGCACTCTGTCATGTCTGTTTTTTCTATAGGCTTTAATAGTTTAATTTAACAGTCTTAAGCACTGTCTATATTACTGAGACATAATGCGTATTTCAGATTTGAGCAGCTGCATGGCACAAAATAATATTTCACGTTTATCTTGTGCCTTTCATACCAAAGACACTTAAAAGTGCCTTGATTGCTATATCTATACGGAAATCAACTCATCCGTCACTGAAATGCAGCCACTTCTAGCTTGGAAACCTCATCAGTCTTTAATAACTTGGGCAAGATAGAGCAGAATATTCCGCTGCAATGGGGAGGCAAGTTGAGCAGGTAAAATTAAGTTACCCAACACAGCACCTGGGCAGGACTGTCTCATATATTCACTCTCTGTATAGGAACTTTTTAACTATTTTCAAATGTCGAATCAAATGAAAGTCCATTCAGAAACAGCTTCCCTAAGGCCAGCACCATCTTACTGCTGTTTCCAAGAAGGAGACTCCGGGCCATTCCCTGCCTCTTCCTTCACTGGACCTGTAAATCTCTGCTTTGCAGAATCCCAGTTTGGTGACGGTCAGAACTAGCCTTCAGAAACATGAAGAAGTGGTGAAATCATTGCCAGAGTTTCTCGCTTCACCCTTCCTCAAGGAAGATGCTTCAAGCAGAGCAGCCCAGGAGGAGGCTCCGTGCGAGCTGCCCGCGGGGTGTCCCAGCTGGCGCCCAGGGCCCTGCGGGTCTCTCTTGCTGAGCCTCCCTACAGCCTCTCTCCCCAAATTTAAGATTCTTTGCAGGAATCAAATGTGGAGCTTTGCCATGCAGCTTCCCAGCTTTGTCTCACCAGCACCTCTGCGATAGTGACCCAGGGACCAAGTAAAATAACGGGGAAATAGGTGGGTGGAGAAGGCATGTGTCAAACTTAATAAAGACTCTCTGTTTGCTAGTGCATATCATCCAGGCTCATCACTTATTAAAAGCCTTTTATTTATAAAGTCTTTAACGCTTAGTTTAATAACTGTTATGATTATTCGAATCACAAAATTTCCTTTTAATACATTGTGGAAATGAAGCACTAGCATTTAACGTCAATTATTTTTTCTCTCCATATTTTGTCACTGTTTTTAAAGCTGCTGTGATCAGATGAACCTACCCTACAAATGCAGAGCCCAGTTTCTGCAGCCTATAGCCCTGCTGTCCCTGGGATTCGAGTACCGTGATGAAAGGAGGAGGATGAACCAGCTTTTCCCCCACGCTCGCTGTCTGCGGTTCCAGCCGGGCTGTTCAGACCAAGCTCATTCCCCAGAGAGGGGCTCAAGGTTCCCTTATATCCAGGAGATATGAAAAGGAATTTATTCATTATTAATACTGCCTCCGAGAGGTTTTCTTTTTAATCAAAGTATAAATTCTCAGATGGACTTGATATAGGTGAGAATTGAGAGCTGCGCACCGTCAGCGGGCCCGCCTGGCGTCGGCAGGCAACAACCCAGAAATCAGGTATGTGGCTGGGGCACCCGGCTAGAATCCTGCCCTGCTAGGGCCAAGGGGGAAGATATTTACAGTTTAACCCATACGGGACTTCCTAGGGACGGGAATTTACATATGGAGATGCCTGCGTGCCGGTAGGCGCAGCACAGCCCGGCTGCTGGATGTCACCGTGAGGGCTGTCTAAACTGAACTAAACGCGGTCCCTCCTCCTCCGGCCCAGAGGAGCGCGCTCTGCTACAAAGTTCTGCCCCCGAATCCCAGAGGGGCTGGTGGCGGCAGCTCTCGAGTCCTTCACTGAGGCCCATCTTTCCCTGAGATAAAATGAAACCATGAAAATACCTGGAGTAAAACCAGAAGGAAAAATAAAACAAAAGGAGAACTAAATACGGAGAAATGAGTCCGAACTGCAAAGCTGAGAGATCTGGATCCAAAATCTGGAGCAATTCTAATCAGGGTTTTGGTTTGGGCTCATCTGTAATTAAAATGAAGCACAAATCTGCCCAAGACAGTCAACAATCTCAGCTGTTTTTGAGGTCTGGCTTTCATTAATTTCATTAACATCTTAAATGCATTCTTATTGCTTGTTCTCATGCTGAAGAGCAAGCACAATGACACTGTGCCGTGAACCAGTTTATCTTTGTCTTGGCACAGACGCAGATGCGGTATCAGTCCCGGGGGCACGAGGACCCTCCGCTTGGAGAACGCCCGGGAGGGAGTTGTGCAAGGCTGGAAATCCTCAGCCTGAACAAAAAATAAATCAAAACCAGCACTTCCATCAGTGCCTCGCACACCTTGGAGCTGCCCCAGCACCGCCAGCAGGAGTCCCTGGGACAACTTCAAATGTGGAAACATTAAAAAAAGGGAACTAGTGAAAATGGGAATGGGGATGCTGGTTCCCATCTCCATGAGCCAGAGCAGTGACAGTGGAGAGAGGAGGCACCTTTGAGAATGGGAATGGGAAGGAAGCTGCTTTCCACCAGCACAGTGCTGCAATAACTCTGGGCTAATCAACTTTCACTTGACCCAAACTCCTTTGGCCGACCTCAGCTCCCATCTGGAGTGAGACAAGTTACCCACGGAGCAGGCTAGAGGGTGCTACAACATACAGGGACCTCGCACCCGCCCGCGACGTCCCTGCTCTTTTGAAATCCCTGGAATAAATCAAGTGTCCGCTTGTGTTATGGTGCCGACCTGCTCAGCTGCACACACAGATGGGTATTTTGATGCAGTGGAGACGATACCTTCCTAGCCCTGTCATCATTGCATTTTCAAACCCACTGGAATCTTTAATAGTGAAAAAGATAAAAGGAAAAAATAATTAAAAAAAGAGTCTTGTTCAGAAAAATACATCTGTCTCACAAATGAAAACTCATTTTAATTAAGCCACCTCACATGCATTATAATCTCCCCATAAAACTTAATATCACCTAAAAATTCCCATCAAATGCAAATTCTCCTCAGTGATTTATTTGTGCAATGGTGAACCGGGGAGAAAGCAAGCGCACAAAGCGCGGGAGCTGCAGGCTGAAGTAAACAGTGTGTCAGAATATGCAAAGCAAGGGAAGAACAAAAAAGCGAGCGAAGGAAGGGACATTCTCTAGCTGCAAAGTTACTGAATGTCTAGAGGCAAAGCAGAGTGGGAAGCGTGGAGGGAAATCGCTATGAGCAGCCTCCTGCCTCTGCCCCATCCCCGCTCCAGCATCTCCTCCATTGACCAACGGATGAAAAATCATTCCAGGGGCAGGTGGAGGCTTAGACTGTGGTTTCCAAGGCCATGCCTGAGCTCGGCAGTCCAGCGAGGCGCAGGGAGCTGTGCGGCCGCCAGGACCCGGCGTATCCCACACTCGGGGGAGCTGCCGCTGACGTAATCCCGCAGGAATGCGTGTGCGGTTGGATGGCTGTGAAAAGAGCCCATCGGCCACCAAAGGCCCGTGCTGAATATTCACGTCACACACGCACAATCATTTTTCTTGTTAAGTATTGGGAAGAATGGGAACATTATAAATGCAGTATCTTTCCTGGCTGTGAGCTGAGCTGCTTTAGAAAGACCCGTTCTCCCTCCCCTCTCCCTCCGCTCCACCAGCTCCGCTCCACCTCTGTCTTCAAAATGAATCTGCGCCTACTGAACTTTGAAAGGCATAAAAAAGGAGGGAAAAAATAAATCCAACTGAATATAAGTTCAACAGCAAGATATTTAAAAGATGGTGATGTAGCAAAACTAGAAGAAGCATTTTAAGGTCACTTGTCTATAAAAAACGGTGCCTTTTAGCTTGGCTTACAGCCATAGCCCTATCCCTACCCGTATCCATATCCATGTCCTATTATTCAAAGCAACTGCTTAGCCTTCTGCAGACTGAGGGGACATTGCAGTTACAGCAGATTAAGGACAGTTGTATTCTGCTTCTTGCATTTATAACTTAACTTATTATGCCATTTTTTGAGTGGGAACTGCAGACTACTGATAACCTGGTTAGACCCAATGCATATGAGCACAGTTTGCTTTTCCACTGCCAGGTAGCGTTTGTAATGCTGGCTGTTAAAAATATCTCTGTTTGCCTGAGGCACTTAGCAAGTTTTCTGTTGCGAGGCAGGGAAAAGGCAAGGATCAGGTGTCCTGACCCCAAACTCAGGCACATCGGCAGAAAGTGTCCCGTTCAATTTGGCGAGTTTTGGATCAAGCCCTAAGCGAGAACGAATGTACCTCAAGTCTCTTTTCTGAATATTTAGCAACATGGTTAGAAATATAGACATATAACCCTCTCTTCAGGCCTATTTTAACCTACATTGATAGTTTCCTACCGACTCAACATGACCCAAAGCTCCCCACATGCTCAGCTCACTCCTGTGCGGATTCCCTACGCTGGAAGCAAGCAGTGAGTCTATGCAGAAGCTGTTTCTAAATTAATGAAAGCTGCAAAGAGCAGAGAATTACAGTAATCATGTCCATCCTTTGAAAATAACCATTTTTTCCTTGTTCTCAGAAAACTGCACATATTTGTGCTCACAAGACTGCATAAGTTTCTAGGTCAGCAGACTTTTGATTATGAGATGATTAGCCTGCGTGACACATTTACATGCCAATCTTTGTTCCTTTGTGGGAAAGAGCCAGTTCAGACCTAATTCTGGGCCCACTCTAGTGCCATTAGACCTACAGTTAAAAACAAAAGTAGAGAAAGAGGGATGGGGGGATAAGTTGCCAATCCACTTCAAAGCTTCCACTGCATTTCTGGGTAAGCAAAGCCCAAAAAAAAAAAAAAGTACTTGTGCATGTGACATGAAATCTCAGTAGGAACAAACTTTCTGCAACCTAAGCAGCAGAAGACTCAAACAGGTGCTCTGTACCAGAGGCCAGAATGGAAATGTTACTGCCCTCAGCTTCTAAATGTGTGTGGAGAATTGTCCTTACAGCTTAGCACAGAGGTCTAAAGCAACGTCTAGAATCAGGAAAGGTCCTGGACAGTGTCTGATACGTCTAACGCCCAGCTGAGGACTGGCTCACGACCTACTACTTCTCCCTCTGAAGATGTTAAACTCTCTGCAGATATGAACTGGCCAAGCCTGAAACGTCTTCTGCATTTAACCAAGGCAAAGCCCTCCACTCTACCAGTGAGAAAACTGCCATCACAGTGAGGTTGAGGGACATTTCAGCCATCGATCAGTGACTATAAGGCGCAATTCCCCTGTCAGCTGTGGAATTTAGCTGCTAGGTGAGATGGTATTTGAACCCCATCTCCAGGCTCTTCACAAGGAGAGGTGAATGCCACCCTTGGTACAGAGAGGTCCACTCTCCCGCCTGTCTTAACGAAGGTGGTGAACTCACACAGACAAAAGGTACTTTCTAGGGTTTCATCGTTACCACCATGACTACAGCTGCGTTTGCTCATGGCTCAGCTTGCAGATTCGCTGCCCCCATGGAATTTTGGCAGAGGGTCCTTCTCCCATACAAGTCACCTAGAAAGCTGATTAAAAAATCTCCATATGAAATGACACTTAAGGCTCCAATCTGCCCCAATTATGCATGTTTGGAAGGAGACAAACAGGGGCTATGCTTAAAAAACTACACTACTAAAAAGTTATTTTCTTTTCAAATATCTTACCAAGTTTGTTAATTCCTTCTGCTGTTGCTGAAATGATTCCCCATTAACATTTCAATTTATTATTGCTGTTCCATTAATGAGACTACAAAAAATGGAAATGAAGCCTATAAATATGCTAAGAGTTAAAGTCAGACATCGTAACCGCATGTGCACTTTATGGGTAATGTTTCAGTGCCACTAGCACACGAAGCGGCATGGAAGGATGGCTCAACAGTATAAGCATCAAGCTGAACCATCTTCTCCTCCTCAAAAAGCCCCAAATCCCACACGTTTCCTGAAAATGCCGGCTAAAACACCAGC